>CM067300.1:11956553-12431553 GCA_034231615.1 Meghimatium bilineatum
TGAGTGTATTATTGAGTTGATGCTGAGAAATCATGCATGAGTGTATGATTGAGATGCTGAGAAATCATGCATGAGTGTATGCTTGATTTGCTGAGAAATCATGCAAGAGTGTATGATTGAAATGCTGAGAAATCATGCATGAGTGTATGATTGAGTTACTGAGAAATCATGCATGAGTGTATTATTGAGTTGATGCTGAAAAATCATGCAAGAGTGTATGATTGAAATGCTGAGAAATCATGCATGAGTGTATGATTGAGATGCTGAGAAATCATGCATGAGTGTATGATTGAGTTACTGAGAAATCATGCATGAGTGTATTATTGAGTTGATGCTGAGAAATCATGCATGAGTGTATGATTGAGATGCTGAGAAATCATGCATGAGTGTATGCTTGAAATGCTGAGAAATCATGCATGAGTGTATGATTGAGTTTCTGAGAAATCATGCATGAGTGTATGATTGAGTTTCTGAGAAATCATGCATGAGTGTATGATTGAATTTCTGAGAAATCATGCATGAGTGTATGCTTGAAATGCTGAGAAATCATGCATGAGTGTATGATTGAGATGCTGAGAAATCATGCATGAACGTATGATTGAAATGCTGAGAAATCATGCATGAGTGTATGATTGAGTTTCTGAGAAAAAACCATGCATGAGTGTATGATTGAGTTTCTGAGAAATCATGCATGAGTGTATGATTGAGTTTCTGAGAAATCATGCATGAGTGTATGATTGAGTTTCTGAGAAATCATGCATGAGTGTATGATTGAGTTTCTGAGAAATCATGCATGAGTGTATGCTTGAAAGGCTGAGAAATCATGCATGAGTGTATGATTGAGTTGCTGAGAAATCATGCATGAGTGTATGCTTGAAATTCTGAGAAATCATGCATGAGTGTATGATTGAAATGCTGAGAAATCATGCATGAGTGTATGATTGAGTTTCTGAGAAATCACGCATGAGTGTATGATTGAGTTTATGAGAAATCATGCATGAGTGTATGATTGAGTTTCTGAGAAATCATGCATGAGTGTATGATTGAGTTGCTGAGAAATCACGCATGAGTGTATGATTGAGTTTCTGAGAAATCATGCATGAGTGTATGATTGAGTTTCTGAGAAATCATGCATGAGTGTATGATTGAGTTTCTGAGATATCATGCATGAGTGTATGATTGAGTTGCTGAGAAATCATGCATGAGTGTATGATTGAGTTTCTGAGAAATCACGCATGAGTGTATGATTGAGTTGCTGAGAAATCACGCATGAGTGTATGATTGAGTTTCTGAGAAATCATGCATGAGTGTATGATTGAGTTGCTGAGAAATCATGCATGAGTGTATGCTTGAAATGCTGAGAAATCATGCATGAGTGTATGATTGAAATGCTGAGAAATCATGCATGAGTGTATGCTTGAAATGCTGAGAAATCATGCATGAGTGTATGCTTGAAATGCTGAGAAATCATGCATGAGTGTATGATTGAGATGCTGAGAAATGATGCATGAGTGTATGATTGAAATGCTGAGAAATCATGCATGAGTGTATGCTTGAGTTGCATCTCCCTGGTGAAACCAGATACACCTCTACTAATTCAGCCATTCAGTTTGAGCTCAAGAGAATGCAGATTCGAAACCCACTTGCAAAGTCTTGTTTATAACATGGGTTATTTTTCTGAGTTCCCTGGGGATTACCGCTTGAGGTAATGTAGTTATGTTCTATAAGTGATACTCTCTGCAGTTTGGCATGCCGCTTTGTTGAGGACAAATTAGGACCCTATATATGAGATAGCCCGAGCACAAACAAATCAATCCTCTAGCTTTTTGAAACATTTAGTATGGGATTAATCTTATAGACAAGCCAAAATGCATTCTTACCTTTGTCACATAATTTACCAGTCCAGCCATCTGGGCAAGTACATTTTCCAGTAACTGGCTCACAGGATGCGTCATTCTTGCATGGGCAGATTTCCTGACAATCCTTGCCAAAGAAACCCTTTAGACAAGCTGAATTATAAATGACTAATTTTTATTCTTTATAATGTTCAAGTTAGAAGTACAATAACAGGTACATTTCATGAGAAGGCTTGTACTTATTTCTTCTTCTGCATTCTTCAGCAAGAGTAAGTTAGTCGAAAAATCATTCTCAATGCACATCGAACCATCGGCACATAAGTGCCAGGATTTCCTCAATATCCCTAAGCGTGTAATGACTGACCACACCTACTCTTTGTTGACTAACTAGTCTCCTCTGGTTACTTACATAATGCTTGTTTAATCACACCCCTGTTCACATGCTATTTCTGTAGCCTGCTCAGGGCTGCAGTCTGACAAGTATTTGTTACATCTGTTACTCGTTATATCTCTCTAAGAGCAATCAGAACATTTGGTCTGTCCTGCCATACCAGCAGGCCTGTCTGCATGTTCTTTTCTTTGGACACTGGCATGTTCAGGCACAAATGAAATTATTTTTTCTGAGATTAGACCGCTTCATCTACTACAATCACAGTCTGCATGTTAGCAACTCTCAATCTCCCTTAGCATGCTCATTGTATTGATGAGAAAGCATACAAGAGTATAGGTTTGAGACTCTAACAATGACATTGCTCTGGTTATCATGATCTCCATGGTTAAGCTACTTGTAGCTGTACTAAATGCACTACTGTTTTCACAACTTTCCATCCTGTGCAGAGAAAATCCATGAGCTGTGCACATTCTGAACAACAGAACTATCTGTATAAATTACTATGTCTCCTTTAGACAAATTCTCACCAATCAAGACCTGATTTTATGTTTCCACAGCCAAGTGGTTCTGTAGCCGACATGCTCTATCAAGTTAGATGCATGCTGAATAGGCATTGTGTAGTTTTTACGGTACTCTCTCCCATTTGGCACCAAGATCTATATCATTGGGTGAACCATGGAAATAAATGTTATTTGAATCCCAAAAAAATGAGTAGCTTGAAACCCGGATATGCTGTTCAGTTGGCAAGTGACTTAAACATTTTACCACCATGCTTCCAATCCAAGCTGTAAACCATAACACAATGCATTCCGTTCTCTATATTGTGCTAACTAGCCGGTGTTTGAGAACAAATCTTTTTCTTATATTATTGACTAAGCTCTGTCTCTAATATAACTAATAAATTGCAAAAATAATGTCAATGAGAAATTAAAAAAACAGAGGAACAAGAATTTGTCCACATATTAGACTGTAAGATGGAATATAAATAGCTAAAATATCGAAGAATATCTGACATAATGGAGAGTGCCGCAGTAACCAAACAAATAAGTAGGAAATACTAAATGAGGTAGAAAGGTTACTATAAAATACCTAACTATCAATAGCACAAAATAAATAATTAACAATAAAACATAGAACAAAGACAATTTTCTATGCTGCAGTTCAACTGAGACTTTTTCAATAAACAAATAATCAAAAACACAAAACCATAAAAATTTTGCCAACTAAAATGACTTGGTGCTGTTTCTCTTTCCAAAAATGTAAGATGGAAGAAATCCTTATTCCTTTGTTATTTCTCATTGACATAATTTGTTATTAATTAGTTATATAGTAATCAGTGACAGTAATACTTAATCATAGATGTTATCGCTTTTAAAAAATAAAGAAGGTAACTTACGTTTGTCACATCCTCGACCTCTGAATCCTGCTTGACACAAACACTTTCCTGTAAAACGGTCACATGTCTTGCTGTTGAGACAGTCACACTTCAATTCACAATTTGGACCATAATACCCAGCATCACAAGCTGAAATATTGGAACATGTCAGTATGTATGGAGTTTTGCATCTTGGAGATGGTCAATAAGAAAAAAAGAAGAAGCAATTGATTTAGCATTTTCTCAAATCTGAGAGGCTGTTGTTTGTTTCTGCTTTTCTTTTGATGTGATTTACTAAGGCTTATATGTAGAAAGTGCCACACTCATTTTGCACTAATTCCCTCGTTGATACGCTTGGAATCAATCAGAACTGCAAGAGATTCCAGAGAACGATCAGATACGACCATCAACTGCCTTAGGGTCACCACTCCTTATTTTGTAATGAGGGCTTACTCCCCTTAGCCTGGAAATCAATATATGGCAGAAATAAAGTGCTATCACTCATGCCTTAGCTTTTACAGATAAACCATTTTGCGGAATCTATCTATCTATCTATAAACCTGTGGCCCATCAGGGCCATAGAGGTACCACATTGGATGCATCAACACACAGAGTCCTCCAGCAATTTTTATCCTCAATGATGCGGTAGAATGAGGAAAAATTTTGTCTTGTCCAGTTCTTGATAATATCTGCCCATACTTTTTATTTATCCTTATCTGTTTCTTTCACTTCTAACGGTTCTCAGTACTTTTGTTTTAAAAAATAGTACTTACATATTTGATAGAATGAAGATGATTACAGAAGCGGTCGCTAAATCTTAAGCCAGTTTTACTGTGACATCTCACATTCACATTTTGTTTAAACACGTGTGTGTGTCGTTGTCATTTCTACTTGCCTTCTTTTTATGTTATGTACTTATCTTGATAAAGGCCTTTTAGTCGAAACTTAGATTATGTCTTGTGTATTGTTATGTGTATGATTATATCCTGTATAGTGTTGTATTATTATTTCACGTGAGAGTTTGACAGTGATAGTGTGTTAGTCGTCGTTCAGTAAGACTAGACTGACTTCATTACCTGCTTCCTAAGTAAGTACTATTTTCATAAATTTGTACAGCAGTATTACCTTTTATATAGTATTATTTTTGTCAAGGAATCATGCTGGCATACATGTCCAAACCATGCTAGTTTTTATCATTTCACTATAGAAAACAATGGTACTTGTGGACATGTATACATCTCTATTTTATTTCTTATATAAACATTTGTCTTATGCTCTCTATAGGAGATTTTTTATTAGAATGTGTATGTAACATTTATAATCGAAGGCCTGTAATCATTTCTCCACATCTGCAGTTTTCAGAATGCTGATGTTAGATGCCCACGGGGAAGTACAGTTTGTCAAGATTGTTCTAGAGAATGGATAATTCTGATACAGGTGGATGTTCTGATGCGAGTGGATGGTTCTGACATGAATGGATGGTTCTGACATGAGTGGATGTTCTGACACGAAGGGATGGTTCTGACATGAATGGATGGTTCTGACATGAATGGATGGTTCTGACATGAATGGATGGTTCTGACATGAGTGGATGTTCTGATGCGAGTGGATGGTTCTGACATGAATGGATGGTTCTGACATGAGTGGATGGAGTACATTGCATATTAACTAATCCTCCTAGTATTGCCATTTACAATGATAATGTGTCAGCTCTTTCGTTGCTGTGGACCTCTGCATGTACAGGAGAATAATTACACAGAATTATCTGAAGATAATCTTCCCCCGCCCCATTGGAAATCAGAACATGACTTGGTACATATTTAACCAAAAGTTGGGTAACCCAGCTATTCAACAGCTATGCTGAGAAGTCAGATGTGTCAAGCTGAAAGGAGCAGATATCACAACTAGGCAGTAAACTATGACACAGCACACTTCATTCTATGTACTACAACCTACTGATCTACAGGAGTTTGAGAGTGAGTACAGAAGATCTACTTACGCATCTCACATGCAGCTCCCTGCCATCCTGTAGTGCAGTTACATGTACCACTTGTTGGGTGACATGATCCCCTCTGCATACAGAAACATCTGTACATGCAGTTTTGACCATACATTCCCTGAGGACAGGCTGAAGAACAGGCATTATAAGAAAACAAAAGGGTGTGTGATTATAAAAAATACAAGACTTTAAAAATGTGTGTACATGGGTTTCCATAGAATATGTTGGTTAAGCACTGATGACATTATAATTTTGCTGGGATTTTCTGTGTATTTGTTTTGTGTAGACTCTGGAGGATTGTGTTCTCAATTGTGTTTTGTATTTTGTATTTCAGTGTTTCTCAACCTTTATTGGCTCATGGTCCCATTTTGTATTTTAGTGTTTCTCAACCTTTATTGGCTCATGGTCCCATTTTGAGAAAAACTTCTGTGGTATGCTAAATGTATCGGTAAAACCATCACTTAGGTACACTCAACATGCCAGTAAAACAAAAAAATCTTCCATTTTAACAAGTAACATCTAACTATATTATGAAATGGTAGCAAAAAAACATTTGCGGAGATAACAAATTAAATATGAACAATTATGATTTGAAAAAATACTCACGTTCTTCACATTTGGCTGACGTCCACCCAGGTTGACACTGACACGATCCAGTCACCGGATCACATGATGCGCCATTCAAACAATCACATGTATTTTCACAGTTCTTGCCCCAAAACCCTTGTGTGCAGATGCGGTCACATGACTTGCCCATACTTCCCGGAGGACATAGGCACTCCCCAGAAATGTGGTCACAGCTTAAATTTATATAATAATTGTTAAAAAGTTAAAAACCACAACCTTAAATAACAAAACAAACAAACAATTATAATAAAAACAATAATACTAACAAGATAAATAATAACATTAATAATAATAATAACAATTATAAAAATAATAATAAAAACACCAATAATAATAATAATAATAATAATAGTAGCAATAACAAAACCTGTTTGGGATCATAGAGATGCCACATTTGAATCATCTGAATAAAAAGTCTGACAAAATATCTATATCCTCAGTCAAATGGACAGAAGTGTGGAAAAAATCATGCCCTAATCACGTCTTGGTGTTAATCAGGACAAGATTTTCTTTTTCCACCTGTACTCTTTCAATAGAGTCCCTCTGGATACTCTATACAAGTGTCTTGTTACATGTTCAAACCATGAAAACTAATGCAGGCTCACCCCTATCAACAGTGTTTCCTGTCAACTATAGACACATAGCGAATAAAACATGATATTTAGAACTACAAATGCTCAAAATGTGTAGAGGATCAGCTTCATTGTATTTAGGTTACCCCATAAATATACTCCATCTGTCTCAACAAAGCGACAATTGCCTATCGAGAGTACCACACAGAGCACGTACTCTGTAATTGCAAGCGATAATCCCCAGGAATCTCTGAAAAATTTCACTTTGTAAACAAGACATCATGAGCCGGATTTAAACCCATGACCTCTTGAGTACAAGGCAAACAACTTAACCACTACACTATAGAAATCCCTTAGAACTACAAAAAGATGGTAAACCCACCCCCGTGACAAAACTACTGGAAATATAGGGTTCTCTTTCCAATACAGATCTTTCAAATTAAGTGAAAAGTTTTTTTTCTAAGCATTCATTCTCAAACTTCCACTAGATCTCTCTTATAGAAAAACAATGGTCCTACTAAGATCTCAGCAGTATGCTGTTGTACGTCCATCACATGATGATGATGACCATTTATTACATCTACTTGTGTAAGTATAATTTCAACAATATTTGACTGATGTTTTATAGTATAATTGTTCTTGTAAATAATTGGTTTCTATCATGTTCAAACTGTTTTCTTTATATTGCATTCACAGGTGTTCTGGGTAGTGAGACAGATGAGGGACCACCATCCAAGCCACCAAATTTTTTGCATGAGAGAGTGCATAGGCTGCAGCTATCTATAGTTCTTACTAAGGAGGATGCCAGGTAATGTAAAAGACCTTTATAATTTATTGAATAAGACATAGGCTTATACAAATAGCTGAAATGCCTATACAAGCCGACATGGACCGAACTGCCCCATAGTTTATTCAAGTTGATACAAGCTTACACCCACAGAAATCTAGAGATTCTGTAGCTTGTTTATGTATGCAGGACTAATAGATCCCCATAAATGCACACCTCTCCTGGTCTGCAAGTCTTTGTGGAATGGGTTATAGGAAAACTAATGAATAGTGGAAAACAATTTTTTTTCATCTCATTGATATATTCTTCTTCTTTCGTTCACTTGAAACATGTCTATATCTGTAATTCTGTCTCCTTAATAAAACTCACTGTCTTTTGTAGTTCATACAGTGTCCCATAGAGTTTTGATTCCAGTGTTGTTTCCTCTGGCCAATATGTCTGCCTCAGCGTTTCATGCTCAGAACACTCTTGAAGTATATGTTTGGCACTCTGTGCTGCCTGTCCACATGTACACATGGCCATATATTTATGATAAATACCTATACATTGTTGCAAGATTGTTGAAGAAATAATCCTGACGTGGAGGCTTTAAAAGGACCAAATAGATATATAAGTTAAATTTTACAGAGGAATTAGGGAATATATGATAATGTTCCAGCCGCAGGAAAGCCGGCTACTATCTCGCACCATGCAATGTACCAGAATTTACAAGAGTACAGATAAATTAAATACTTTGTTATAAAAATCAAAAATTGAAAGAAAGAGTAGTTAGATGTAAAATCTGTGATACATATTTATGTTTCAATAATAAGAGAAACTGTCTCTCAGAGTATCACAGAAACTCAAAACTTGAAATTGAAATAATTATATATACTGAACTCCTAATTTATTTCATTAATCAGAGTTGAAATAAAATAAAAATGAACATAACTGTAAAAGTAATAGGAACATACCAGTGTCTTAATTGATCCTTAAATAACATTTGGCCTATGTAGGCTCCTACTGTTTTCAAAATTAAATGTATAAGCAACTAAAATATAAATTAAAAATTGGTTTATTAAAAAAATCCCATCACACATATAATTATTTATATGTGTGTTGCACTTAAATTTCTTGCTCTATTGGTGTCATTTCCTTCCATGCTTTGCATAAATGCATTAGGTGGAATAAAAAATAACTACTATATGATTTTCATTTCATATGAATTTTTGTTTTCTTTGTCATTGTGAAATTGATATTTTGTATTAACAATTACGCATTTAATTTTAAAGTATGGGCTTCATTGAAGGATCACATTTGTGACAATGATACATTGATAATTGTATTCTGAACAAATAGATGTATGATACATTACTGTATCATTTAATTAATATTTTCAACAATTTTTTTACTAAAATGACCCCAGAATTATTTTTATAATGGCCTTTGTAGGCTCCTACTGTTTTCAAAGTAAATGTATAAGCAACTAAAATATCCATTAAAAATTGGTTTACGTCTGTAGTTACGTCAAAAGTTACATCTGTTAAGAGTTAATGGGTCCTTATAGCGCTTCTTTTGGCCACCTTGAGATTGTATGCCCTTCTGCAACTCACCATAGAGAAGTATCTGTAGCAGGCAATGTTCTGTCATTATGTAGCAGCATGTAGTCCAGAAAATCAAGATGTATTGTGACACAGTTGTTTTTATTTGCACCCATGAACCAATACACCTGGACTTCAGTGATGATATCTGATGTTCAATGTTTTATAATTTTTCCAATGAACGATTGATGTCTGTAGCATATTTCTAGTCAATGAGTCATGTGTTGCAACATTGCCTATATTGCATGCTGATCCCGTTCACCAATCTTACTGGTAGCCACTGTCAGTGGTGCTTGAGCTTTATACCACTGTCTTGGTCACTATCAATGTGACCATAGATGTCCACCACAATATTCTGTTATCTCTTATCAAAAAGGCAGTGGAAATCTTGCCTCTACAACAACCAAAATCATATCTACAGCCCTGGTTATACCCAATCAAATGTGCTGATTGATAAACCTGTAAATAAGTAAGAGGAATGGGGGGTGTTTTTAGTGTTTAAGGAGTTCAAAGAGTAGGCCTTGATGCGGCTTATTTAATATTGATGATGCTTAAGTTGACGATGATAGATGATTGTGATGATAAAAATTTCAAAATAGAGGTGCCAAAGTCATAGAGGATTGACTTCACTGTACTCGGTTTCACATATGTACTCTGTCACTCCCAATGGAGCGGCAGGCCACCTGCCGAGAGTACCACTCATATCACATAGCTCCGTAGCTTCAAGTGATAATCCACAGGAATCACCAAAAAAATATCCACCTTGTAAACAAGATGACAGGAGCCGGATTCAAACTCATGACCTCTTCAACACAAGGCAAACAGCTTAACCACTATGCTAGTGAGATCCCCCATTGTGATGATAAATGATGGTGAACATGATACTGTGATGATGACATTAAATGATGATAGATGTGCATCACTGATGCTGTGGTGGTAGTGTTGATGATGATTGATTGATTGATGATGATTGATTGATTGATGATGACTGATGGTTATGCTACACTTGACGATGACTTACATAAATCCACATCATATCACTGGAGAGCACATATTTCAACTCAAGCAACACATGAAGAGACAAAGAGTTTTCTAGAACGATACAACGAATGACTTACCTGACTTGCTCACCACATTTACACAGACTCTGACACCTCACACCGTAGAATCCTTCAGGACATGCCTTCTCGCAGAACTTGCCTCTCCACCCTTGTGTACATGAGCAGGCACCTGTAGCATGGTTACACTCCGCCCCGTGCTGACATCTGCACGTCTCATTGCAGCCAGTACCATAGAAACCAACAGCGCATTCTGAAAGTCAATAAGATCAATAATCAAAGAAACACATCAATGCAAATAATATTCTTCTTCTGCATTTATTCTCAAACTCCTGCCAGTTAGCAGGATATAGCTAGCAGCATGAAGAGTGAAATGCCTTTTTTCACAATTTACAGCTTGGCTGCAATATTTTATGCCTTTGCCCAGATACATCCAACTTCCGCATGTCATTTGGGTAACATTAATCTATGCATGGGACAACAAACTTTGGGTAACATTAATCTATGCATGGGACAACAAACTTTGGGTAACATTAATCTATGCATGGGACAACAAACTTTGGGTAACATTGATCTATGCATGGGACAACAAACTTTGGGTAACATTAATCTATGCATGGGACAACAAACTTTGGGTAACATTAATCTATGCATGGGACAACAAACTTTGGGTAACATTAATCTATGCATGGGACAATCAACATCACCACAACCTCCTTAGTCTTTAGGCCACATATCTGGCAAGTCAGTTTGTTATTTTTAGTCCCACCCCCCTATTTTTGGGGCCTTATCAAGCCACTGGCAGACAAATATTCAAAAGAATATTTATCTGTTCAGAGCATCTGAATGATCTGCTTAGAGCAACTGGATCATCTGCCCAAACTACAAGCATCCTATCTACAGACTACCTGGGTCATCTGTTCAGACCACCAGAATCTTTGTCCAGATTATCAGAATCATTTATTCAGACCACCTTCATCATTGTCCAGACTGCCTGGTCATCTGTTCACACCACCCGGATCATTGCCCACACTATTTAGGTCATCTGTTCACACCACCTAAATCAACTGTTCAGACTACCCATGTTATCTGTTAAGACTACCTGAATCTTCTACCCAAACTACAAGCATCTTCATTATAGACAAGGAATTAGAAAACATGGTCTGCATGTCAAATCCAGCACAACAAACCATTTTTACTAGCCCAATATTCTAATTTAAAAATTATTGCAGGCACTGGCTTCTGAATTTAGAAAATATCATATCTAAAGCTATCTCAGTCAAACTATAAATTGTGATGTTTTAAAAATTGATACAGAAATTGTTATTTCAAACCTGTGATATTGCTAGCTGAAAACAGTATTCAGAATAATATATACTTTTTTAAACTGACAATGTGTGAAAACAGCTACTTACTCTGGTCACAGGCAGTGCCAGTCCATCCTGCAGTACACAAACATGCTCCAGATACTGGATGACATTTAGCATTACTAGAGCAACTACATTTCCTTAGGCAGTCTAGACCGTATGTTCCTGGAGGGCAACCTGGAAGATTTAATAAACTGAGCATCATGCTCTTTAGCATTCATTCTCATGCTCCCACTGAACTTTCTTGTAGCTGAACTGTGACCATACTAGATTTCCCACATGATATAGTACAGAGAAGCATTGTATCACAATTTTTTGTTTGCACAAATGACCAGAAACATCCAACTTCAGCATAAGTATGTATATGTTAATTGTTTTACTAATTTCACACAATAGATATATTCAGCCATATTGAGTACTATCCCGGAAAACAGGTCCACCATCCAACTTTTTATCAAATCTGTGCCGATCCGAATGTGATCAAGGGATTGCATTTTGTAACATCACTAACTGTCTGCTGAGTCATAGATACAAAATGGCTAACGGTAATCATAAGTTTGTTAGAGATGTAGCAAGCCTGTTACACTCGCAAGGATTTCTGCCGGAAGCAAAGATGTGCACGCCACCCACTGAGAGCCACTCCCATGTGCGTGCCACCCATACAATTCTTCTAAATTAAATATTTTGGCCTCCAACTACTGATGGGTAATTATAGCCAAGAGAAATAACCACAGGAAAAATTGCATATCCCTTGGCATTTGTTTTGCTTTTTGCACACAAAAAAGTAGGCACCTTTACTGGGATTGAACCAATATCGTCAGTATGTCATTCTGTGAATATCAACTTGTATATCAGTATTTCTCATACAGCACAGTAACCTTTTTTGGTTGCCCATCCTAATTGTAGTGACTATCATTGTTGTTTAACCTTGCTGCCGCTGTCTGGGATGCTATTGATTTGATCACTGACGCCCAAGGTAGCAAATAAATCTCAGTCCCGGTAGTCTAAGTTTGACTTAAACTAGGTTTAGCTATTGAATTATTACCAGATTTACTTATATTTTCTCATATTTAATTCTATGTTCTCATAATTACTTACCTTTTCTCATATTTAATTCTATGCTCTCATAATTACTTATATTTTCTCATATTTAATTCTATGCTCTCATAATTACTTACCGTTTCTCATATTTAATTCTATGCTCTCATAATTACTTACCGTTTCTCATATTTAATTCTATGCTCTCATAATTACTTACCGTTTCTCATATTTAATTCTATGCTCTCATAATTACTTACCGTTTCTCATATTTAATTCTATGCTCTCATAATTACTTACCGTTTCTCATATTTAATTCTATGCTCTCATAATTACTTATATTTTCTCATATTTAATTCTATGCTCTCATAATTACTTACCGTTTCTCATATTTAATTCTATGCTCTCATAATTACTTACCGTTTCTCATATTTAATTCTATGCTCTCATAATTACTTACCTTTTCTCATATTTTCATTCTAGTAAAGTATGAAATAAAAATATACACAATTTCTATTTCATACATCTCCTGTAAAGAAGAGTAAATAATAATAATAATACAGCAAACAGGATTTGAACCAGATCCACATGGCATCTACTCACCTCACAATTTGAATCAACACATTTCCGACTTCGACCATATCTCATCCTTAAAACGACACAATTTTAGTCAAGACTTCCAACATGTATATTCATTCTCAAGCCACCATGAATATGGACAGAACGAGGGATACACAGATAATAACAACATGCACATGTAAATTTCCCAAGAACAGTACACATTAGTATTTGAATCATTTATTCTTTAATAATAAATCTTCAACGCTTCTATATTATATTATTCTTGTAAGAAAAGATATTATTATTATTAGTATCTTATTCATGTAAGGAGAAATATTATTATTAAATAGATGGTACCTCTTATATTGAGGCACACTTCTTTCAACCCCAGATGTTAGTCCTATTTGGTTATATGAGAGCTTTCTACCATTAAAATATAATGGAGGTTAGAGGTTAAGAGGAGACATTATTTTAAAAAAAAAAAATTAGTAGCATATGCTATTCAGGACGTAGCCATTAACCCAGCATTTGTTGCCTGTGGTGGTTTTCTGGGCAATATAAATATGTTCAGTAGTTTGTCATTGCTTTCTGAACAGTCCGGGTGCTCAAATGCCTGTGCCGGCGGGGATCGAACTCAATACCTTGGCCGTCACAGATGCACTCTGTATCACTTAGCCGGAAATTTATTAAAACATAACATATATAGGCCTATGTATGAAATAGTTAAATTTAAAATCATACATTTTACTGAAAATGTTTTGCACACAAAAATGAAACTACTCAAGTAATTGTCTCCCCCATGCAAAAAAAATTGGACAGAACGTTGAGTACATCTGTAGACAAATGCAGTACTCAGGTCCACTCACAACCTTCCCCAGCACAAACCAGTGTTGCATTATCCATTAGACCTAGAAGTTTGATTTAGGACCCTGTATGTATCACAAAAACTCAAAGTACAGTTGCTGCCATTTTGGGAAGCTGTAATATCCCAGATGAGCTATTATTAGTTATACTGTCATGAAGGTTGCCATATTTCTGAAGTATCCTAATGGTTTCAATGATCATCAAAAATGGTCACCAATGATATTGAACAGAAATTCAACAACATTTTTGGAAACAAAGCACCTTATCTAAGAAGGTGTATCAATCCTAGTCTATTTTGACTGTCGCCGTTGTCCAACATGGCTCATACAGAAGAAATTAGGTCTGGGACTTGGGACCACTGAGAGTGGTAATGTAATTGTCTACCTAAAAGACGATTAGTTTGCAGGCTGCAAAGCACTTCATCAGAGGAAAGGAAAGATGCATGATGGGTCACCCTGGCAAATTCCCAGCACATATTTTAACATAGTCTCTGAATATAATACTTCTCCAATAGGAATTTTAATATTAAGCCAAGAGCTGAAGTCCTTAGGTATGAAAGAAAGCTCTGAGAACCAAAGGATGCAAACAGGAAGTAAGAGCAAGTTGCTTGCTAATCTTGTGGATAGTGACAACAACAACATCATAATACTGTGTCTTATTATTTGTATAATCTGACACTATCATAAAAAGGTTACCCAAAAGAAACTCTATACAGAACAATCAACAAAGATAAATATTAAGCATAAACAATACACAAGAACTGCAACAACTTGCAACCAGGCGATCAACATGGAAAGAAATGACCACTGTGTCCTGTGTGTCATCTTTGGCCAAAAAGGAACTGTCTAATTATTATTTGTGAGGAAGGGCATATTGTGCAACTTCCTAAACTCCGATGGTACAGGCATGTGATGGAACATTCCTCGGTGACAAAAGATCTTCAAGGTATGGTGGAAGTAGACAAGGTGACTAGAAGAAGACATGGCTGGGTAATATCAAGGGCTGGACAGGATGTGAAGTTTCCAAACTCATCAGGATGGTAGAGGATAGATATTTGTGGAAATCTTTCTGCACCAAACGTCTCAATGTGACACCTCTATAACCCTGATAATAATCTCTACAAGATGTGATATGACAATGTACAGAATTTAGATAAATTACCACATAAGCTAGTTAGGTATCTGACATATGGTCGCTTAATTTCAGGGCTGTAAATATGATTTTCATATAAGGGGGAGCAAGATCGTAGGATGTTTCCATAAACAACACGGAGAATAATTAAGCTTTCTACTTCATTATTTGGGGATCAAGGCCAACTCCTTGACGTGGAAATTGAACTTAGTCCAGCCAGCAGAGGCTAGAAACTAAGACTGAGCCATCCCCAATATCGAACAGGACCACAGTCCTGCCCAAGCAAGCACAGATGCTGAAGTCAGAGATACTAGGTCAAGAGGTGCACCAGCAACCATGGTATCATGCAACCAACTTATTTAACATGCTGCAAATGAGAAGAAGAAGACTATTTGGTGATTTTAAAATGAATTATTTTAAGAAAAACTATCGGGAAAGGTGGGAGAATTAATTTATTAATTTTTATTAATAAAAACTCTTTTATTAATTACTTTACCACCAAATGTTGTACTCTTAACTCTCTATGTCCACTGAGCCGCTAATATCTACATTTTGGAGACCCACTATGCCGAAAAGCCGCTCAAATCTACATTTTAATATGAATTTACTATCGTGTTCGGCATAGCAGGAAAACCGTACGGAGACAAAGAGTTAAGGTAGGGGGTTATCAATCCTACACACCCCCATTTTTGGACTTGCTTACTTTCATTACAATGTAACCCTTGCCATCCTTCTTGACAGAGACATTCTCCAGTCTTCGTATCACAAATGGTATGAGTCTTATTCTTGCAGCCATCTTCTAGGCAAGCTGTGAAAAATAAAATAAGTAAACTATTCATAAATAAAATACAAAGTAATATATTTTACATTTCATAAAACACAAAAAAATATAATGAACAAAATGACAAACTGAATCAATGTTTCAACCATAAAGTCTTTATAAAGAAAATGGACAGGACAAACTGAGAACAAATAATACAAAAAATAATATTGTAAGTGGACTAAACTGTAGACATTTAATACTAGAAAAAAACCATGGTATCTGACCTATTGTAGGCCAAAAAACACATTTAAAAAAAACTACAAAACATTAAAAAATGTGAACTAAATAAAACAACTATAGGGACTTACTATGATATTCTATGAATTTTAAGTCTATTTTTCTAAAGGTTAAAATTCAAAAATTGTTATAGCGTTTTTATTTTATTAAATTATTAAATTATACTGAAAAAAGGTATTCTTACTTCGACTGTCGCAGTGTTTGCCTTTGTACCCAGGTTTGCAGTCACAAGCTCCTGTCTGGCAAAATATATACAAATAATTTGTCTAACTATCATCAGACTTAAGAAATATCAATAAATTTAGCTCAAGATAACAAGTCATTTCAGTGGTAAGGTGGTTAATGGTGCTAAGTATCCCACTGCATTGCTGTGGTTCAAATACTTGTACCAGCTTACCCAACAACAACATAAAATTATTGTAAATGTCAAGATTTTGTTCCATCATGTGGATATGATAATCCAGATTTGGAAATTTTAGTTGCATGTCAGCATTGCTGTATCTTCTTCTTCTGTGTTTATTCTCATGCTTCTGCAGATTAGCAGAATGTAGCCCAGAGAAAGTAATGTGTCATGGTTTACTGCATATCTGCACTTTTCTGTCTGACACATCCAACTTTAGCATGAATTTTGGACCACCAACTTATAAGATGGGGAATCAAACTCTGCCCCCACACATACTTCCTTAGTAGCCTCTTATAACATAAATGGCAGGTTGCTAATCTTTGCTACCCTTTCAGAAACCCAGGCCACACATGGCATTTAAGAACTAATAAAACATCAAGAGATCACATTAGTCATACTTGCTGATCACAAGTTGGGGAAGACCCACTTGTGCTGAGCCGAGGAGACCCACTGTGTTGAGCTAAGGCCCACAATGCTGAACCAAGACACGCCATGTGCTAAGGCCCGCTGCACTGAGCCAAAATACACTGTGCTGAGCCAACAATGTTACTGTACCAATATTCAAGAGCTTATGTAACACACAAAAATCAATGCTAGGCCTACCTGTTGGTCACAGGTCAAGGAATTCTCAGTGATGCACTCACACTTATTCACACAGTTGGCACCAAAAGTAAACAATGGACAAGACTGATTGCATTTTGAGCCAGATTCTCCTGAAGGACATGCACAGACACCAGATTTTTTGTTGCAGGAGCCACTTGCACATGATTTGGGACAAACCTGGAAGAGACGGGCTTCAGTCAATAAGACAGGTAAAAACAACAGTTACAAGTGTGAAATAATTCATGCCAGTGGTTCTGATGGTTCTTGTGACCAATCAGAACTCACATCTTACAAGAATATAAATCAGTTGACAAGGTACTTTCCGGTACTAGAACATTGCGGTTCATCATCATCATCATTAGATGCCATCTCCATAATCGAAGATTGGCTACAACAGACCTGCAATATCCTTTGTATCTTGCCATGGTGGTACACTCTAGTAGACTGCATTCTGTACATCTCATGATGTTTCTCTACCACTTGAATCTTTGCTTACCCCTTGCTCGTCGCCCTCAACTCCACCTTTAAGTCTTCATCAAGGTATCATGTCTTTTAACACATACCGGCCGGAACAACTTATAGAAGTAAGAAACCGTTATGTCTTCCAGCCGGTATAACTTATAGAAGTAATGAAATATTTTGTCTTGTTTAGAAATTTAGACTAACCTTAACTAACTAGAACTACTTCCTACCGGAAGTAAACACTTATCTTTGTTAAATAAGACGAGCGTGGCATATTTGTACATCGAAGTTATTTGTTATAAATTAGTTTATTTATCGTGTTTATAATTCTCATAATGGCAAGCAACATAGAAAATGGCCAAGGTTTGTCATCAGCACGTTCTGTACGTATGAGTGCTGTACAAGCCCGAGAATGGCTAGAAAGTGCAGTTGATTGGGACAATGAAAGTGACAATGATAGTACTTCTGATGAAGAATTCATAGAAGATGCAAGTTTTGATTTTGATAGATTAGATAACAATTCTGATGAAGTAGATACCGTTTCAGATCCTGCTCAAAAGGGGGCGTCTCCTCAACCAGGTCCACGTAGTTCCTCTGTGAAAAGAAGAAGAATTGAGGCAGAACCTCCTAAATGTACGTGGAGAGAAGTCAGTGAAGGTTTCACTAATAATAATTTTCGATTTTTGCCACGGCATACACCCGGTGTCAATGCTGATCTTAATGAAAGATCAACACCACTGGACTGCCTGAAGACTCTTCTTACAAATGATGTTTTAGAGTTACTCATTAACTCTATAAACTCATTTGCTGAACACAAATGCATGATCAACAATCCATCTAAAAAGAGATCTGTTTTTTCCCAATGGACACCAATAACAATGTATGAAATGACAAAATTTCTGTCAGTTCTGATTGGAATGGGCATCAATCGTCGTCCAAGTGTCAGGCACTATTGGTCAACAATTCCAGTATTTGACACAAAATATTTTCCTTCAATGTTTACTCGTGACAGATTTCTGAGCATCTATCATACAATGTTGCACTGTTCTAAACCTCTTTCAGAAAATAAAGCAAAGATAGAGCCTTTTATGAATTTACTATTGTCCAATTTTCAAAAAGCATTTTATCCGTTTGAAAATTTGTCACTAGATGAAATGGTTGTTGGTTTCACCGGCCGGTGGCAATATAAGCAATATAATGGCACCAAACCCCACAAATATCATATAAAAGTATTTGGACTTTGTGATTCCACAACTGGTTATGTGGTTAATTTGCTACCATATTTTGGTAGTAAAACATCTTACGATCCAGAGGCAGATCTTGATGGAGGAATGGCGGTCAAAGTTTTTCAAACGCTCCTGTCTCCGCTAGGTACCGGTCACCATATATTTGCTGACCGATACTATACAACCCACAAGCTAATAACTTATTTGCTTTCCAAGAAAACCTATTACACAGGAACCTTAAACAAAAATAGGAAAAATTTCCCCCTGGAAATAAAAACATTAAAATTAAATCTGTTGCAAACAAAGAGCTATTTGGACGACAACAACTCCATTCTAGTCACAGCATGGAAGGACAAAAAGGCAAAAAATCCTGTTGTTATAATATCTTCTAAGGCTTCAATTGAAAGTATTACTGTTGTTGGAAGAAGAAACACACAGAAAACAAAGCCAAAAGTTATCCATGACTACAACCAGTCTATGAATGGGTGTGACAGAGTCGACCAAATGTTGACCTACTATGGCAATTTCAATCGCAAGACGTATAAATGGTGGAAAAAAATCTTTCACTGGATGCTTGAGATTTGCCAGGCAAATGCTTTAATTCTATATAGCCTTACAAGGCAAGATAAAACGAAAACCAACATGCTTGATTTTAAAATATCCCTTATTGATGACTTGAACAGAGCAGCGGCTATTTTAACACCAGACAATGTACGACTTGGATCCTCTCTTGTTGTACGTGGAAGACCAAGAATCTCACATCAAGTAGAAAGGCTACAAGGAGCCAACCATATTATTACATATACTGGACATCAAAAATATTGTGTTCAGTGTAAAAAGTCTAGAAGCCAATTTATTTGTGAAGGTTGCTCTTCAAATCCTGCTCTCTGTCCTAAGTACTGTTTCAAGCTGTATCACAGCATATAATAGATGCATCATGTACCTGGGTACTTGTGTGTTTGTAATTATTTTCCTAACACAGTTTTTTTTACTTTTACTAATATAACATTTCTATTTTTGCTATCTGGGATCCTGTATATATTTGCATAAACATTATGGATGTGTAGCATGTGAACACTATTTTAACTATTTACATTTTCTATTCATATTATTTAAACTGGGGGTCACATTGCTAATTTGTGAATAACTAAAAATCTATAAATCCAGTTAGCATTTATAAGTTATTGTGTTTTCGAAATTGGATTACATATATGATGAAAGGAAGAGGAAAGTTCTAGGACAGTTATTGCTGAAGCGGATCCTTGGTAAGTGAAATTTATTTTCTCGCATTTTCATATTTTTATTTTGTGCGTGCGGATATTTCTTTCTTTAAATTTAACATTAACATACATTTGCTATAACAGTCTACATATCTATAAAGTCCTTTCACTTTTCTTTGAATAGACATATAACACATCTTACTTTAATCATGTTTAAATTTCATAATTTCAGTTTGACTAACCTATATCTGCAATATTATAAAATTTCTTAGCCGAAGGCCATGATACGAGTTTGGGAACAATTCACAAACCGATAAACAAATATCAATTTTGTAAAATGTTATGTATCCAGAAGTGGATTACCAACAAATTATGGTTATTTAGAATGCTCTGTCAAAAGTATTGTGGTCTGTGGTTCCACATAGGTGAAATTTTTGTGTCATCTAATTTTACATTTTAATTATATGCATGTCTATATTATTTTATACAACTTTTGCAATACATAGCTTTTTATATGCCAGTCATCAATATCTTATAGTTCATCCAATTCCCTGTAATTTGACATATAATATGATATAGTTCAACAATTTTTAGACACGGAAAATGTTTTTTGCTGGCGTATATATGTAATATTTTTTGAGCTAAAAAAATTAATGCGTTCAAACTATAAAATAATTACGTGCTGAATCAGTTAATATGTCCCAAATATTTTACTTGTACTTTTCCTTATTTAGTATTTAATAACCAAGCATGATGGACCAACATGGCTGATGTGAACATTACAATCAACATAAGACATTACGGTACCACTGGGGATCTAGAGTTGTGTCAAGTCTTTCTCTGGATATGGACTGCTCACACAAGTTGGCTGCCCATTAGTTGATCTGTAATTTTTATTGACTGTGATACAAAGTAATTGCAAAAGTGACTTATTTATAAATCATTTAATTAATTAATAATAAATGTGATCAGTGCTTTCATATTAACACCCATACTACATGGATGTGATCCCCTTGGAGAGGTATTAAGTAAAGTGAAATGAAGGTCACTATCTGTTAAACTGTAACAGATTGCTGCCACATCATATGACTAGAACATGTCAATGAGTGCCATTCTTGCAGATCAGTGATATTAGTTTAGAAAAGGAAGTCTTTTATATTAACACACCTCTAAAAGGTCACATTCTTATAGTTAGTTAGTTTGTTCCTTTCGTGCCACAGGCGGCACATACTGCAGAGGTTTAGATTCTCCATGCGCTGCTTGTACTTCTAGTTCTTGTATGGACTTGCAACCTATTATTTCTCCTTCTATGGTGCTTTTTATGGTAATTTTGGGTCTTCCTCTTTTTCTTTTCCCATCAGGTGTATATCCGCATAAGGACTTGCTGATTCAGTATGTTTTCATCTAGTCTAAGAACATGTCCCAGGTATTTCCATCTGCATTTTCTTATAACATTACATCCTTATAGCACTGGTGTTAATGAGAATTGTACCATTTTAACAGTCAGATCAACTAAGACGAGTGACATAGTCTGCAGGACACATCTGAAAAAGGGTTTCAGTTTGTGCTAGATAGTGGAGCAAGATAGATAGTGGAGCAAGAGTACAACAGATAAGATAGAAGTCTGATAGTGGAGCAAGAGTACAACAGATATGGTGGAAGTCTGATAGTGGAGCAAGAGTACAACAGATACGGTGGAAGTCTGATAGTGGAGCAAGAGTACAACAGATATGGTAGCTAAAATGTAGCTAAAAGACAGTAGATATAGTGAAGATATAAAAGTGGAGCCAAGATGGAAGCTAAGATGGAAGCTTAAGTGGAACAAGAAGATAGCAGACAACACACTTTACCTTGTCACATCTGTCACCATAAAAACCAGCAGGACATCCATCTTCACAGAAATCACCCTCAAAACCAGGTGGGCACACGCATGACCCAGTCAAGTGATCACATTTACCACCTTGCTTACAGCGGCACAGGCTGTTACACCCACTACCAAATGTGCCCTAGACAAGTAGAACATACAACAATAGGATGTACACACAATTTCTCATAAATATTTGCTGACAATGTCTCCAAATACTAAGATCTAGCATTACAAAGTCACAGTAATTTGACAACATTACATCATTATGCACCATGAAATTACTTCCAAGATAACAAAGAAGACAACTGTATACGTTAAATAGTCAAATACAAATACTAAGACCAATTACCCTGATGTATTTAACACTTTACAAGAAACTGACCACCTCCACCAAATACTACTGTAAGATCTCCAAATGTAGGTTTCAAATTATCTCTTCTTTTCTTCCTCAGAAAAATGTAATATGATATTTTCACTATGAAACATGTACAACAGATAGTTACTCGCATCTTATTCTAACCCTAAGCCTAATCTAACCCTAACCAACAATAAGAAAAACCCTCAAGAGTGAAATGATAATTTTTCTATATATTAACTCCCTCCCTCCTGTATATAACAAGTACCTACTTTATATCTTCTTATCTCCCTCCTGTATATAACAAGTACCTACTTTATCTTCTTATCTCCACATCTCATCTTTCTCACCTCTGGACAAGGAACATCACACAAAGCCCCCATCCAGCCAGGCTGACACAGGCAAGTATCTTGATGCTTGTTGCACTTGCCACCATTCAAACATTTCTGACAGTTGAACATGCAGTCTGGCCCAAATGTTCCTGTGATACATTCTGGAAAGAAAAACACTTCTCAGATCTACAATCAGCAATGAATATCATCTGTTTGTTTGTTGTTAATGTTTATTCTCAAACTCCTGCTGCTGGACTTCTCTTGCAGCAGGACAATGTTACTACTAAATTTCCAGCTGGATAAGGTCTTGAGTATGCAGACGCCTTGTGCATCTGCATTTTATTTGTGCCAATGTCCAGAAACATCAGCTTTCGAAAATAAAAACAGTAAATATATAAATGATTCTACAAAATGACAGTGATATAAATGATCTCAGAAAACAAGAATATTTAATAAGAAACACAGTTCAATAACAATCTTCTATGTTGAATGATTGACATAAATCTGAGACTAACTTGATAAGTTTTGAACATCAGAGAGTTCCTGACTGAGAAACTCATCATTTTTCTCAACCTCAGCAACAGCACCTGGTTTGGAGATGTTCTCAAAGGGAATCTTTAACAGGTCTTCTCTGTCCAATCCCCCGGTAGTTAGTATGGATACTGAGGCTAAGAGAAATGGTTTAAGAATTATATAATTGAATTCAGATATAATACACATCAATTTATATTTATTCTATGTATTGACATAAAGTATGTTTGCAATGTAGCATTTGATATTAACAATTCTGTGTACATACTGTGTGTATTTGTAAAGGTGAAATCTGATATTAACAATTCTGTGTACATAATGGGTATTTGTAAAGGTGAGATTTGATATTAACAATTCTGCATATGTAGTGTGTGTTTGTAAAGGTGAGATTTGATGTAACTGGAGATTAATTACAACATGCATATATCTTTCTTTGTCTTCGGTCATCAAATAACACAATTAACAAAGATAACACCTCAACAAATAATCAAGCTTACTAACCATGGCATGACTTGCCGTCATCTTGCAGTTGGTACCCATGCCAACAGGAACAGACTGGTGCAGTTTTAGCATTCTTACAGACATGGGAACAGCCTCCGTTGTTGGAGGCACACCAGTTGACCACCTCTGTATTTACACCTTATATGTTGTTAGAACAAAATGATAACACAATGAAACTGTTTTATAATTGATATCACAGAAAAGGTGTAGAGAATTGACTTCACTGTTCTTATGTTATCCTATAAATACTTTGTCATTATCAACAAACAGCACAACACCTGTTCAGAGTACCACTCATAGCACGTAATTTCGTAGCTTCAAGCGATAATCCCCAGGAATCTAAAAATAAATCTACTTTGTGATCAAGACGTTGTGGGTGGGATTCAAACCCGTGACCTCTTGATCACAAAACAAATGGCTTAACTACTACAACAGGAAGATTTCCCGTGGTATGTAATAAATCATCAAAAGAGAATGCTGTTAATTTTATAAACAGCTGTGTGGTCTGCTGTTACTGCCTCTGCCTGTATTAGATGTGCCAAGACCCTTTAACCTAGCTAAGAGCCAGCTGAAAGTGTGAACAATAAAGTACTACCATAGTAGTGTCTGTAACCACTCCAATTCTTGTACAACTGAAAGGTCATGAGTAATCCTGCGCTACTGTGCTGGGTTAGTTCGGGGATGGAGATGTTAGTATGAATATATATATATATATATATATATATCTACCAAAAGCTAAACTTAGTGTAATGGTAGAAGTCTTTTTCAAAACCCATTATGGTGATAGTAATGCTGCAGAAGATGCAACAAAAAATAGAGATCCTCATTAGGGTTGTCCATAAAAAAATTCAACATATTTTAGGCAAATTTTGCCCCTTCTCCCGTGTCAAGAATCCAAGAAGGCAGCACAGCATACAGATCAGTGGAGAGCAACAGCTGAAGGATATTCTCAGTAGAAAAATTAAAGTGACATCGCCGTTAGTAACCAGTCTGAAAGGTAGCCAATAATAACATCAATGTAAACTACCATGCATGTCATGAGTTGCAATTAAGGAGGTTTGGGAGGGGGGGATGGATATAGATATTGGTTGTTCCATCCTGTATACCAAAGCAACCCAAAACAATGCTTAAGTTAGATGTGTTAGGTCAAAAGGTGCAAATATTACAGCATATCTGTACTCTCAACTATGGCACAATACACTCTGTTCTCTGGATTACATTCAGTTTGTACAGGAAATGAGAACAAATACACACGAAGAAGAAACCATCAAAGGAGTAGGAAAAATGAATGATACCTGGTAAAGAACAACAGAAAGACTAGATTAATTGGGACCTCATGGGTAGAAGTAGAATTGAAAATAACAGTATAACAAATATTGGTAGAGAATGATAGCTGAAGCTTGTGCACCACAGGTATCTGAAAGAAAGAAGTATATTGGCAGTGCGTAACTGCACGATGACTGACAATGGAAAAGCAGAGGGGGGTGGGGCTCAAAGAAAACCACGGACAGATAACATCAAAGACATATTGTGTAGTAGCCCTATAACCCTGACAGGCTATGGGTTTATGGATATTTATTGGTAATTTAATATCACAAGAATGGTTAAATATAGTTTTAAAAATAGGACAAATACACAATTTTAATGTTTTGACCACTGGGCCTTTGTCAAGATAAGTACAAACACACAGAATGGAATAGACTAGACATAAAATTACATTGGAGGAAAGTATGTGGGCATCTACGTGTTGCCATAGGAGAAATTAATGAAAGTAAAGTAAAACATGACTACATGTTGAGAAATTCATTTTGTTCCTTTGGTGTCAAGGGTAGCACATAGGGCAGAAGTCAAGTTTCTCCATGCTGTGAGGTGTGCTGCAAGTTGTTGTAGTTCTTGGGTGGTGTTAATACCTATTGTCATTGCCTCATTCTTCATTGTTCTTTGTAGTGTTGACCTGAGTTTTTCCAGTGACCTGGGACACTGAGTGAATAGCTTGGTGTGTAATTCTATTCTCATATGATCTAATCACATGGCCTACATACTTCTTCTAATAATAGTTGACACATATCACATGTTTGGATATATCTCTGATTGATTCATTTGTGACAATGTTGAGATAAGTCAATCTGTGTGTCTGTACTTATCTTGACAAAGACCTAGTGATTGAAATGATGAACCTATGTATTTATCATATTTGTAAAACTGATATTGAACCATTTTTGTTTTATTTTACTAATTCTCATTTGCCATGTGGCAGACAGTTTAACTGTAGTTTCTCTTTCTTGTTTACTAATGTAACAACACGGAATAGTTGAAGGTGAAAGGAACAGTGGGAGACTAAGAACATCATGGACAGACAACATCCAAAGCATCCAATGTAGTAGAACTATTACTTGAGATGTTATGCATATGGATTGGTAATTTGACAAGATGATTGACAGAAGAAATACAATGGTAATACAATTCTAACCTTTACATGATTTCCCATCTGCCTGGAGTTGGTATCCTTGTCTACAGGTGCAGATTGGCCCATCTTTGACAATTGTACACCTATGATCACAGCCTCCGTTGTTGATAGAGCAGAACTTGAGCAACTCTACCTTATTACCTAGTGTGTGATATGACACAGAAGGAGTGAAAAATATGTTTAAAATGCATGACTAGGTCTTTCTGTTTTTTCAACATGTTTGAGAAATGCCAAGTTTTCTTTTAGTGTATGTTCTCAACACTCACTTTTCTATTTTGCTGCTGGACAATGGTATTAAAATGGTATTGTAAATTTGGTAAATTACAGGATTTACAGTAGGATGTAGTCCAAACATGGAGATAAATTGTGCCACCAAGTTATTTGTGACATTGTCTCAACATAACTGGTGAAAATGTCTGTTAATATGCAGTTTCTTTGCTTAAATAAATGAACTAATTGTAGTCCTAACACAAAACAAATAAATGATGTAACTGTAGTACTAACTCAATATAAATAAATGAAGCAATTAAAGTACTAACTTACTCAATACATATAAATGAAGCAATTGTAGTACTAACTCAATATAAATAAATGAAGCAATTAAAGTACTAACTTACTCAATACATATAAATGAAGCAATTGTAGTACTAACTCAATATAAATAAATGAAGCAATTGTAGTACTAACTCAATGATGATGATGATGTTCGTCCGTCGTGATCGACGATGACCAAAAACTCAACCATAATAATAATAATAACAATAAATAATAAAATAATAAAGTTAATAGTGCGTTTTTAAATGACTAGCAAGTCCAATACGTGCACAAAATGTTCTTTTACAGAATTGACAACAATAGAAGGTATCTGTGTGAGGTTGAGATGTTTTTTCTTTTCTACGTGTCGCTTCTGTCTTGCAGTTTCTTGTCTGAATTCTTCTGCCGCTAGTGCTCCCGTTCTAATGCTGTAACGCCATGCTGTTCTATCCTGAGCGAGACTCTCCCAAGCGCCTACGTCAATGTTAAGATGTTTCAAGGATGACTTGAGCGTGTCTTTGAAACGCTTTTTCTGTCCACCAGCTTTTCGAAATCCTGCCTTGAGTTCTCCATAATATATTTGTTTTGGCAAACGCGAGTTCTCCATATGCACAAGATGGCCTGCCCAGCATGCCAGCGCCTTCATAAATATTGTGTGGATGCTTATTGAGGTTGATTTTTCCAAGACCTCATAGTCTGGTACTTTGTCCCACCAATGGATGTTTAGTAATTTACGTAGGCAGGTAAGATGGAAATGATTTAACTTTCTAAAATCATGTCTATGATTGCATGTCTAGCATACACTGTCCACGTTTCGCAGGCGTATAGTAAGGTTGGTATAACAGCAGCATGATATACTTGTAGTTTGGTGGTTGTTCTTATACCTCTTCTGTCCCATACTTTGTTGCGTAATCTGCCAAATACAGCACTAGCTTTTGCCAGTCTATTGTTAATTTCCACATCAATGTTAAATGGGTTGAGAAATGACTAGCGCTGAAGTTGGTTTATAGTGTGGAAGAGTTGCGCTAATCGTCAACCACACTCTCTCTCCTGAGTTTTATCTTGGTCCAGTGGCAAGAATACATATTATACATATACATATTACTAACTCAATATAAATAAATAAGGTAATTGTAGTACTAACCCAATAGGCTTATAAATAAATGAAGTATTTGAAGTACTAAATCAATACATATAAATGAAGTAATTGTAGTACTAACTCAATATAAATAAATAAAGTAATTGTAGTACTAACCCAATAGGCTTATAAATAAATGAAGTATTTGAAGTACTAAATCAATACACATAAATGAAGTAATTAAAGAACTAACTCAATACATATAAATGAAGTAATTAAAGAACTAACTCAATACATATAAATGAGGTAATTGAAGAACTAACTCAATACATATAAATGAGGTAATTGAAGAACTAACTCAATACATATAAATGAAGGATCCATGTATATACTATCAATTAGTGGGATGTGAAACAAATTTACATATATTTATTTCACACTCTCAATATTTGTGTTCTTTTTGTTCATGCACATTTAGCGAGCTCAATGAAATGATGTCATTTGCAGATCTTGTCACAGGAATTCAAAATATATATTAGCTTATATGTGGAGATTAAAACTCGCAACGATTGAATCATGTTTGTATCTGAAAGATATGAGCTACTGCTAGAAATTAGGATTGGTGGGGGGGGGGGGAGAAGAGAGAAGAAATTAGACTTAGAGTAAGACTAATTCTAACGGAAACCCCCCTTTCCAATTTCATTCTAGTTGGTAACTGCATTGAAAGGGAGTCAACTGATTTCTGCTTACTATTTGTTTATATATTACCTCCCATTGGAATATATTATTGGGCAGTTTTACGTATATAAATATGTCAAGACAATAAAGAGGGTGGGTCTTTGAAAATTGAATGCAAGTGCCAACCTTCACATTTATTCGTTGATGATGTTTTACAACGTTGCATTTCCAGCGAATTCAAACATCACAATAGTAGTTCAATGTCATAGTTTGACCCTGTCAGCACATTTTCCTGTTCACAAGTACTCCTCCTGACTGCAGCAATTGTACTGCACCTTTGTCAGACGATGGCACATTCAACATACATATGGCAGCAATTTTACTAAAGATATGTAGCAGAAGAGTAACATAATGGAAGTGCGACGTTAAAAAAATGTGCGTCCCACGATGACATTAGCAAGTTCTAAAAATTAAAACCGCCCGTGTGTTGCCGGGGCCCGAAAGGGGAGTAAAGAATAGCAACACTGTTTACCTTCCACGCATGTCATAAAAGGCGACTAAGGAGGTTATGGGATGGAGGTGGCTGTCCCATCCCATATAGGGTCAGTGACCCAAAGCCATGCGGAAGTCGGATGTGTTAGGCCGAAAGGCACAGATATCGCAGCAATGATGTAAACCATGACACAACGCATTCCGTTCTCCGGACTACATCCTGCTAATCTGCAGGAGTTTGAGAACGAACGCAGAAGAAGAAGAAGAAAAATTAAAACGGGAGTTAATATTTTTTAAAGTGTAAACACGAAATGCTACATGGACCCTTGATTCCGTATTGTACCAAATGAAGTAATTGAAGTACTAATGGTGCATGGAATAAAACAAAACTATAAATGTATACACTGAAAAAGTAGTAAATTCAATCACTTAGAATAGAGTTTTCACAGAAAACATTCACAGAAAACATTCACAGAAAACATTCACAGAAAACTTTCACAGCTGAGACTGTACACAAGTTGATGTAGCTACTGTTTTACCTGACTTGTTTTTCAGAGGTTGCAGTCTTTCCAATGTTGACTCTCCATTGTTAGCTTGGGATCACAGTGAAGTAAAGTTTCAACAAATACAATTAGTGTTGCCTTAGAGACTTTACTTTCATAGTAGTGTTAACATTTAGATCAATCATAGTAATGTTAACATTTAGAGCAATCATAGTAATGTTAACATTTAGAGAAATCATAGTAATGTTAACATTTAGAGAAATCATAGCAGTGTTAACATTTAGAGAAATCATAGTAATGTTAATATTTAGAGAAATCATAGTAATGTTAATATTTAGAGAAATCATAATAGTGTTAACATTTAGAGAAATTATAATACTAGATATTAACAATTTGAGAGGTGGCCAGTTTTTAATATGGTGAAGGATAGATTTACAATATAAGGTGAGCGATAGATTGACCGACTACCTAATGAGAATGAACCCTTATTGGCCAGAGGCAAGAGCATACAACATGAAAATGGAAACAGCACGATACAGAGGAATAGAAGAGATAACGAGAAGACGATAGATAGATAGATAGATTGACAATATAAGGTGAGGGGTCTAAATCAGTGTTTCCCAAACTTTTTATTACCATGCCCCACCGAAGTCTCTCTAAAATTCTGATGCTTCCCCCCCCCCTCTCCCATGTAACACATACATATTGTTTTATATTAAAAACTTTATAAACTCTAGACAAACTCATTTTCAAATTGCCCCTTTTGGGGCCTGCACCCCAACATTGGGAAACACTGGTCTAAATAATAGATTGGCAATATAATGTAAATGATAGATTGACAATACCTTCCTCTTCAGCGTTCATTCTCAAACTCCCGCTGGATCTCTCTTGTAGCAAGACAATGGTTCTACTAGATATCCAGCAGGATGTAGTCCAGAGAATGGAAATGCGGTGTCACCGTTTTATTTGCACCAATAGCCTGACACATCTGTCTTCGGCAGAATTGACAATATAATGTAAATGATAGATTGACAATATAAGATGAGTGGTTGAGAATATAAGGTGAGTGAAGGAAGATGGCGACGAGGATAGAATTCTGAGCAAGTACAAGTTTGTCACTCTTATTCTCTTAGCCAGGAGATGGAGTTTTACATCCAGCTTTAGAGTGGTGGTTCGGCTGACATTATTTTTTTTATGAGGTTTTCTAGATTCTAAACAAGTTCCAGATGACTGACTTAATCTGAGTGAAGAGTGCAATGTCACAAGCTGGACAGTCTTCTACCATGGAGGGACATGACTCTTGCAATCTGGAGTTATAAGCCTACAGCAGATAAATTGGTTGATTACCTAAAATCTGTTCAGGTATGGATCTTCATCTGGTTTAACTATAGTGGAGATTGCATGGTGAGATAGTCAATCTAGTGTTAACCTCCCTGCATGGCAGGTGACAGTGGTGGATGATGGGTGAAGAGCAAGGTGAATGATTATGGAACATTGAATGATGTATTAAATCAATCAATAAACCCATAACCCGTAAGGGTCCTAGGGGTACCACATTGGATGCTTCAGCATACAGAGTCCTCCAGCGATTTCTATCCTCAGCAATGCGGTTGAATGTGGAAATATCTTGTCCTGTCCATTGCTTGATGTTGTCTGTCCATGCTTTTATTTTCCCTCCTCTTCTTCTTCACCTTCGACAGTTCCCTGCAGTATTGTTTTTGACAAGGAATCATGTCTGCATACATGTCCAAACCATGCTGGTTTTCGTCGTTTCAGTATTGAAAGCAATGGTTCTTGCACACCTATATAGGCTACATCTCTACTTTATTTCTTAAGCACACATTGGTTCCCTATACGAGATTCATAGAATTAATCTGTAGCATTTATACTCGAGAGCCTGTAATCGTCTCTTCATGTTCGCAGTGAATGTCCAACTCTCACAACCATACAGCACAACAGAAAGCACCAGAAACTTATAAAGTTTGGTTTTCACTCCAGCAATGATGTTTCTTTACCAAATCACTGTTAGCCTTCACAAGTACGCTAAAGCCATCTCCAGCCTTATTTTTAGTTCTGCTTTGCATTTTCCATCGCTGCATATACTGGATCTGAAGTATTTGAAGGTATTCACCACCTCAAGCTTATGTCCATTTATCATGATGTTAGTCTGATTTTCTGTGTCTCTGCTGTTAACCAAGATTTTGCTCTTTAATGATGTACCATTATTATAGAATAATGCATGATCGATTATAGAACATTGAATAATGAAATATGGTTGAATTATAGATTATAGAAAACTTAATGCTGGACTAAATAATATTGATGGATTATAAAATATTGAATGGTGCATGTACAGAAAATGAAAGGAATGACTTGTGAAACCATACATAATGTATTTACCAGTATTTTGCTCTCTACTTGAGTTAGTGACCACTGAAAGGAAACAAAATGAACATAAGATGAAGTATGCAATAGTGGTAGACTACCTTCCAGTTAAACCTAAACCACTAATCCCAACCCCACACCTACAACAAATTATCTTAGAACAATATTAAATATTTGCTGGTAAGAATTCAGTACAATCAGCCTCATGAGCCAAATAACCAAAATACTTCTCAGAATCATCATGAAGAGAGTGAGAAACAAAATAAAATCAGAAATAAGTCCAGAACAATGTGGCTTTGTAGAAGGCAAAGGTACCAACAATGATGTTTATATATTGAGAACACTAATAGAGAGGTCTATAGAGGTAAAAACAGATCTATACCTCTGTTTTATAGACTACACGAAATCATTTGATAAAGTTAAACATAGCGAAATTATACACATGCTAGAGAATTTGAACATTGACAGCAAGGATTTAAGAATAATCAAGAACATACTGGCAACACACAGCAGCAATAAGAGTAGGAAATCAATTTAGACCTTTTCAACAAATAAAACAAGGAGTCAGACAGGGATGCATGCTTTCATCAGACCTGTTCTCTTTATACAGTGAAAACATATTGCGTGCAATAGTAGATATCCCAGGAATATCAGTAGGAGGACATAACATAAATAATTTGAGATATGCGGATGACACTGTTCTGATTGCAAAAAGTGAGCAAGACCTTCAAGATTTAATTAATGTAGTAGTCACAGAAAGTAAAGAGAAAGGCCTCTTCCTAAATATCACAAAAACAGAAGTAATGGTTATTTCAAAGAAACAAAATAACACACCTTGCAAGATCAAAGTGAATGATATAGTATTAAAACAGGTCCACCAAATCAAATATTTAGGTGCAATGATTACAGCAGATGGAAGAAGTTCAACAGAAATAAGATGCAGAATAGGACAGGCAAAGGCAACATTCAGAAAAATGAAAAATATACTGTGTAATATGACCTTGTCATTGGAGGTGAGAAAGAGAGTTCTGCAGTGCTATATAACCCCTATACTAACATATGGGTGCGAGTCTTGGACAATAAACAAACTGGAAAGTGGGAAATTAGAGGCAACAGAGATGTGGTTCTACAGAAGAATGCTGAGAATACCATGGACTGCCAGAAAAACTAATGTAGAGGTGTTGAAAGAGTCAAATGCGAAACAGACCTTAATCAACAATATAAGAAAAAACCATCTTATATTTTTTGGCCACTTCATGAGACAGGCAGGTTTAGAGAACATAGTCACAACAGGAAAAATTGAAGGCAACAGAGAGGGTGGCAACGTGAGAAAATATTAGACAGTTTGACAACCTGGCATGGCAAGGAAACAACAATGACTTTGATACATAATACTGTGGACAGAGAACTGTGGAGAGCCATGACCGCCTACACCAGCCGGCATGGCACCTGATGATGATGAAGAATTCAGGTCAAATAGACAAATAAAGAGTAGACAATAAACAGCAATAAGTTTCATAACGATAAGAGAAAACTGTAGAATTATATCAGAGATGAAGCCTACTTAGGATGGTAAGCAGTGATACATGTGGGATAGTAACATTACGAGATGGATAGGTTACAGTCAGATTGCACCACCAAGACAAGAGACAGGATGTTGGAGGTCTGTTACAGCCAACCTTTGTTGCGGAGACACTTAATGACGATGACTAAGGATGAATGAATACAGACTGTTAACTACAAGCATTAAAATGGATACCAGCTGGTAAAGTAAAGAGGGGAAACTTGTTTGCATGACAACCATTAAAGAGGGTATAACTATGGGTCTCAACAAGTGATGTTGCATCCAAATCAAGAATCAATGCGTAAAACAGCAATATGCAAATGTTCACATCTAAAACAGTAATATGAGACTTGCAAATGTTCATATCTAAAGCATGTCAGAGAATCACTAACATGAAGCTAATGTGAAACTCTACTGCCAGGCACATATTAACTAATAGGAGATTACAGTACATTTGTGTACAAAAATGAGAAATTGCAGTACAGTTATGTACGATAATTATAGATTGCAGTACATCTATATAAGATAATCAGATATTGCAGTAAATTTGTGTACAATAATGAGAGACTGCAGTACATTTGTGTAAGACAATGAGAGATTTCAGTACAGATGTGTACAACAATCAGAGATTGCAGTACATGTGTTTACAACAATGAGAGATTACAGTACATCTGTGAGATGGATCTTATCGAAGAATGATTCCTCATAAATTTTTAATGTGAATCTTTGCCCCACTAACATGTGGATATTTGTCCCAAATAACATTGTTAGAAACTATCATAAATTCCCATGAAAAATCAAAGTAGTCTGACAAGATAATGTGTTAACAACAAAATGTATATTTCAGTTTAATTGATTCAGCCTGACGTGACTCATATGAGTCATTAAATGTTATCTCTTGAGATCGAAGATACTACATTGAGTCTTGCAGTTTGTGACATTTATTTTGTCATTTTCAGTATTTATATCAACATGAATACATTAAAGAAAACATGAATACATCGCTAGAAAATGCAAGCCACATCGCCCAAGACAGAGAGAGGTTCAGAGAGTTTATTGGGAAGACAACGTTCTGGAAGGAATACGTCACATGACATCATATCAACATAAGAATTGTTCCAATTGAAAGTGTAATAAATCCACATTACTTCTTGCATGATTTTAATGTGTATTATTATTTTGTGTATATTATTGATAAGTTTTAAACATTAGGGTATATGATATCATTTTTCCTTATATTCTGTGTATATATTTTTCAGTTAACCTATTTTCATAAAATAATAAATATTTTATTAACTTTGGTTGCATTTATTATTGAAATTCAACATAGAAATTACTGACAACTGCTATTTAGCATCATATTTGCAAAAATATGTTATTCGTAAGAGAAATCTGCAACATTTTCATCCGACAATCTAGGCCTAATCTCATGGGTTGATGTACAAATTTGTTCTAAATAAACAAATTTTTCATGCACTATTCATATATACTATACATTTTTGTGTTCATAAGTCAAGTATGTACAAAACTGATACAGTTTGAGTGGAAGTTATTAATTCCAAAGGCTGATAAGGTCAAATATCACATCTGAATTATTTTTTTTTTCCAAATTGAACTTGTGATAATCACATTCTCTGTTCATTTATATTTAAAAATATATATATTAAATTATAATGTAAATACATTTACAAGTACTATTTCTTATTCCCATGAAGCATGTGTAAAAAATAAAATTAAAAATAAAAACAAATTTAAATCTGTCCAAACAGTAAATATACTCTGGGATGAATGAGTTAAACACATTTTAAAAAATCTAAATATTAATGATAACAGCATGCAGAGACTGTAAGAAGATAAAGAAAAATTAGATCAAACAGTGAAAAAAACAAAATTGTGTTTCTCACTGTTAAAACTCAACTCGTCCTTGATATATCAAACTTCTTTCTGTCAAAGATTGGAATGTTGGTGTTTGACATTGTCAAATGTAATATCGGAAAACCCATAGATTCGAAATAAACCAGCAGCGGATCTTCACCTCAAATAACATTGTTAGCAACTATCATAAACTCCCATGAAATAACAAAGTAGCCTGACAAGATAATGTGCTTAAGTACTTAATAACAAAATGTATAGGCCTACTTCAGTTTAAACATTTTAAAAAATCACAATAATAATTATCACAGCAGACAGAGAGTGTCGAAAAATTATATCAAATATAGTAAAAAAAAATATTATTCTGCATTGTTAAAAATCGACTTGTCTTTGACCTATCAAATTTAATTCTGTCAAAAATTGAAATTTTTGTGTCTTATGTAGTCACATGTGGTATCGGAAAAACTTATAGATTCGAAATAAACCTGTAGTGGATCTTTACAACCACCTACCCTAACTCTAACTGAATTTCATAAATTGGATGTAAAAAATGGTCATGATCACTTGTGTTGGAAAAACAGCAATCCGTGTTGTACTTATCACCATCATCCTCATAATACTTACAGTAACATGACTTTCCATTCTCTCCAAGCACATAACCAGGACTGCACGTGCACAGGTATGAACCAGCAGTGTTAACACAACCTTGCGTACACTCTGAACTGCTGGCAACACATTCATCAACATCTAGATAATATTGGGAAAATGTACAAATAAATTAGAGTATTTAATTATCTGACCACCACAAAACATTTAAATTAAAACTTTATTTTCATAATTTAAATATAATAATTAATAACTGAAGCCCATATTCTATCATCATCAGGTGCCATCTCCGTAACAAAGGTTGGTTGCTCTATACACTATATTTTATCAATAAATCGATCAAGTGCCATACTGAATGGCGTAGGCTCTCCACAGCTCTGTTTTTTTGTATTGTTAATAAGATCAGCTGGTGACATCTTTTTTGTGCCACTATGACAACTCATCCAGATATGCATCTCATCTTCCTCTGGTTCTTCTCCCCTTGATCTTTATGGTGGTTACCAAATGTTCAAATTTTGTTTTTTCTTAACATTTGCCTACAAATGCAACAATAAAATACACACTGCCAAGATGCAATATCAATGATGCAAAATTGAATCAAGTGGCTAAAGTCACGCATCTTGGCAGCAGTTGAACACCAGATGACTGGTGCTCCAATCAGATAAAGAACAGGATCCATCTATCTATGGCCCATCATTCCCGAATACGGTGCATAGAGTAGAAACCAGAGTTCTCCAGTTTGAGAGATATGATGATGCTACTGTGTGTAGTTCTTGCATGTTGCTGAGACCCATACATATACGTATACCCTCTTTGATGGCTGTTCTGCAAAGAGTTTCTCTTGGTCTTCCTATTTTTCTTTTGCCATCTGGTACACATTTTAATGCTTGTAGTGGCAGTCTGTTCTCATTCATTCTAATTACATGCAGTCTGTTCTCATTCATTCTAATTACATGCAGTCTGTTCTCATTCATTCTAATTACATGCAGTCTGTTCTCATTCATTCTAATTACATGCAGTCTGTTCTCATTCATTCTAATTACATGCAGTCTGTTCTCATTCATTCTAATTACATGCAGTCTGTTCTCATTCATTCTAAGTACATGCAGTCTGTTCTCATTCATTCTAAGTACATGTCTGATATAAGTTTATCGATTTCTCTTTTTTTCTGTAGAAATATGTTGCTGTTTGGTGTCTTCTCTAACTTAGTTGCTGGGCCTACAGTTTGGCTTGTATATTTATTATGTTGAGGCGATTATTGATAGGCATGATCTGTTCTCAGTTGGAACGTCAGAATGACCCCCTCTCATAACTTGTTTTTAGTAGGCCTGTTGAGTTTCTCGCGGTATCTGAAAAGTGAGCATCCCATTTTTTCATTACAGCAAGTTTTTAAATAGATCTAGTTTGAATTTTCCCAATGTTTTGTTTTCCAAATGAGTCTGGTGTTAAATTTAACTCCGAGGAATGTTGGTGAATCAGTTTGAGTTATCGTATGGTTATTTGTTTTTATAAGAATGTGTTCTTTTTGGTGAAAGTTAATTTATGAAGGATGAACAACAGAATTTATTCTAATGGTTTTACCTCCACATTTCCTTCCATCTTGAAGGAGAAAATATCCGACGTAGCACCTACACACTGGGTGTCCCCATTCATTCATACACTCCTGTTGACAACCACCATTGTTCTCAAGACATGGGTTGATCTCTGTTTAGAGTTGAGATGAATATATTATAATAACAGTGTAATTTCTCATTGACATTGTTTTACTATTTATTAGTCCCCATCGAGACCAGCACCGTGAAGTGGTGATGGGGCTTAGTCAGCCATCAGGGACTGGAAACTAAGACTGGTCGGGCAGTCCCACCCAAGCAGGACCACAGTCCTGCCCAAGTAAGCAATGTGCTGAAGACAGAGGCAAGCAGCCAAAAGGTGCACAATTAATCAGGATGTCACACACAAAATACACTATTTGTTAGTTATATTAGTTACCAGTAATAATTAATACTTTATCATAGTAGTTGTAGATAGCCAGGTCATTTATTCCCAACAGTGCTGCAGATTTGACAAAAAGGAGCAGAAACTCTGCCCAATTCAGATGTAGAGTACAGTGCTGTACCTGTATCATCTTTGTTAATCTTCCATATTTTCTCTAACATAACCATATATAATTTGATATCTGATTTCATTTTCTTTCTTTGTGTTTGTTCTCAAACTCCTGCTGGTTAGCAGAATGTACTCAAGGGAACGATCTATGACAACAGATGACTTTTATATTCATGTCAGGATATGTGGGTGTTGAAAATAATGATCTAGTGGTGGTACGGAACATCATGAGACATTCCTCGATGACAAACAATGTTCTTCAAGGTACAGTGGAGGGTGGAAGAAGACATGGTGGCCAGAACACATGACTAGATACTATCAAGGACTGGACAGGGTGTAATGTCTCCAGACTCATCAGGATGGTAAAGGATGGAGATCTTTCTGCACCAAATGTCTCAATGTGACACCCCCATGACACTAACAGGTTATGGATTTTGTTATTATTATGGCGACAGTGTCAATAGGTACATAAATAGATTGATCTGACATAGTTAATGCGTTCAAGGAGATTTTCAAAAGTGTCCACTCTCATCACAGCGCACGATTGGTGTAAAGATCGGACCAGCCTGTAAAGAGAAATATAATAATATGTACGAAGAGACAGACAAATCTACATCAAACTGCAACAGTCAGCTGCTACACTCTGGTGGATTTATTGAGATAGGGATTCGAGCATCTATGGACTTGTACAGTGTGCACTGATGATAACCTGCATTCATGCCACCGAGAAAAAAATTTTCATGTCATGATTGCAATATTTGTACCTTTCAGTCAGAAACTTTTGATTCATCATAGTTTTTGGGTAATTTAGGTCAAATTAGGTAGCCTACCATACCACCCACCAGCACCTCCTTGGTCATCTTTTATCACATACAAGTCAGGTTACAGTATTTCTATTATTTGCTGCCGATTAAATTCTGGCAATTCATGGGTGTCTAATTTCAAGCAATATTAGATGTGCGAATAATACTTGCTGGCAGAAAGTAAGCAGCAATTATATAAAAATAGTGGAAATTATAGTAAAAAAATCAGTCAAGATATGAAAAGCGAGGTGAAATTTTACTAATAACCGGTAACACATATATCAGTAAACAAAAATCTTTTGTGTAATCAAGGTAACATCAATGATTTTTCTGTGTTATCATGTGTGTTACTAGTGATTAGATAAACTTCATCACCACTGTCACAAGTATTGCCTCTCGGATTACATTTTTCTGCAGTTATTACCTATTAGTTATTACGATTGGACAGCAATATTCAGTAAACAAATCTATAGTAAACAAAACAAAAAATGAACAACTAAATATGCTGAAACTGAATGTGCTGGGCAGGTAGATACAAATAACCCAGTTCCACTGTAAATCAGCAGCACAATGTACTTCACATTCCCCAGAAATCACAAGAAAAGAACGAGCGCAGAAAAAAAGCAATAACAAAAGTTAAACATTCAATTACAGCAAGCAATCACGTAACAAGTGCATAATATCATATATCTTGAAAAACAATTTTAAAAAGTTAAATATTTAAATACAGCAATGGATTTTGCAACACATGCGTAATGTCTTATATCTTGGACTTATACTTGCATGAAATAAAGTTATAAACATAATCAGTATCAGCGACTCTGTGTAGCAACAACACAGACATAGGAACATATACTATAGGACTGCTACAGCATTGCTGCTTAGAGTCAACACTTTGTTCCACATGGGCATCTCTTCAACACAAATTGTAAGGACCTCACAATACTCCAAATCAGGTCGCTCTATACATGACAATTCAACTCAAGTTGATTTATCAGTATTTTCATATATCTATCATGTTGCTCTTGATAAAAGTTTTTCTCGAAACGTCAATTTGTAATGTGTTTCCAGTAATTAGCAAAACTTCACCCTGTTTCAAGCTTCAATTTTGCTGTAGTGAGTACATATTGTAAATCTCTACATGATTAATATTTGACCAGATGCATCTGGATTGAAAGAGGTAAGCAAAGATGTAAGTGAGAGAGAACATCAGGAGATGGATGGGTTACAGTCTGGCAGAGTGCACCATCAAAGCAAGGGACAGAAGATGTTGGAGGTCCATTCCAGCCAACTTTCGCGAGGAGACTACATTTAATGATGATGATAGGGATTGAGTGCAGAAGTTGTGTACCAGCAATATAGGCATGTCACCAGTTTTTGTGTAGTAGCAGCATAGATGTGTCATCAATTTTTGTGTAGTAGTAGTTACGGATGTGTCATTAGTGTAGTAGTAATATACGAGGGACAGTCAAAATGTTTTGCACTTACTAAGCAACCGTAAAGACAGACAAGATTGCTCTGTATTGTTTTAAAGATGCACCATTGGTTGATAATTCCGGAGCATTCATGGTTCACACGGTGCAGTGCTTGAATGAGAAATTGGCGGGAAACTCAGTTATGTATGAAGCTGTGTCATGGATTAAACGGAGGTTCGTAGCGCAATCAAATTCTTACCACTTGCAAGGTAAATCTGCAAAACAAGTTCATGATGAGATTTTTTCTTCTATAAGGATGTTTGTCCTTCGTATGATACTGAAGAGCGTTGGAATAATAACTTTCAAACTGGATATGCCAGCGTTTAAGATGAGCCAAAGAGCAGCAGGCTGTCTATTGCTGATGATGCAAGCAACATTGCAAAAGATGAGGCCCTAGTCCTCTCAGACAGGCGAATTACTGTCGAGAAAAGCATGGCTGTGTTGTACTAAGCCATGGGACCACGTTAAAGATTTTGCATGAGTAGTTTCACATGTCAAAGGTGTCCACCAGGTGGGCTTTCCTTCTTCTCACGCCAATCCAAAAAAAGTGTTACGCCGAAGCATCCACAAAGATGTTGGACTTTTGCAATGTTGACAAAGATGATTTTTTGTGTAGATTGGTTGCTGTGGACGAATGTTGCGTGAATCTCTCATGCAGCTCATGACCCCATTATCTTTGCCCACCAGTGCGGATATGAAATCATACCCCATCCACCTTACTCACCTGATTTAACACCAAGTGATTTCTTCCTGTTTCCAAACATGAAGAATCCACTTTGTGGGCGTCATTTTTCTGACATCCAGGACTTTATTAGTGAAGTGGGGACATGGTTTTTGGTAAAGGAGGAGGTGTTCTTCAATCAAAGCATAAGGAAGTTGAAGAAGAGATGGGAGAAGTGCACCGCCTTGAGGTGTGAATACATAGATAAGGACTATAGTTCACACCAGTTTTCAGGTAAGTGTCTAGATTCCTTCACACTAAGGTGCAAAACATTTCAACAACCCAGTAGATGTGTCATCAATTGTTGTGTAGTAGCAGTATAGATGTGTCATCAATTGTTGTGTAGTAGCAGTATAGATGTGTATTCATATACAGATAAGTATTCATATCCCAGCAACAGTTGGACAGTGAAGTATTCATATGTCAGCATCTTATAGACAGACATATTATTCATATCCCAGCAACAGGTAATTAATCCTATCCCAGCAACATAAGTATTCATATCCCAGCAACAGATTATTCATATCGCAGCAAGAGACAGACATATTATTCATATCCCAGCAACAGATTATTCATATCGCAGCAAGAGACAGACATATTATTCATATCCCAGCAACAGATTATTCATATCGCAGCAAGAGACAGACATATTATTCATATCCCAGCAACAGATTATTCATATCCCAGCAACAGGTAGACAGGTAAGTATTTATATTCCAGCAACAGATAGACAGGTAAGTATTCATATTCCAGCAACAGATAGACAGGTAAGTATTCATATTCCAGCAACAGATAGACAGGTAAGTATTCATATCCCAATAACATACAAGCATTCCTAATGCAGCAAGCCAATCTAGATCTGAACTTCTTGTTCAACCTGTCACCTATGAAAACAATCCTCATTTTCACGGCATGTATTCCTTTGATTTTTTTACTTTTGTCTTCTGTCAGATAGCATCTATGAATTGATGAATAGATATAAGCCACCTGTCCTTTTGTAGCAGATTCCTAGGTGTTTGTCAATGATAGGTCTGATATCACTCAGATAGCTCAACGGATCTGACAGAAGAATGATGAACTGGTTGACCCAGACATATACACTGCACTCCTGCAATACTACACCACACTGTAACACCTCCCTTCAGAGATCAAACATGCATCCATACCCCTCCCCAACATAACCACGTCTTTGAGACAACAAACTAAGGTTTAAGGTCAGATGTTACCTAGGTTAGGCCTACTCAACTGAGGAAGAACATAGAACATAGAACATAGTCAGACAGACTATGGGCTGTCAAAAATCACATACTCATAGCTAACAGGATTACATCATCATCATCCTCTCCTAGAAACCGGCAGACCAGTAAATATTCCTCTCTCAGAAAAACTACCCAATACATGTAGGTTTACAGCCTATCTATCCAACAGAAATTGGAAATTAAAAACAATACTTTTTTAAAAAAACAGAAATTTACAACAAAACTTAACAAAAAAGAAACAACAAAATATTACCACTAAAGATTCTTTAATAGAAATTATACTTTGCTACTTTTTCACAAACACTTTTATTTTTAACAAACTTTCTCAACTTTTGTATGTGTTTTAATTTTTATAGAATACAACAAGACAAAAGTTTCTCCTCCAGATTTTTTAAATAAGAAATCCTACTGCTCTATAAGGAATAAATAGATGAATCAAAAATCATACAACAGATTTATTCTGAGCGTTTCAGTTACTGGGAACTGTTGTCTATTTATTATAGATTATTTGAAAAGTCAGTTGACTTGTCTATCTATCTAGTGTATTTTCTCTGTTTTTGCTGTGATGCATCGCAGGACTGAATGAAGATTGGTTTTAGGACTATGGCACATTTGGTCACTTGATATGCAGCAGTATGCTGTGTCGTGTCAGAATGTTGGTAACTCCTTCAATCCACTTTCTTTTTGGTCTTCCTATATATCTTGCTGTTTCCATTTACATGTTTTATGTTCTTGCCGCTGGCCAAGGGTTCATTCTCAGTAGGTGGTCGAACCATTTTAGTCTGTTTTTTCAATATATTTGAGCACAGATGTTGTTCCAACAGTTCTTGTAATACCCTCATTTCTTGTGTGATCATGTCCTGTTCTGTTTGCAGATTTTCTCATTTCATGTGAAGTAAGCTTTCTTTCCTGTTCTTTTGTTAATGTCCATGTCTGACATTGATAACACAATGTTGGTATAATAATATGAAGATTAAATTTATGCCTTGCCTTTTGTGTTTAATCATAAATGCAACTATTGCTGGTTCTTTATTGCTGATGCCACAGACATTCCATTTACCTATTTTAACTGTCGCTGTGTTGTTTGATGGTAGATTGGTACTTATGCTCCATGAGCTGTTGTTAATCCAATAGATTTTGATAAGATTTGATAATATTAATGATAGATTTTCTAATTTTCTTGATTTCTTACATAATATCTAGAGCAGATTTCTGTGAACACTCAAATTCCCTACAGGTTGGGCCTGCTTGCTGGACCTGTTGTATTTTCATTCTTAGATTAACACTTAAAATATTACAAAATCACAATTTATAAATCCTTGTCGACTTGTTGATGGTTGAAAATATACCCGGTAGTTATATTCACTGGTAGGTTTCATGATGTGAATCTTTTTAAGAATCATTGCAATTATTACATAGGAAATATTGAATCCAACTTCATGCAACTGAATGCCATACCTGTCAACCTGTGAGCTTTTTCCTGTACAAAATAATCATTCAGCCATATTTGGTATTTAATTCTTTTGCAATTGATGTTTTCTGTTTTATAGTGTACACAATTAAGATTTGCCTCTTCTGGTAAAGTAAATGTATTCTAAGGCAGTACCTACACAGGGCCTCAGTAAGATTCTGTAATGTTCTTTTATGACTGTGTAGATGTCTTCATTCCAACAGGTTGACAGGTATGCTAAAATCAAATTCTTTCCATCAATCTGGTTGATATTTTATGTCCTTGTTGCCTCTAATTGAAGAAATGAGCATACAATCTGACCTTCTGTACACCATCAAAGTACAGGATCAATGTTAGGAATGCACCAACTGAAGACAAACAAAGTCCTTCCATCAACTGAACATCTGACAACAGCAGTAGAACTAATAGTAACAAGAATCGAGGAAAAGTCATGCCAATGCCAGCAGCTGTGTCATTGTGTGTACATAGTCAGTAAATATCGGACTGTTTCAAAGTTGACCTGTTCAAAAATTAGTTTTTGGGACAAATTATATAAATGAAGACATTATTTAAATAACCAAAAGATAGTACGAGAATGTGACATAATATAGTAGATGTTAACAAAATAGATCGAAAGCACTATTAATAATATGTAGTAGCAGTGTGAGGAGCGCGGTAGCCTAGTGGATAGTGAGCTTGCTTGCTATCATCTGGTTACAGTGTGCCAGGTTCGAAACCACATCCAGACATTAAAAAAAATCCGGGTTGTGATTTCTCACTTGACACGACCACTCCTCCAGTCGACTCAGCTGTAAATGAGTACCTGGCGCATGAGTTAGGGAAGGTAAAAAACAGCAAGGAAGGGAACTGGCCACCCCACCTAATAGTTGCTGCGGCTTAGTACATAAAGAGTTATCTTCATCCCCGACGGCAGATGCCATGGGACCTACCTTTACCTTTAGTAGCAGTGTAAATGTCCTCTAATTCTTCTTCTTCTGCATTCGTTCTCAAACTCCTGCAGATTAGCAGGATGTAGTCCGGAGAATGGAATGCGTTGTGTCATGGTTTACAGCATTGCTGCGATATCTGCGCCTTTCAGCCTGATACATCCGACTTCAGCATGGCTTTGGGTCATTGACCCTATATGGGATGGGACAGCCAACTCCATCCCATAACCTCCTTAGTCGCCTTTTACGACATGCATGGGAGGTAAACAGTGTTGCTATTCTTTGCTCCCCTTTCGGGCCCCGGCAACACACGGGCGGTCCTCTAATAAATTAAAGTAACACCAAGTGAAAGAAAAGAGTAGGAGCAGTAGTAATAGTAGCAGTTGTTGCAGTATTACTAATTATTAGTAATAATAGCACTAATAGTAGTAGTAGTAGCAACAGTAGTAATAGTAGTTGTAATAATAGTAGTATTAGTTGCAGTATTACTGATTAATGTAAGGCCCTGATAGCAGTACTTATTGTAGTAGTAATAGTTGTATTAACAATAAAAGTAGTAGCAGTATCAACAGTAGTAATTGTAGTTGTAATACTAGTAGCAAAAGTAGTAGTAGCAGTCCCTAGCTGTTAGATAGAGGTATGCATCTTTTTCCCAGTTATTTACACTTCAGATGATTTGTATAATTCTCTTCTTTATCATTCTCTTGTCCACTCTCCTTGTTATGTCCTGCTGGACATTTCTCTTATCCATTCTATATGATCTCCTTGTTCTGTCCTTCTTCTCTTATCCTGCTGAACTTTTCTTTAAAAATATTCCTTGACTGTTTCCTACCATGCTCTAATTTTTTATTACTACCACATACATGCATGTATGTACATTATGCTATCTATCATCCCAATGAATGCTTTTTAGTAGAAATGTCTGTCACTGTGTCTTTTTGCTATAATATATTTTGTTTATAAATTTGGTAACACTTAGGCACCTATAAATATTTTGTTTATTTGCCCTGTTTTACTCCAGTCCTCACATTTTCAGTGTCTGATTGTTTCAAATAAGTTTTTTTATCTCTCGAAGAATAACATCCTACGTAGAAGAATAAGTTATATGAAACACAAGGTTACTCATTCATTATTAAATTAAGTCTTGATTATAAACTAGCTTCACAACTTTTCCTTTTCAATGGCTAGGATTAAAGATCAGGGATTGAAATGCGGTGTTGCTAGAAATGAACTTTTTGGAGGGCGCAGAAGAATGATGGTCAACCAGTATAGGACCAGTACTGTCAGCAGAAGTGTAATGGCGGATACACTCAAGGAGAGATTGGAGCAACTATGGACATGTCCAGTTTGCAGTGATGATGATCCGACGACTAACTAACTAACTACCTTCACAGCAAGTGGGACATTTCCATAAGTGCTCTGCTCTCCATTCCATCAGCCATACCAGTTATGTAGACTCAAGAGTCCTGGTCAGGTGTTGATTGCGTGATCTTCAGGACCTTCCAAAATAATTACTTTTCCTTCCCTTCCCTCTAGATACTCCCATTTCTAACATTCTCTGTATGTGTACGTTCTCAGCCTCATTGACATCGTCTTCATCTTGAAATGAATTAATTACTTGATCAAGTCTCGGCATTATGCCGTGTATTGCCTGTAAATAAGTCGACTCTCTCGTTTCCTCTGACCCCGGCATGACCAGATCAGTATATCCATATTATGCTCTGGATAAGTGAGTTGTTCAATAACTTGAATAAGTACCACCATTCTAAATTAAAACTTATAATAATTCAATGATTGTTTGTATTATAAAAATTAAGAACAAAATAAAATAAAATCATAAAATGAGTCTTGCGATAAACAGGCTTACATTGATAACGCACTTTAGACCACGTATTCCCAAACTAAACTGCATATAACTAAAAGAACCTGTAACCATTCTTTAAAATCATGTCAGATGAGCATTACCATCATTCAATCATAATTATTTTAACAACAACATTCTGTCAACTTTTGCTTCCACAACTCAAAACTAATGTTTGCTATAACTTCCGGTGCAAGCTGTACCAGGTGGTCTTACCCCACATTGAGCCAAACCAGTATTTTGAATATTGTATGTATGGCATTTTGCGTCTTGCAGACGGTCATTTAGCAATAAGAAGAGGTAATCCGTTGAATATTTTCTCAGGAATGTGACTTTTCAAGCGATCATATCACAGCGAAGGAAGATTTTTGTTTGAGTCGTACTCTTTTTTCTTCCATATCTTTAAACATATTATTTCTGAACAATGCTGCTCCCGTACGCAGCTTCTGCCTCCAGACATCCCGAGTTTCAGTCGTGTTTTCCCAGTTTTTGAATTCTATATGGAAGCCTTTCATTGAGAATTTACAGATGTCTTTATACCTCAACAGTGGTCTTCCGCGGCCTTGATGACCTTCAGCCAGGTCCCCAAATCGCACTTGTTTAGGGATATGACCGCTTTGCATTCTGCGGTCGTGACCCAGCCAACGCAATCTATTTATATTGAGTGTTTCCATGGCAGATGGTTGCTTTGTGCGGCGCAACACTTCCATGTTGGTGATTATGTCGTGCCATATGATGTTGAAGATCTTGCGGAGACATCTTAGGTGAACAATTTTACCGTCTTCTCTCATGTTTGGTTTAGGTAGTCAATGTTTCAGACCCCTAGTATAGTGTACTCACATCTTGAAATGAATTCTATATCTCTTGAGAAAAGTTAGGTAGCTTGATCTTCAGTGGAGTAGCATTGCATGAAGCCTGCCTGTTGTAATACAAGAAGGTGTTTTCTTTCAAGATACTACTGCAGCCTAAGGTTGACAATACGCTCCATAGTTCTGCATAGACAGCTTATGAGACTGATTGGTCTGTATTTTGAGGCTGGTACTGTCTTTTCCTGATTTTAAGATTGGTATCAAGATTGTTTCCCTCCAGGCCTTTAAAAACTTTGCATATAGTCCAGCATATATTGATAATCTGCAGCAGCTTTGATTTTGCTGCAATTTCCAGAATTATATCATTTTACTGGACACTCCATTAGCTCCTGATGATTTCTTCATTTTCAATTTAGATACTGCATGATTCAATTCTATGCTTATGATTGGTGTTTCCATGACTTCCTATATGGTTTCTTTTTATTCAAAATTTCTAATGTGCAACAATCAAAGAAGAACATTTTTGGCTGCTTGGATCATCCCACCTGGAGGAAAAAAGGATAGTGATCTTGTCTCTTGTCCTGTGCCAAATCTGCTTTTTTATGACATTTAGAACGCAAACACATTCCACGCAAATGACTTAAAATCACTACATTCTTAACTAAACAACGAATAAAAAGAAGTGGCTCTCTAGTGGATTCCAGTTCACTCATAAATCAGGGGAAATGAGATAGCAGACCAGCTAGAAAAAATCCAAAGTAACTGTCAACAAGTGATAAAAGATTCAGTATCATATGTCATTAGCGACGAGAAAGAGAGTCCTGCAGTGTTATATAACTCCTATACTAACATATGGATGCGAGTCTTGGGTAATAAGTAAACCGGAAAGTGGGAAATTAGAGACAGTAGAGATGTGGTTCTACAGAAGAATGCTGAGAATACAATGGACTGTTAGGAAAACTAATGTGGAGGTGCTGAATTTATTAAAAGTGAGACTGAGCTTAAAAATATAAGAAAAGGACAATCTTCATTTTTTGGGGTCATGTTATGAGACAAGGAGGTATGGACAGAGAACATAGTCACAACATGCAAGATTGAAGGCAACAGAGACAGAGAGCACAACGTGAGAATATATTTGATAGTTTAACAGCCTGGCACGGCAGAGTGAACATCGCCTACGTCAGCCGGCATGGCACATGATGATGATGATCATTTCCAGAGATACAGTCTTTCATATAAGCTTCCATTAATATGGAATGGAACTCAAATCACCCATGCAGCCAAAAATACGATGATATCCACAGGCTTAGAAGAAAGGAACAGACAATTTTATTGTGATTAAGAACAGGTCACAACAGACCCAAACATCACATGTACGGGAAGTTTGCCATTAGTAACACTGATATCTGCCCCTGTGGACAATCTCACTCAAAAAAAATCTGCAGAACATATGTTATCAGAACTGACAGGGGTGTTAAAATTTTTATAATTCTTAAAGGGGTGAGCCTTTAATTCTTGTAATTGCAATGAAAATAGACGAATGCCCTTTTAATTATAAGCAACCCGTCTTCGTACTGAAGACGTATCTACGGCCCTGGTAGCAGCCCATACAAGTGTGACAGGAGAGCTTCTTGATTTTCTTTGTTGCCTTCCCCAGAAATGGTGTCTTTGTCTTCTGCTTTATCATTTGGAAAAATGTTTTGAATACTGTTTGGAATACTGTTTGGAATACTGTTTGGAATACTGTTTGGAAGACTGTTGACAATTACTCCTTTCTCTGTTGATTTTTCGACAAGTTAGCTCGTGTTGATGAAATTGGAAATTACCTTATATAGCGCTGGAGGATCCCCAATGTATCTATAGAATAGAGTTTGAATAGTGCTCTGCCCATCTGTCTCGTTGTTTCTTTCTTTTAGTTTGATTATTTGTTTTGCGTTCTCTCCATTGTAACCATCACGGATATCCGTGCGATTTCCGCCGGGAGCATGATTACGTTGTGACACCGTTATGCGCCTTGTAGGCCTAGCACATCCGATTTCGGCATGCCTTGACAATTCGGGTGGGCTACACTTAGCCTGTGACAGCATCTATATCTGTCTCCAGGCACGCGTAGTGGCGACTCTTCGCCCAGACGATTTTTGTTCTCGTCTGACTCGTACGAGGTGTTCCACTATCTATGAACTTGTCTCATGTAATTGGACGTGCTGTGCCTGTGCCCATTGGGTACTGAACCGTTTCTCATCCGTGAGCCTGGTTCCTTAAGGGGAAGAACTCAACAGAGGAGTTGGACCCTGGCTCTTTCGCCCTCTTAGCTGAGGTGTCGTTCACCAACATCGTGTACCCCTTGTCCAAGTTCGAGTCTCACACCACGCGTTTGAGAGCAAGGCGTTCTCGAGCTGAGCGTCCTTGTCCCAATAGCGCCTGAGCCCATCAGGTACTGAACCCTTTCTCTCTTCAAGTATATTTCCGGTGTAGGAAAACCTGACAGTAGAGTTGAGCCAGGGCTAAATCGTTGTCCCTTTCTTGCCTAAGCCCATCGGGTACAGAACCCTTTCTCTTCGCGAGCATATTTCCGGTTTAGGAAGGCTCGACATTAGAGTTGGATTAGGTCTTCTTGCTTTACCAAACGCCAATGAATGGGTCTGGGTCTCTGCTTGTAAGGAACACAGGTAACTAGAAGCTCGTCTCGAGCTGACGGAGCTTGAAGTTCCCCTTTCCTAGGGACTTTTCACTTTCTATTTGCAGTTCGCGCTGCCCTCTAGCGCTGTTCTGCCCTTTCATTGTTTCATTGTACTCGGTATGAAATCTATTTGTCTCTCGCCATGCATCTACCGTTACGTGTATTTTACATTGGCCGCCCCTCCAATGTTTGGACTGGACTGACTAGCTTCACTGTATGTTGACAGTGTCGCTATATGTGGTGATGCTGGTGGTGTCGGAGATATTGTCTGTCTCTTGTGCAGTCAAATATCTTTCCATCTGCTACCTCCACATTCTCGGACACGATCCCCAAATGATTTGGCCAGAATCAGCTCGAGCTGCTGTATTTCTGTTTCCAGGGTGCACCACTTGGAGGTACATTTGGGATCTTGGTTATCTGCTAACCCTGGGTCCGCCTAGAGCAATGCGTTCCCTTAGCACCCCTTTTCTTTTAGTGATTGATTCACCGCTTTTAGCTTTCAGTGATGCAGGTTTTTAACTATTTTGGCTTACAGTTATTCTAATTGGCAATTCTGTAATTTTCGTGAAATGTTGTTGATCCTTTTTCAAAAAAACAATTAAGTAAAGGGCGGAAAAGAGAGTTATCAGATTTTGTATTTGCTCCCTGGTACCAGAAATAATGTTCTGACTCCCTAAGAGAAATTTCCATACCTTTCCTACTTCTCTATCCACGGGCGTGCACTGGGTACGTATGAAGAACCACGAGTACAGGAAAGTTATTTTTACCGCACATATATTGCCAGGCCCCAAAAGGGGAGTAAAGAATAGCAACACTGTTTACTTTCTATGCGTCATACGACATGATTATGTAGGTTACGAGGTGGAGCTTGCTGTTCCCACCCAGAAGTCAGGCTAAGTCGGATGTGTACGGAGGAGAAAGTGCAGATATTGCAGCAAAGCTATAAATCATGACACAACGGATTCCGTCTCCGTATTATACCCTGCTAAGCTGCAGGAGTTTGAGAACGAACGCAGAAGAAGATGATTCCTTTGTTATCTGCTGTACTAGGCGCCACACATGGTGACAGCTATTAATTGTTTTGTTTTGTTGGTAAACAGCTACCAGCAATCTGAGAGAAAATAATGGAATTTGTGAAGCAATCAAATGTCTGGACTGTCTCAGTTTCCAAAATTGCTTTGTTAAAACTATCACTTCCTTTGTGAATGTATCTGTTATTGTTTTGTCGTCATAAAGTTCAAATTAATAAATTCAGCGAACTGTTCACTTCCTGTTGCAAAATCAATCACCTTCAGGGGGGGGGGGGGGTATATTAATTTCTGTGTGTCAAATGCTATTCTACAAAATGCTGGATTAATGTTTCTCTTTCATCGACTTTCCATGTTGATATCAGATTGTGGAGATTGATGTGCCACCATTTCGTAAAACCACATGTGATTGAAATCGGCGGGATAATGCAAACAATCATCGCAATCGCTTAAGAAACTTGATCATCCCAAATGACGTTGACATAGTAACATTTATGTTTGTTTTTGGTAGTCGTTATTTTACGACATGTGTGTGGTAGTGGAATTGATTGGGGGAATAGTCAATAATGTTCAATATCGAATTATTGCATTAAATATACGAGTGTATGAATACCCTAGTTTATCTCAAAGATGTGATAGTTCATTTCGGCATTACGTGTCCGTTTGTGGTAATTTCTGGCTTTGATTTTCCGCAGCATGTGGTAGCCATCTTCCAGTCAATTTGTTATAGTTTTTTTTTACAACTGGCTGCTCCACTTTCGAGATCCGAATATGTAGGCAGATAAACTAAATTTATTCATAATTTAACTAGATTGGTGACTAAACTACATTTGTGGGTGGGCCAGTGCAGGTCACCAGGAACAACTGTAACCGGTGAAACGTTACAAACTTAAGGTTTAGATACATATCTATCTGCATGTTGCTTCAGCGCCGAACATGGTGCATATGATAGAAAAAAGAGCTCTCCAGTTCGAGAGATACTGTGTTACATACTGTGTGTACTTCTTGAATGTTATTGAGGCCCATAGTCACACCTTACTTGGCTGTTCTTCTACGAAGTCTCTCTTGGTCTTTCTCTTTTTCTTTTGCCATCTGACATCCTTTTACCATCTGATAATACTTGCTGTGTCATTCTATTTTCAATCATTCTAAGTACATGACTGATATAAGTGCATCGTTTTCTTCTTATTGTTGTAAGAAACATATCTCTGTTTGGTGTCTTCTCTTATTTGCTTGTTAGACTTAAATTCTTCACAACCAATATTTCAGAGTTTTGTAGGACTAATTTTCAAATAAATGTAATATTTGTTCGGTGCTTTTGTTATTTTCCCACATTCACAAACGTGAGTTAATACATCACACTGATTGGAGTTGAATGGTCATAGTTTTGAATATGTACTTATTGTTTTTAATTTCCAGATGTTTGTTAGGTAGTTAAACACACTTGATGCCAACGCAATTCTGGTAGAAATCTTTGTGTTGTATCTCCATCTTGTGTCATTTTGTTTCCTAAATAGGAAAAGTTATCAACCGTCAAAATTGTTTCTCTATTGATAGTGATTTTAAAATTGGACACACATTGAGACATTATTATGTCTCCAAGGCCTCTCCTCTAGTGGATATTTGAGGAGGAAAATGAGGACAAAGGAAATTAGTCCTATATATTGTAAATATTTAATAATGTTCAGAAATGCGTTCCCCCACATGCGGTTATAGAGGTTTGAGAACACAGAGGCATGTCATACTTTGTATGGTGATGTCTCTACAATGACAACATTACACACAATAAAGGATTATGTATTCTGATTGTATATATAGGCCCTATTCAATCATTGGTCTTGCTATCTATATTTATCTATATCCATCCATCTATCTCCTTATCTATACCCATCCATCTATCTGCTTATCTATTTGTATAATCTGTCAGTGGTAAATGGCTAAAAGTGCTTCCAATGTCATGAGGAAAATTTTAACATCTAAACAAATCACAAACAAGCTAAACATGAGAATTATAAAATGCTGCATCTATTCTATATTAATGTATGGCTGAGAAACATTGACAATAAACAAACAATTAGAAAACAGAATTGATGCCTTTGAGATATAGATATATAGAAAAATGTGGAGAACATTAGAGAAAGAGAAGAAAATAAACACAGAGGTTCTAATAACACTTCGTATTCAGAAATAATTATTAAAAGAAATAAAGATCAAGCAAATACAATATTCTGGACATATTAAAAGACATGACACCTTGTTGAAGACCTTAGTTGAGGGTAAAGTCAAGGGGAGGCGAGGAAATGCAAGCAGAGATACAAGTGGGAGAGTAACATTACGAGATAGATATGTTGCAGTCTGACAGTGTGCACGACCAAGGCAAGACATAGAGGATGTTTGAGATCTGTTGCAGTAAACCTTCGTTGCGGAGATGGTACTTAATAATGATGATGATGTCAGTGATAAAGTGGCAGATCATTATAATAGATCACAACCCACAAATTCTCCATCAAATATTTCTTAATTGCCATTCACATAAATGTTTTACACATGACATGCATTATTCTTACAGCCGTAAATCCCTTCCCATCCACCCTGCTACGACCCAGACCACCAAACACAACCCCGTTCTATCCACACAATCCCAGGAATCAGCGATAAACCCAGTAACTGATACAAGAACATATCGATTGCGGATTTTCCCGCTTCCATTAATTACTTTGAATTATAGGAAAATGCAAGTAACCACAAGTTCCGCGCCTTGTTAATTAAAGTCATTACGTGATTTCACCATGTAATTCCACGTTTCCTGTCCAGGCCGTTCCCGCTACTGTTTTGAAAATTATCAGAAATAAATCAAATATCGTAAAGTACACATTTCACGGTCCACTGCCTCTAGTTACAGTTGGTAGAGCAAACACTGAGTGTGCATGGAATCTGCAGCCCAACTGTTGGAAATTATGACAACAAACGTTGATAACATTTGATTTATTTTATTAAGATGTGATATCAATGACCGCTTGTGTAATTTTGAAAAGATCTATGTAATCACATTCGTTAAAGAAGATAGAAACAGACTATTTTCTTGGATGGCCAGAAACTTCAACTGGTGAGTTTACTTACCTAGGTAGATACGATATCAGATGACGCGATCAGATATCGTTTTGTGGGAAAATTGTTCAATCTGCAGCGGTTTCAAGCAAAACAGTAAAATCATACATCATCAAGGGTCTTCTATTTGTTAATGACTGTGGCCTAACTGCCAACTCTGAATCTGATCTACAAATTATCATGGACATATTCTCCAAGGCTTGTACCAACTTTGGGATTACTATTAATACGAAGAAAATACTCGTAGAAGTGATGTTCGGGAATGAGAAATATAATAAATGACAAACAGAGAAATAACTTCGACCCATTCAACATCGGAGATCACGAGATACCAGAACTAAGATATGCTGATGATACAACATTATTGGCACACAGTCAATCAGATCTCCAACACTTCATAAACTCCATTAAGGAACATAGTGAAAAACAAAACTTATTTTTGAATGGAAACAAGACCAAGATTATGATAGCGACAAAACCACTAGCACGTTCTCATTAAGTATCAACAACAGCGGATTAGAAAGAGTCACCAGTTTTGAATACCGTGGTTCTCTTATCAACAATACCGGTGATTGCTATGAAAAAGTAGGAAGAATGTTGGGTATCGCGTCAAAGAAGCCGATAAAATGAAAAACATATGGCTGAGCTGCTGCAAAACAGCAAAACTAACATTCCTAAGAGCTTGCATATTCCCAGTGGCAAAATATGGATGCGAATCCTGGACAATCACCAACAAAGTGAAAAATAAAATAGCAATATTTGAAACAAAATGTTACAGAAAAATCCTCAAATACCATTAGCCAAAAATAACACAAATTTATCCATCCTGAGAGAAATGAATGTAATGAAATGACGTAAATGACGGAACAAAATGAATAAAAACAAAAATCACACCTCCAAGAACTAAGCGACGCCTATTCGTCGAAACGTCGATTCTGTCTTTTGTGCTGTTATTTATATAAATATGTCATGTGTACTGTTCTGTGCCTTCTTTCACGTTAGCACCCGACAGTGATAATGTGTTAGTCGTCGTCCAGTAAGACCGCATTACCTTTGTTCTACGTAAGTTCATTATCATTAATGATAATGTAATAATCCATGTAGCTGTATGCAGTTACCGCTTGACAGCCTATAACCGTTTTGACAAAAATACATGTTCTTCTCAGTTATGTAACTGATGAGACATCCGGGCTTCTATAAGATATCAAAGGCATGGATGTTTAACTCTTTCCGGACCAATCGCCAGTATACTGGCTTTATACTATGGGTCTACAGGACCAATAGCCAGTATACTGGCTTTATACTATGGGTCTACAGGACCAATCGCCAGTATACTGGCTTTATACTATGGGTCTACAGGACCAATCGCCAGTATACTGGCTTTGATTTGATATTTTATTACTTCACAAGGCTAACTCTAACTTTGTGAAGTTTAAGAGTGGTTTATGAATGCATGTTTAGTCCCAGGTGGAACGAATACCAGTGCAGCAGTATCCCTTGATTGTCACGTCTTATCACAGAGAGACAGCAAACACATCTGCTCCGACTATCTCATCATTATTCTGTCAAATTTCTTGACTGATCGGCAGTGATGACACATCTTGCATTCCTCGTCACCAGAACGTGAGGCACTGGGGCGGACATATTGGCCAGGGGAAACAACACTGGAATCGGGGCTCTGTGGGACGCTGTGTGAACTACAAAAGACGGTGAGTTTTATTAAGGAGATAGAGTTGCAGATATAGACATGTTTCAAGTGAACGAAAGAAGAAGAAGAAGAACCTAGGAGTCTGTCACAAACGGACAAATGTACAATGTCCGCTAGGCTGAATCTCTTTATCAACCATAATACTCACGTGGTAGACAGGTAATGGAGTTCTACTGGATGACACACTATCACTGTCGGATGCCTATATGAATGAATATGCACGACAATACACAGAATATAATCATACAAATGACAATACACGGGACACAAAGGACGTTTAGGACCAAAAAGTCTTTGTCAAGATACGCACGTAACATAAAAAATACGACACGTAGAAATTAATACAGTACAACACGCGTGTCCGAGTGAAATATGGTAGTGATTACTCGGACACGCTTGTCCGTTCTAACGGCACCGAATCGCCTTGAAACCTGAGTAAACGGGTTTTTCACACTTGACTAACCGCATCTCCACAAAAAAGATGCGATTTTGTCAAGATATTCAAACTGTGTACCAAGTAACCGAGAACGGACAAGGACCAATCGAGACAAGGACTATTACAGCAACAACGAACATCCCGTACAAGTAAGACTTGAGTGCACAGTGTGAATATCTTGACAAAATGGCATCTTCTTTTTAGAAATGCGGTTAGTTAAGTGCGGAAACCCCCATTTACTCAGGTTTCAAGGCGATTCGGTGCCGTTAGAACGGAGTGGTTCAATTCCCGTTAGACTGAAGAATTTTCAATTTATCCTCTTGTTTCTTATTTGAATTTCTTTGACCTATTTGACAGTATCCTATGTGCTGTACAGTGAGACGTCCCATCGCTGCAGACGATCATACGAATAATGGGAAAATAATGAACTAGTTGTCTCAGAAGTATATACTACACTTCTGGCAGAACGATCCGGAGATACTGATGGATTGTCTCTTTTGAAGGTTTAAACATGCATTTATGATTAGTTAGTTAGTCGTCGAATCTTCATCACTGCAAACTGGACTCGTTCATAGTTGTTCCGATCTCTCACTGAGTGTAACCGCCATTACAATTCAGCGAACAGTACCGGCGCTCTGCTGGTTGAGCACCATTCTTCTGTGCCCTCTAAAATGTTCACTTCTAGCAACACCGCATTTAAACCCTGATCTTTAATCCTGGCCATTGAAAAGGAATCATCATCCACATTAGTCTCACTCTCGCGTGCTATATCTCTTAAGTAGTTCAAAACGTCAGCTCGATCCATTGCCTTATTGCCCTGTGCCACAATCGTGCATGACGCCAGTTGATATGCTCTTTCATTGCCTCGAACACCCACATGTCCCGGTACGAAAATACATGCATTTATAAACACCCCTAACATAGCAATGCTTTAGTGACAGCTCAAGTGTCACGTCTGTTACTCAACTGAGGAGGATCTGTGAGTTTGTCAGAATGGTTATGGGCTGTCATGAGATACCTTCTCATAGCTCAACGGAGCACATAATTATTGTGATATCCTGCAGATGTTGAAGTGTATGCATGCTAATAGTTCCAGTTGCGCGCTGGTTAAACACACCCCATTTTATGTATTAACCATATTGTTTCAGATCTACAAATTATAACTTACCTGTGCATGTTCTTGAATCTTCAACCAACTTGTATCCCATTGGACACTGACAGAAGTAGGAACCAATCGTATTGACACATTCCTTCTCACATCCGCCATTGTTAAGTAAACATTCGTTGACATCTGAGAAAGAATGCAAACAAAGCTTAATTGTAAAAATTATCTCTTATGTTATAAAAACCACTTCCATCAGCGAACATGAGTCAAATTTAGTCATATCAAAACATTTGGCCATTAAGGATAATGGAATTCGAAGTTAAAGTTATCCTGCAACTGCGACCTCCAATATGTATAGGATTTATACGATAGAAGACTTAAATAAATTACCATACACGTGCTCAAAAGTACATTCTTCTTTTCGCTAATTCTCAGACTCCTACAAATTAGCAGGATGTAATCCAGAGAACGGAAAGCGTTGGGTCATGTTTTACAGCTTAGCTGCAATATTTGCGAATTTTAGCACATCCGACTTCAGCACGGTATATGGGTAACTAGACCATATATATAGGATGGAACATCCACCTCCACCTACACAGCCTCCTAAGTAGTCTCTTACGATATGCATGTCAGGTAACAGAATCACTGTTCTGTGCTCCCTTTTGGACTTCGATAACCAAAGGCGATAAATACGTAGAACTCGAGTTGCAAGCTTTCCGTACATGTGATGTCGGATCAGACAGTGGTGAACAAAGAATAGTAATAGACAGACCTGCCATGCATGCTGGAGGAAGCGACTATGGAGGTCTACAAATTGAATTGTATTGTCCAATCCCAAATTAATCTAGCATTCATCGCGGTGTTTAATCAAAGCAGTGCTGAAAATGGATGTGCTCATGTGAAATACGCTGATATTGCAGTCAAGCTGTTAACTATAGCACTGTCCATTCCGTTCTCCGGACTATATCGTGTAAACTATAAAAAGTATCCCCCATTAGATCAATGCAGTGCAATGCCACAAGTATCCAACATTGACACTATCAAATGTAATCGTATAGACTGATTGGCCACAAGTATCCAACATTGACACTACCAAATGTAGTCGTATAGTCTGATTGGCCACAAGTATCCAACATTGACACTACCAAATGTAGTCGTACAGAATGATTGGCCACAAGTGTCCGACATTGACACTACCAAATGCCGTCATAGACACACGAACCTCTTCTCAAAGTATTGGATAACACTAAGCGTTAGTCTCCTGGTTATGAAAGAAAGATCTGAAGAAACAATCTCTACCCCCCCCCCCCCCCCCACAATGTTCCCTCTAAAATGCGCAGACGCTCAGCCACACACGGCACTAGAAGGTAACGCTCGCGAAATGTACCACCCGCACACATAATACTAGTGAAAGTTCACATTTTTCTATTTTTAAAAAAATGTTTATTTAGCAGATATCCACATGGAGACATTCACCGCTCAGATAACATCGGATTTGCTCATTAGTTAAGAAATTTAGAGGGAACGTTTCCCCTCTTTCCTAAATTTCACTTAGGAAATAAGAGCTCCATCACTCGTAATTCCTGGGTATCATAACATGCTAACGCTGAAGTTATGGAATGTGTTTCCGTCAAACTGTATGGTGTCTCGTGTGTCTTAATGGAGACAGTCTGATCATTTCTCGTAGTAAGCGACTATACTCTAATAATTAGTTTTTTTCCTTTCGTGCCGCAAGCGACACATAGGGCAGAGGTTTTTGTTCTCCATATGATGCGGTCCGCTGCCTGCATTTTTAGTTCCTCGATGGTCTCACAGCCTATTAATTCCCCTTCTTTAAAAATTGTGTTTTTAAGGGTTGTTTTAGGTCTTCCTCTTTTTCTTTTACCCTCAGGTGACCACATAAGGGCTTGTTGGTTTATTCTGTTTCCATCTAGTCGTAAAACGTGACCAAGGTATTTCCATCTTCGTTTTCTTATGATGTTTGAAACATACTCTTGGTGTGTTTTGTCTCTTAGATCACTATTTGTGACGAAGTCGCTCCATTTTATGTTCATCAGTTTGCGAAGACACTTGTTTTCGAAGCTGTTTAGTTTGTTGTCTGTTGCTTGAGTTTATTTCCAGCTTTCACTACCATACGTTAGCACTGAAACAATACATGAGTTAAATAACTTTAGTTTGGTGTTTGTCCCTAGATCTTTTGATTTCCAGATATTAGTTAATTTAGCAAATGTTCTAGCTGCCACTGCTATACGTGTGTTTATTTATTTCATTGAGTCTCCGTCAACAAACATTTGGCTGCCCAAGTAGTTAAAGCTGGAGACTTTTCCAGTATTTTGGTTATTTACTCAGATGTTATTTATTGAACTAAATAACTCTAATCATGGCCGGTTACAATATAAGACTTACTGACTAATGGCAAATCAAGCCTTCTTAATAATTTATAAAACATTCCCCGTGACTTTCATTGGTCACTATGAATATACTTTGTGTGACAGCCAATGAAATCAAGGGAATAGTCACGTGTCATTTTAGAAAGATTGCTTTCCTATTAGTCATAGGTTTTATATGGCCGAAACTCAGGCTCTAACGCTCGATTAGTAATTGACGACATATTATGTCAACCGATTACTAGGTCAATCAGCGACAAAGTAAAGGTTTGAAAGACGTAGAGGATTGACGTTGCTGTACTCTGTTTACCTCATATTTACCATGTCTCGCTCAACCAAACAGCACGTAACCTACAGAGAGCACTTCTCATAGCAAGTACATCCGTTGTTTCAAGTGATAATCACACACGGATTTCAGAAATGATTACCTCTACTAACAAAACCGATAGTTAATGAGTTTGCCTCTCTTTTGGAGAGGTGTGCCCTTTCAACCATCTGACAACAAAGTCCAACTAGGTTATATCAGGATACACTACCATAAAATATTAGAGGTAAAAAATACCCCACGAATGTTCTGCTAACGAAATCTCGCAAATCAGATCTATCTATATCTTTGGAGGTCCCCAGGCGAAGTTGCTATTTGTTTGTTTGACAACCTTAGGAATTGTAATCGATTAGCTCTTGCTTCCTATGTGCAGTGGGGTAATTTTTCTGAGCTTTCTTTCATACCCAGGAGACTTCAGTTGTTGGCTTAGTGTAATGCTTATTGAAGGAGCATTCTACTCAGAGGGGGTCTAGAATCTTATAGATGACATGCTAAAAAGCTTCTATAAGAGAACCTCAAAATAAGGCATGTCGTCTACTAAGGTTTTCTATTGCATGGGTAGTTTGTCTAGTATGAGTAGTAGGTCATTGGTAAAACCCACAGACGCAACCGCATGCGTACCCAGGCGAAGTAGTCAAGCAGTTTGCTTTGTGACCAAGAGGTTGTGGGTTCGAATATATCACACAGAGATTATACATTGAAAATTTACCTTGTTGACAGAGAGGTCCTTGGAATCCTGGGTTGCAGGAACAGATGGTCGAATCATCTCCATTACACTGTCCACCATTATGACACATTTCCTCAATGCACGCTCCTAAAATTTAAATAACATTGCACAGGAAAATAACTAAAGAAAATAACAAAAGAAAATAACAAAAAGCAAATAAGAAAGGAAAATCGCCCGCGTTGCAACCAGCTCCTGGACTTCTATTTCAGTGTGCAAATAGTATAGCCACCGTCTTCTTTTCATGCATGTTGAGGAGGCGACTAAGGAAGGTTGGTGGAAATATGGTAACCTTGCACATATGGAAAAAATAATCGTTGTCAATTCATGTCTTGTCTCAAATTCTTACGTTTGTCTTATGTCACATGTTCCCCATGGATGTCGAAGAGATACAGACTAGAGAATAGTGCTCCTGTGTCTTTTTTTGGTATTCTCCAAGATATCGTGGAATGAGTAATGTCACTTAATAAATTTCACATTCTCACGTTGGATAAATTTGCGAGCTTTCCGATAGCGGGGGTTGGAAGCCTTCCCCATCCCAATTGATAGAGGGGGATAGTGTCCCATCCCTTGTAGCATGAATGTGACATTGAAGAATGGCACCACCAGGATCTAGGTGTGTCGATCTAATATAGCAGGGATGCGTTATCAGAGGGAATATATGCCTTCCATCCAACGGTAAAAGTCTTGTTGACCAGGAGTGAACCGAAACAGAGCGAAACCGAACGTCTGATCAGCCACCCCATCCCTGTAGCACGAGACCCCTGATATAGCTGGAGGTGATATCGGAGGGAATCGAGCCGGCTATATTTGGAGCGCCGTATGTTAGATGGGATATGTCGTGGCGGGTGGTGTCCTAGGGTAACATCATTTTGTTCCATTCGATATCAAGGCTACAGAAACGGCCCTACTTTACAGCTGTGAAATTTGGAGTGGCTGGGACGCTCAAATCGCTTCAGGAGGGGTAAGATAAAGATGGGGGAGTTGGGTTGCGATCATTTGGACTCCGGCTATGATACTAAACAGTTCCAGCCATCACATGAGGAGTGAGTGACTGAAATCACATTAAGGGCGAGTAACTTAAATCACATGAGGAGTGAGTGACTGAAATCACATTAAGGGTGAGTACCTTAAATCACACGAGGAGTGAGTGACTGAAATCACATTAAGGGCGAGTAACTTAAATCACATGAGGAGTGAGTGACTGAAATCACATTAAGGGTGAGTAACTTAAATCACATGAGGAGTGAGTGACTGAAATCACATTAAGGGCGAGTAACTTAAATCACATGAGGAGTGAGTGACTGAAATCACATTAAGGGCGAGTAACTTAAATCACATGAGGAGTGAGTGACTGAAATCACATTAAGGGCGAGTAACTTAAATCACATGAGGAGTGAGTGACTGAAATCACATTAAGGGCGAGTAACTTAAATCACATTAGGAGTGAGTGACTGAAATCACATCAATGGTGATTCACAGAAATCACATCGGTGATGAGTCAATTACATCATATCAGGGGTTAGTGACTGAACGCAATGGTGAGTGATTGAAATCACATCAAGAGTGATTGAAATCACATCAGGAGTGAGTGACTGAAATCAGGGGTGACGGAAATCACATCAAGGGTGAATGACTGAAAACACATCAGGGGTGAGTCACTCAAATTTCATCAAGAGTCAGTGACTGAAATCATATCAAGGTGAGTGACTGAATTCAGAGTTAGTAACTGGAAATTAGGGTTGAGTGACTGACATCACATCAGGGTGAGTGATTGAAATCAGGGGTGAGTGACTGAAATCACATCAGAGGTGAGTGACTGAAATCAGGGTGAATGACAGAAATCACGTCAGAGGTGAGTGGCTAAAATCGACGGTGAGTGACTGAAATTACATCATAGGTGAGTGATTTAAATCAAATCATCAGTGAGTGACTTAAATCAGGGGTGAGTGACTGAAATCACATCAGAGGTGAGTGACTTAAATCAGGGGTGAGTGACTGAAATAACACATGGGCATGTGGTTGCGTCTGTGGGTCTCACCAATGGCCCACTAGACAAACCACCCATGCAACAGAAAACCTTAGTGGATGACATGCCGTTATATTGAGGTTATTTTCTTAGAGAAGCTTCATGGCACGTCATCTATTACATTTATGCTTTTATTTTGTTGTTGAAATGTGTTTCATATTTACCTGAATATATATATATATATATATATATATGTGTGTGTGTGTGTGTGTGTGTGTGTGTGTGTGTGTGTGTGTGTGTGTGTGTGTGTGTGTGTGTGTGTGTGTGTGTGTGTGTGTGTGTGTGTGTGTGTGTTTGGGAGGGAGCCAGAGATGTACTGTGCAGCACTGGGGAGGAGGAAACTGACATCATTGCTTTTTCCTATGGCTAGACCCATTATAGAGGCACAGTGACTCAGGACGTGACAATCCTTTTGACTTGAACATTTGGTTGCATGCCTAGAACAATAGAAAAGTTTGGCATAACCAGTAGTCAATTGGTGGCGGGGAATGAGCACAGTGAACCATATCTTGGCTACAAGCAGTGCATAGGTTGAAACCTACCTTCCTGAAGATGTGATAGTTGTTCTCTGGCTCTGTCCCGGAGTGGGCCGAAAATCCACAGACTTCCCAGCAATATAATGCTATTTAATTGCATTAGGTCAAAGGGTATGAGCCCATGGACCGCTGATCAGCAACCAACCAACCACCCGACTGAAATCACATCAGAGTTGAGTGACTGAAATCACATATCCAACCAACCAAGCTACTGGGCTTAGAAGCTTTAATCTCATACCTAACCAACGACGCTACTCGAAATAAAGGCTTTAATCGCATACCTAATCAACCACGCTACTCTACTTAGAGGGTTTAATCTCATACCTAATCAACCAAGCTACTCTACTTAGAGGGTTTAATCGCATACCTAATATACCAAGCTACTCTACTTAGAGGGTTTAATCGCATACCAAACAAACTACGACACTTGAAATAAAGGCTTTAATCTTATACCTAACCAACAAGTTTCTCTACTTGGAGAATTTAATCTTGCTGAGCAGACATACTCATTGCTCTTCGTGAGTTCTCACGATCAGAGGATTTTGTGATGAATAATCATGAGTCGATTTCATGAATGCGCGAATAAGGAGTAAGGATAGAGGTGGCCCGTAGAGAACATCTGAAAAATATTTCAAAAACAGGAATGTGAACAAAACAGAACCAGAACCATCAGCCGTTATACCCTGAGAGATTTATTGAAGCGGAGATCTGAGCACCTATAAACGTGTCCGGTGTATGAAGAGAATAATCAACATACCAAGCTACTCGACTTTAATCTCATACTTAACTAACCAAGCAGTAACAATATTTCTAAGATAGTTGAGCCGTGACCCGTCTAGGGTTAACAGACCTGTGTACAGAAGACCTGATAGACCGCATTTGATTATTTCCGTGCTTTATGTAGCTACTTTTGTCATGCAACTATAAATAGTGATCAACTATTAAATATTATATAAAAATGGACCAACGAAAATCACAACAATAATAAAAAAAAGTAACGAATGAAGTCCTCTTTATTTTCTATGCGGAGTTCATCTACTTGCGAAAGTCACGGTTATGTTAGGTAATGTTTATGTAACGTTTCTTTTCTTTAAGTGATTTGTTAATCAGGAAATGTTACGTCATTTTTTTCTACGTTATGTGATTTGTGAATCTCATATGTCGATAGCAACGATTCAGTGTTTACTTTTAATTCAAACTTGAGAGATGTTCTCAACACGAAGAAATTAAAAGAGGAGGAGGTTGAGAGAGAGAGAGAGAGAGAGAGAGAGAGAGAGAGAGAGAAAATGTCTTGTTGTTTACATTAGTTACAAGAACGACTCTAACACTTACTTCTGTCGCAATCATAACCTTCATTGTTGATCTGCCAGCCGTTACAGCACTTGTACCTTGTAATCACATGCGACTGGTATGCATCTCTGAAAGTTGTGTAGTAACTGGTTCTGAAATCACAGAAATCACCTTCGTTTAATCATGCACAGGCAATTCTTCTTTTCTTTGCTCATTTGATTCTCTCATGTGCTATTTTGTTTCATATAATTCTCTCATATATTGCTTTCTCTCATATCTAGCTTTCACATCTTACGTTCTCTCACATCTTAAGTTCTCTCACATCTTACGTTCTCTCACATCTTACGTTCTCTCACATCTTACGTTCTCTCACATCTTACTTTCTCTTATATCTTACTTTCTCTTATATCTTACGTTCTCTCATATCTTACTTTCTCTTATATCTTACTTTCTCTTATATCTTACTTTCTCTTATATCTTACTTTCACTTATATCTTACTTTCACTTATATCTTACTTTAACATTCATCTTACGTTCATACATATCTTACATTCTCTCACAGTTTCACATATATCTTACTGTCACAATACCTTACTTTCTCTCATATCATACTTTCTCCCATATACTACTTTCTCTTTCATATCTTGCTTACTCAAATATTTTATTTTCTCTTATATTTTACTTTTTCTTAATCTTAATTTTTCTCATATCTTACTTTCACATATATCTTACTTTATTTCAACCTTACTTTCTCTCATATATTCCTTTCTCTTTCATATATTGCTTCCTCTCATATCTTACTTTGTCTTCTGTTGTACGTTCTCTCAATCTTACTTTCTCTCATATCTTACTTTCTCTAATATCTTACACTAACATACAACTTACTTTCACACATATCTTACTTTCGCTCATATCTTTCTCTCATATCTTTCTTTCTTATATATCTTACTTTCACATACACTTTACTTTTTCTCACATCATACTCTCATATCTTGCTTTTTATATCATAATATTTTCTATGTATCTTTTTTTCCCTAATCTTATTTTCTCTATTATTTAACTTTTTTATTATCTTACTTTCTGCTTTTTATCTTATTTTTTAAACTTAGCTTACGTTGTATTTCTCACTTTCTCCCTTATCTTACTTTCTGTTCTTCCTTTCTTCTTTATTGTACTTTCCCCCTTAGATTACTTTCTCTCTTATCCTACTTTCTTTTTTATCTTACGTTCTTCCTTTTTAACCAGTTCCCCCTTAAATCTCCGTTATCGTACTTTCTCCCTGATTTTACTTTCTCCCTGATTTTACTTTCTCACTTATCTTGCTTTCTCCCTTATCTTATTTCTCCTTTATTTTAATTTCTCCCTTATCTTACTCCCTTCACGTAAATCTCTGTTATCGTAATTTCTCCTTTGCTTTAATTTCTCACTTATCTTACGTTCACCTTTATCTTTATTTCTTCCTTTTCTTACTTTCACTTTTTAAAATTGTATTTTGTGTTTTATTTTCACTATCATCTTACTTTCTTCCTTACATTACTTTCTCCCATATCTTACTTTCTTCCTTACATTACTTTCTCCCATATCTTACATTCTTCCTTACATTACTTTCTCCCATATCTTACTTTCTCTCGTATCCCACACACCAGTTGCGGGTGTAGCCACAATTCGGCTTCCACACTTTGACAAGCCGTGTAAATGATTTAATGCAAGGCTGCCGTACCAATATGTTGGTCACTTCTTGATAGGGACACACATGAGGCCTGCGAAGCATGCAATAAAAGTCATCTGTTAATTGGTTAATCTCATACACAAAAATAAATATGAACTTTGTCGAAACTCCTAATTACAGGCACTCTTCCCACTAAGCTGGGATACCATACGCTAGCGCACACAATTTTATCACTTTGCGCAAGAGTTTGGACATTGGGCACAAAACTTACATATATAAAAGGGTACTATCGAAGCAAACGGGTCTACCATAATACTTTTTCTTTTAAATGGGCTGATCTGAAATTGTGTGTAATTTTGTGATGTTACAAATAAATGTGTTTACAATAAATGTGAAATCAGTAATTTCTTTTCTGAAGATAGAAATTACTGAGTTTCGAGAACAAATGTCTTCGTAGGATAACTAACACCCATTGGAGTGAATTTAAATCGAATGATAAAATCAGAGAAGAGACACATCAAAATTTCATCACAGATGTTATCAGAAAACGCCGTTGGTCCTACATCGGGAATGTCCTACGCGCAGACATCAACAGAATACACCACCAATCCTTGAATGGATACCTACAGGCAAAAGAGACAGGGGTAGACCAAAAGAGATTCAGAAGAACAATACTTAGAGAAAGAAAACAATCAATATCCATACTATTCAAGAACTGCACAGAATAGCTTTGAGCAGACAGAATTGGAGAGATCTGACTTCTGCCCTATGCGCTAACTTCAGCGCAAAAGGAAAATGAATGAATAATTAAAGAGACTTTAATGCTTTATTTCGGTAACAATTCCGTATCCTGCCTCTACTATATTTAAAAATTATTATCCACCCATCAATCCATCCAAAACAGCTTGAGTCTTAGGGGTACTACAGTGGATGCATAAACACAGATATGTTACCGATATATCCATAAATCAAAAACCCACCAGGGTCGTAGGAGTGCTACATTAGATGCAACAACACACTTTAATCCTATATCAATTTTTATCTTCAATGATGCGGATGAGTTAAAAAAAATCTTGACAAGTCTATTAGCCAATCTTTCATATTGTCTTGCCGTGATTGTCTAAAGCTTTCTTCTGCTTGTTCCCTCCTCAAATTATCCCTATAAGATAGTTTTAACAGGAAATCATGCGGACAAAAAACATGACTAAACCACGCAAGCTTTCATCGTTTTATTATTAAAAGTATTGATTCTTATAAACCTGAGAGAATTTCTACTTTATTTCTTACATACATATTATTACAATTATTATAGAACTGTAGGATTTATCTGCCTAAACTATAGGTTGGTCTAAGTTACATACTTAGAGGTAAAGATAAAGAGATAATTGGTATTATACTAAAATAAGGGTCTATATTTTACACTTTTTAAAAAACCTGCAACGATCCGAAATTTTTAGTAATTTGTGACGTCACACTACCGCTTTATTCCTATTTACAAAATGGCTGCCGTATTGTGGTTCGCCCGATACATTCGTTATTACTGTTGCAAGGAGCATTCCCATGTGAAAATATATACACGTGGGATATACTATGATCTTAACCTACTACGCTACGGTAAGGATTGGCTGGAACTGCGCTGTTAAAAAACATATTGATCTGGTAGGCAAATAACAAACACCGGGCTCGTGTTTAGTATTTAACTTCAGGAACACAATCAATAAAAACATGAATAACACAATTTTATTCTCCCAATTTTTATTATATTTCGCTATCATTCACTTCACATCCCGGATGATATATAGGCTCGTCTTCTGGTGCAGATCAGATAATCTATATCCACTAACAAAAATCTAACAAAATAACAAAAAAACAAGCAGCAGCACAGGGGTGTAAGGTCCATTTAGGTTCATGATTTCCCAGCAAGACGATAGCACATTGATCCCGTCTTCAAATGATTGGCGTTGGTAATATTCGATTTATATATTCCTGGCTAAGCTAATAGAAGTTGGAAAAAAATAGCAGGTCCAAAAATGAGTTTTATGAAAACATATGTGATAGTTGAAAGAACCGCTCATGTTTTTCCCTGGTCCGATAATGGAGAAAGATATATACACCCTGTATGTCATGTATGTACACACTGTATATCATGTATGTACACACTGTATGTCATGTATGTACACACTGTATGTCATGTATGTGCATACTATATAGCATGTATGTACACACTGTATGTCATGTATGTGCATACTATATGTCATGTATGTACACACTGTATGTCATACATATACACACTGTATGTCATGCTTATCGCAAGACTAAAAGGTTTCAATGGTGGTTTGAGGGCCTCCTGTGATAAAGTGTCAAAGTGATCGAGAAGCCTTGCTGAAGTCGGATTTGTCGAGCTGAAAGGAGCAGAAATGGCAGATAAGCTTTTATTTTATCATGGCATGACTACGTAATAAACCATGGCATAACTCATTAAGTTGTTGCGACTACATCCTAGTAACCAGCAGGTAAAACTTGAGAACATGGTAATGAAGTTTTAATAATCATTAGAACCACACAGGAAATTACATACAGATCAACGTTTCGATCAGTAGACCTTTGCCAGAAACAAAACATTACACACGACTATTAAAGAATGTTACTGTCCATGATAGCATAAAAGAGCTAATTTCTAGAATATGACTAAACACATTTTGGTCGCAACCTTGATTTGTGTGCTTTCCTGTGTGTTTCTAGTGCTTCCAGAAAACTTCATTGCTTTGTTTCCAAGTTTCGTCTAACGGATTTCAGTTTTGCTACAGTTGTTAACTATTATCGATACTAACCAGCATAAGTCTTCGAAGGAAGGCAAGAGATAAAGAAATATTACGTAAAATTGTCTTGGTTTTCCATAAACTATAGATGCAATAATTGTTTCAAGTTCTATTCTCATACATCGATTGTTCCCTAGCCCCTGCAGTACTTAGGTAAAACACAAAGTCAATCATCTTTACAATGAACACACATATAATAGGGTATGGGTACGAAAATATTCAAATAACATTATATAAGAAAGTTTCAACGTTTCACTATTATCTTACTGTCAGTTCATACTTTATCTCATTTTAAGAGGTCTTTTTCAAGAAAATACAAAACAAACAATGAAGAAGCAGAAAAACATTAACAATGAGGCACTATCACAAAAGAAATTAGCGGCAGACATTTAACAGAAATCATCCACGGTAATAATGACGTAAGTATACACAGGTATTGACATAGAGACGTGCATTGAAATATATGGGGAATGATAACGAAATAAAACTATGACCTCCTAAAACCTCACCAAAGACGGATGTGTCGGGATATTAGCGCAAATAAAACGGCAACACGGTGCATTTCTATTCTCCAGACTATATTCTGCTGGAAATCTAGTATGGCCATTGTCCTGCTACAATTTAGATCCAGTGGGAGTTTGAGAATGAACGCCAAAGAAGACGAAGACTACCTACAACATGAACGACAACACAATAAAGGCATTGCGACCCACATCTAAATAAATGAATTATCTGCATTAAGATCAAATTGTCTAACGTCTGTAGTGAAAGAGTTAATTGCTGTGACATGAATGACAAGTATACTATGATGATCAGCGCCATTGAAATGTATAGAGACAGTGGTAGAGGATCTGTGTTTAATGCATGAAGATATTGGCAGAGTCGGTCACGTAGTCTTTTTCCAGTTTTACCTGTGTTTCATGTCACAGCGTTTATGTACATGACATCATGGGATTTACACGAAAAAACATTGCCCATAGTGAAAGTGGCCTTAGGAAATGACATGAAGTAAAGTGCTATCATTTGTAATCTCCGTGAGGATTTCTTGTCCTGCTGTAGTGCATTTATAAGTAACCATAAACATGGAGGTCCTAGCGGCTTACCGGCAGAAAAGCTGTGCTTACTTGCCTGCTTTTGCGGCTTGTCGGAGATAAGGAATTAAATTAATCTTGCTTCTCGACAGTCCCCGCGCAAACAATCCCGAACGAAATAATACATTAAGAAATAATACATTAAGGAATAATACATTAAGAAATAATACATTAAGAAATAATACATTAAGAAATAATACTAATAAAGTCTATATAATACTAATAACACTAGTCACAAATCTACAAAAACCTGGATGAAATAACAGAGACATTTCTCTTGGTAGCATATATATTCTATCCAGAAGGTGTGTATCTTTTATGGATGTTCTAAATTCTTCACGATTCTGAGCAAGAAGGCCTGTCTCAGTCAATGGCATATTTAAACAATCTGAGATCCTCTTATCCATCCTCGTTTTCAGCTGCTCTTACCCCTTGTTACCAGCAACCATACCTACCATTACTGTTTCCTTACAGTTTTGTCCCTTTGTATGGCAAAAAAAAAAACACACACAAAAAACACAAATTAACTTTCTTGTTATAATCTTGTTACGGACAGGAGTCAACCCTTTCTAACGTTTCATATTCTGAACACACCTTATATCTTCTAGACCTCATCGCCGTAGGTATCTTCAGTTTTTTTTTTCATGTGAGCTAATTTTTATGTTGCTATTGCAATTCTTCTCTTGATTTCTGCTGCACAATCCTCTGATCTGTTTATGTGTGAACTAAATATTCAAAATAAATAATGTCCGCTCATTACGTGCAAAATATTTAAACATTATAATATTAACATTCAGCTTTCGTGACCTGGCTGAACACAGATTAAAAAATCGATAGGTCTGCATCGATCCGCGCGCGACTCTCTGAGAGCCCCCACTTCCGGTGCCCTAGGGTCATCCAAGGGTGTTGTGGGGCTCTCAGTGTGTAGCGGGCAGATTACTGGATTCGCCAGTAGTCTTAGCTACTGTGTAATGTGTCTTTATCGATAAATAGTTTCGTTAAATAATTTTCACATATGTTTCGTTAAAATGTGACCACTGCTTCCCGAAATGTACCATAATATCATCTAGTTGGTGGTTATGAATGACTTTCGATCAGATCTGGACTTTTATCCGTTGTCATGATTTGTGTTTTCTTTATATTTAAGAACAAGTTCTGGGCTTCACTAGAACATGATTTATGGTTTCTTTATAATAAAATAGTGTAATTGGGGGTTTAAGAGGATGCAAAACTTAGTTAAATAAAATGTACCACTTCTCTTTCAACGTTAGTTCAATTTGGTTATATCATGGCCTTCAATTAAACAAGTTCCATGCCGAATGAGGTAGCGATCATGTTTCTTCAAGACTCTCTGTCTCTTATGTTGTCCATAAGCTCGGTTGGTGACCTTCTCCCGTGCCATAATACTTGCCCATCCAGCAGCGTCTCTCTTTGTCGTCACCTGTCTCTTTTTCCCTTGATTTTTCCAGTGGTTATTAAGTGTTCACGCTGTGTTCTTCTCAGCATATGTTCTAGAAGCATTGACTGTCTTCCCCTACAATTTGCTATGATTTTGATTTTTACGCCATCATCAATGAGCACATGTGTATCAGTTTTCATAGCTGTCAATGGTATTTTCATCATTCTTCTCAGAAACCACATCTCTGTAGCCTCCAGTTCGTTTTGAATTTTTTTCCAGGGCTTTCAAACCATCAAAAATATAGGACGTCGTGGTTCCGGTAATCCAGCCACTACGACCTCCCTTATTTATTAATTACGTGTAAGGATACGAATCTGTAAAACAGTTATAAATATATAAATATACTCACATGCCAGGTTGTAAATGGTTATTTTCTGGATTTGTTGTTTGTTCGATATATTGTGCAGTCACAACCGTTAGCACAGCCAAAGTCTTTAGTAATCTTTCCATTACTTGTCTCAACTATTTTTTATTATTCAAGAACAGTGTTTATAATATGGAGTGCCTAAAAACGTAACAAATGTATTGCAGTTAACCATTCACATTTTCTAATTGTGTTGAATTTTCAACTCATGTCGAAGAACAATTGTACTCTGAGCGTGACCATCTAAACATAAGATCCGTTTACTAATGGGACAACAGACTTTTATAATGATTCATTTACCATTTCTCGTAATGTTCATTGGTCACTTTGTGTCGACAGCCAATGAAATCAAAGGAGAAATCAAATGTGCTATTTTAGAAGTCTGTATTTTAAATCGACTTTATTAATTGGAAAACGCATGTTTTTTTTAATTGGGAAGGGGGGGGGGGGGTAATTCAGTCCCCTAAAACAACTTGAAATTTTTTAACTGCAGCCCGGAAAGGGAAACATAATAGATAGACGACGAGACTGTTCAATCAACATCGTACTGGAACTGTAAGTCGCTTATCATCAAGTGCCGTCTCCACAGCGAAAGTTGGCTGCAACGGACCTCCAACACCCTCTGTTTCTTGCCTTAGCGGTGCAGTCTGTTAGATTGTAACCTATTCATCTCGTAATGTTTCTTTCCCATTTGTATCTTTGCCTACTTCTTGCTCGTCTCCCCTCAACTTTACCCTCACGTAATGTCTTCAAGAAGGTGTCATGTCTTTCAATATGTCCACAATATTTTATTTATTCGATCTTTATTTCCGTTAATATTTTTTTTCCAGGCGAAGTGTTGTTAGAGCCGCATTGTTTTTTTTCCTTATCTCTCCGTGAAGTTCTCCCTATTCTCTCTCTCTCTCTCCATATATATATATATATATATATATATATATATATATATATATATATATATATATATATATCGCAAATGCATCAATCATGTCTTCTAGTTTTTCATTCATTCTCCTTGTGTCTGAGCGATACATTAATCTAGAATACATGTAGCATTTTATAATTTTAATTTTTAGCTTGTTTGTAATGTGGTAAGATTATCAATATGTTCCTCACGACTTTGAAATTACTTTTAGCCATTTTTAATGTCCTTTTAACTTAGGTTTCACATCTACCATCATGTGTGAGTATGTGTCGAAAAAATTGGTAACGATCCAATTTTTGTAGTATCATTCCTTGTATTTTATCTGTAGCACATGTTTTTCTTTGATTTTGCTTATTATATTTGTTTTTACAGTGTCTACACTCTGATTAATAACAACAAGGATCGGAGTACCTATGGACTTTTTCAGGTGTTTGCTCATAATAGCTTGCACCCATAACTCATTGAAACTAACAATATGCAACTTGTAACATCTTGTGTTCTACCTAATGGTGTAACCACTATCTTGTTCTGCTCAATTTATGTGATCCAACACACGGGATTTACGAAATACATATTAAATATTTTGAAAAAATATACAAATCATTCATACAATTAGTAAAAACAAATTCACCACAAAACTATTGCGAAAAAAAAGACGATTTCAAATATGAAAAATGCTGATTATGAAATATTGTGACATATTTTTTCTCTCGAATAAGCAAAAACACATTTCATTAATTACAACAAGCTTTGTCAAGCGTACATTTCTAACCACTGATTGGTTGTGTTTGTTGTTCACTGATTAGAAACCACTTTGTTTAAGATGGACAGGAACAGTTCCCAGTCACAGACCACGTTGCTAGACTTAATTCGTGGCTTGAATAACCCACGACCTTGCAGTCTGGTTCTCACGCGCGTTCAAACCACGTGACGTTCGATTAGCTTATTAATTTCTGAAAGAGTCAAATATCTAAGATTCCGTCTTTGTACAGATGTGGCAACTTTCTTAGAGCACTGGCTTCGCCGTTAGCTGGTTACGGTTTGATATTTACTTCAAATTGGGGGGGGGTGTACTGTGTAGGGACTTAGATATGTTCTCCTAAGAAGGTTTACATAAAATATGTCATTCGTGTGTTAGTTCTCCATTATGTCATTCGTGTGTCAGTTCTTCATAATGTCATTCAAGTGTCAGTTCTTCATTATGTCATTGGTGTGTCAATTCTTCATAATGTCATTCGTGTGTCAGTTCTTCATTATGTCATTCGTGTGTCATATCTCTGTTTTGTTATTCGTGTATTATATCTCTATTTTGTTATTTGTGTGTCATATCTCTATTTTGTCATTCGTGTGTCATATCTCTATTTTGTTATTTGTGTGTCATATCTCTATTTTGTTATTCGTGTGTCATATCTCTATTTTGTTATTTGTGTGTCATATCTCTATTTTGTTATTTGTGTGTCATATCTCTATTTTGTTATTTGTGTGTCATATCTCTATTTTGTCATTCGTGTGTCATATCTCTATTTTGTTATTTGTGTGTCATATCTCTATTTTGTTATTCGTGTGTCATATCTCTATTTTGTTATTTGTGTGTCATATCTCTATTTTGTTATTTGTGTGTCATATCTCTATTTTGTTATTTGTGTGTCATATCTCTATTTTGTCATTCGTGTGTCATATCTCTATTTTGTTATTCGTGTGTCATATCTCTATTTTGTTATTTGTGTGTCATATCTCTATTTTGTTATTTGTGTGTCATATCTCTATTTTGTTATTTGTGTGTCATATCTCTATTTTGTTATTCGTGTGTAATATCTCTATTTTGTCATTCGTGTGTCATATCTCTATTTTGTTATTTGTGTGTCATATCTCTATTTTGTTATTCGTGTGTAATATCTCTATTTTGTCATTCGTGTGTCATATCTCTATTTTGTTATTTGTGTGTCATATCTCTATTTTGTTATTTGTGTGTCATATCTCTATTTTGTCATTCGTGTGTCATATCTCTATTTTGTTATTTGTGTGTCATATCTCTATTTTGTTATTTGTGTGTCATATCTCTATTTTGTTATTTGTGTGTCATATCTCTATTTTGTTATTCGTGTGTCATATCTATATTTTGTCATTCGTGTGTCATATCTCTATTTTGTCATTCGTGTGTCATATCTCTATTTTGTTATTCGTGTGTCATATCTCTATTTTGTTATTTGTGTGTCATATCTCTATTTTGTTATTCGTGTGTCATATCTCTATTTTGTTATTTGTGTGTCATATCTCTATTTTGTTATTTGTGTGTCATATCTCTATTTTGTTATTTGTGTGTCATATCTCTATTTTGTTATTTGTGTGTCATATCTCTATTTTGTTATTTGTGTGTCATATCTCTATTTTGTTATTCGTGTGTCATATCTCTATTTTGTTATTTGTGTGTCATATCTCTATTTTGTTATTTGTGTGTCATATCTCTATTTTGTTATTCGTGTGTCATATCTATATTTTGTCATTCGTGTGTCATATCTCTATTTTGTCATTCGTGTGTCATATCTCTATTTTGTTATTCGTGTGTCATATCTCTATTTTGTTATTTGTGTGTCATATCTCTATTTTGTTATTTGTGTGTCATATCTCTATTTTGTCATTCGTGTGTCATATCTCTATTTTGTTATTCGTGTGTCATATCTCTATTTTGTTATTTGTGTGTCATATCTCTATTTTGTTATTCGTGTGTCATATCTCTATTTTGTTATTCGTGTGTTAGATCTCTATTTTGCTGAAATATTATATGTCATTTTTGTGAATTATCGCTAAAGGGGTTTAATCCCCCCCCCCCCAACCAACCTTATCTACGAATCTGGTACGGTGCAATACAAATGGTTATATGGCCAGTTTGTACGTTCACTTTTACTTTTCATTTCCCTTTCATCCTTTTTTATGTTTTGTTGCTGGCACACTCGGTATTACAAGGGTAATGCTGGAACAATCACGCGGTGCTCGCCGTCTGCAAAAGTTGAGAACATTAGGCTTAGAGGATTGACTTCATTATACTTTAGGAGGAGGTGAATAATATCACCAAGGGTTCCTATATTGACCCAGCCAAATGACATGAACAATAAACATATCGTGTTGAAAGTAAAGAATGCATGCGGGATAAGACAGCAAATTCCCGATTCAGAATCTCCTTATTCGTCTCTTATGACATGTGTAACAGGGAGAAAGTGGAAGTGTCGATAGACTAGCCTTGTTTGATGTTCACTGGTATGACATACATGCCTTCCTTGAAGCCTTCACTCGTGAGTGAATAAATACGGTGTAGTGCTTTTGTGTGGTCATTGTAATTGGCAGGCACTTAGTACCTACAGAAGTAGCACAGACAGCTATTGTTCGGACGGCGAGTGTTATGAAAGAAGAACAACTAGGCGATTTAACTGTATAGACAATTAGGAACCATATCTTATGTAGTCCAGGCGGATGGCCATCGGATGTGAATATGTTTATTTAGATCGCCATAAAGCGCTAAACCATTGACCAATGGAAGACCGAAAATAATTGACCACAGAAAGAGATTGCATTGTGTAAAGTTACTTGTGTCAACTTGTTATTATTGAAGGAAGTGATTGTTATATTGAGGCGTTGATCCATTGAGGCGCATTAGAAGTAACCAATTACATTTATTATTATATACCAATTTACTCTTATGTCGCCATCACAAAAGCAAATGCCATTTTTATTGCATGTCCTCTAGTTTGACTACTTCCAAGTCAATATTGTATTGTAGTTATTATTAATAGCAGAAGATATTTGAATATAAATTAGGGCTGTACCGGATTCACATTTTTGGAATCCGGCCGAAGCCGGATTTGGCCGGATTTGTGAAGTGAGATCAGGCCGGAGCCGAAGCCGGAGCCGGATTTACAAATAAAAAAGTTAAAAGTTAAATAAAGTACTACATCACTTGACTTAGGTGAGTGGAGTCACTCGACTGTTTATTACTGCAGTTTATTACGATAGACATGACAAAGATGACATATACTCATATTAAATCATTTAAATGTGAAATAATTATATTTACATTAGAATAAGTAATATTAAGTTCCATAAGTTCAAGATGAGACATAATACATAAGCACATAATGCTAATTTAGAAATTTTAATTTTTAGTTTTCAGTTTTTAGTTTTCACATTGTTTTCAGTTGGCAATTTGCCAGCTCAGTTACAACTCACAACAACAGTACATTAAACAGATTGAATTTATTGAAATACATTCATTCAGTACTTTCACTATTTCAGTCAGTCAGTCTTCATTATGGCTGTGAAGGTGGTTAGTGATAATGTCTCCTGCAGTACTGTTCCGATGGCACACTTGTAGGTGGTGGTGCTACAAATGCCTGCGCCAGTCTAGCCATACTTGGAAATCTTTGCTTATTGGCATGCCACCATGAAATAGGATCTGACTGTCGAGTGTGAAGTGTCTCTGGCAGGTACTGTATCACCTCAGTGTTGATGCTGTTGCCTTCGGCACTTGCAGAACGATCTGTCGTGGGATTTTCCTGGACAATTGTGTCAATATAGCTCCATATACAGGACTAGTACTGTGTGGCAGTGCTCACAGAAGTCAAAACACTAGTACTGCTACTAGTAGCTGATGGATCATGTGCACTGACTGTGTTTGCTGAATGAATAATGGAGTTAGCTGCTAACATCAGATGGGCTCGTGCATCATTTCTGCCACGTTCGGAGAAGAAGCACAGCTTGAATCGAGGATCCAGTAGTGTGGCACAGGTGTGAGTACTGTTAAATTCAATGTCCGCAAATCTGCTACTAACAGCTTCAAAAAGGGCTGCTTTCATAGTTTTGATCCCAGCATCACTACCTTTTTTCTGGAGGAATGCCATGAGTGTTTTCACGAATGGGATCACAACTGATATTGGTGCCTGAGCTGCACTTATTTCACGTGTGAGTTCTTCAAATGGTGCCAAAGTAGCTACCACATTCTCCGTTACTGTCAACTGTTGTGCCGTTAGCCCAGTTACCGAATCAATTTCAACACAATGCAGACTGATTATGTTTCACGAAGCGTATATTTCAAACATCATAAAAAAACGAAGATGGAAATACCTTGGTCACGTTTTACGACTAGATGTAAACAGAATAAACCAACAAGCCCGTATGTGGTCACATGAGGGTAAAAGAAAAAGAGGAAGACCTAAAACAACCCTTGAAACACCATTCTTAAAGAAGGGGAATTAATAGGTTGTAAGACCATCCAGAAACTAAAGCTGCAGGCAGCGGACCGCATCATATGGAGAACCAAAACCTCTGCCCTATGTGTCGCTTGCGACACGAAAGGAACAAACTAACAGACTGATTCTGCTCTGTTGTTCTAACAGACGTCGTAGCATATAAAACGTTGAGTTTCATCGTGTTGTCACGTCCTGGATAATCTGATGTTGTGGTAGGTTTAATTCCCTTTGAAGTTCATGCAAACGACTGGTTGCTGAAAAAGAGTATTTAAAATGTCCTACCAATTTTCTTCCAGTACCGATGATGTTAGACTCAGAAGACCATCACGCACACACAGCTGCAGTGTGTGTGCAAAACATCCAACACTTGACGAAAGCATTTGGTAATGTTAAATGCACTGTCTCTCACAACAACATGGCACTTCTCACGTGCAATTTACCACTCATCCAGCATCATTTCAAAATGTGCAAGCAAGTTTGTGGCCGTATGATGTTCATCTCATGCAATACAATGGAAGACTACACTGCGGTGAACGAATGAGTCTGCGGTGAACCAATGGCCAGTACATGTTCAGCAATGTATTTTCTTGAAGGCAATTCATTCCTTTTTTCCATTGTATGCATCAGCTCTCTGAAACCTGGTCGTTCAACTACTTGAAAAAGCTCCGTATCTATGGCTATCATTCGGGCTATGGCAGCATGAATGCGTTTAGCATTGGGATTGTGATGTCTCAAATTTTGACCCGTCCCGTGCCTGCATAATTGACTGCTGTGTACTGCTGCTTGCTTTGTGCAAACACGATCCCAGATTCATCATAGATGTGGTCGCCAATACAATGGCCTACAGTGATGCTTTCTTTTCCATCATATCGTCATAGCTTTTCCTGTTCATCAATCGCAAATTGGTCTGCATTGATGATGTGGAGAAGTCTTTGGGGCGATCTGATCGTCCTCGCAAGAACTGTTTGACACAAAATTTACATATTTCCTTCGCGGAATCATCGTCTTTAACCTTGAAGTAATCCCAAACGGCGCTGTATGACTTAGATTTTTATCCCATTTTATTTTATCGGCAGGACCAAATAAATTTACGAAAATTCGAAATATTCAAGTCCCACGAACTCATGAAGTTAAAGGACCATTAATATTCAAAATGAATTTTTCTTTTCTTCTTAAAATGTTTATTTACATCAGAAAGAAATAGTCAACTGGAAGTGCTTGACCTCATGAAACATGTACAGAAAATTCACCTGACTAGGCAACACAAATCCGGCCTAAATCCGGCAAAATTGAACCGGAGACGGAGCGGGATTTGTAAAAATGGCCGGATTCTGGATTTACCGGAGCCGGAGCCGAAATTCGGTACACCCCTAATATAAATTTAATTTATAAAATACGATGTCTGGAATTTAATTCGATAACGTGCATTATATTAGGAACTAGTATGAATGCTGAAACATATTTAGTCACGGGCCATTCGGGGATTCGGTCAAAGTCTAGTCGGCAGCTGTCTAGCGAGATGTGACAGACTGTCGGGCTTGCATTGAGTCGGACAAGGAAAATTGACGAAGGATAATACTAAAATTAGTTTTCATTAATTTTTCTCAGATAGTACTTTTAAAATGTATAGAAGAAAAAAGTGATACCATAAGAAAATAACAGTTAGTATTGGCGAGACAGAGTTATTGAGGTAGTTAGCTTGAATATTCAACCAGTTGTGACCGAAGCACGAGAATGGTAGGTGAGTAAAAATTTTGCCAAAAACTGTTAGTTTAAGAAAGGATGCGTATAGAGTAGAATATTCTGAAAAAGACGGTTGACAATATTGAGTTTCACAAACTAGAATAAAACTAGATTAGTAGGAATTAATTTGCGGACAAAAGCGTGAATATACATGAGTATTCAGCAAGATTTAGATCCAAAATATGTCCAAACACGTGAACTAAACGGATTGTAATCAATCTTGAGTGATGAGTCGTTCATTCACCAGCAACCACGTCACAGCTCAGCCATGTAGCTAAGGATTAATCGGGGAACTGTCCATGAAGCAGAACATGGTTCCTCGAACTCTATAGTTTTTGTCAAGAGGATTGTTGGAATGCAAGCTGTACAGCGTAATATCGAGAGATTTCGTCGCATGTTAGATTTGTTAGGAGCTTCTATGTTATTGTAAAGGGTTACGGTGAATATTGTGAATTCTAGTGTTATATATAGAATATTATAATTAGGAATGAGTAGATGTAGGTTGTGATAAAGGCTTATATCTTACAAGTAAAATAGCAGTAGAAAGATTATTAATCTATTTATAGAAACTGAATAAATTAGTCAGGTATTTGTGTAGGTCGTCAAGAACGTGACACCGTGTATGATTCATCTGATGAAATTGCTTCTGAAAGAATATAATCGTCCCAGAATATGAAATATACTGATAGTTTGGCCAGAGTGAGACAGAAATGGACAAACAGAGTGATACAATTAGAGAGAATGAGAAATCTCTCCTACGAAATCTTTGTCTTAGAATAGAAGTAGGGAAAGTGAGAAGCTATATTCTCAAACGTCGTCATTTGCTCAATTTTGCAGAGCATTTGAAATATTGTGAGTGTGTATTACTTACAACCGAAGAGTTGGTTTCGTCATTAGTTAAGTTTCAGAGAGGTTGTTAGATCTCTCCAACGTGATTGATCACCCAGTGTTATAGAATGGTGCATTTGTTGTCTTTGCATTAACCAAAACGAGAGCTAAATTTGCAGAGGAATTATTGGAAGCTTTTTTGATTGAAATTTCCATGTATTTTTAGGAAGCTTTACCAGAGTTCAAGATTTTCTGCCTTTTTGAAGTCTTATTTAGCGATGAACTTATGTGAAGGGTTACTCATCTTTCCAGCTTATTTTTCATCGCAGAAGTATTTGTAAATTCTTTTCTTGAAACTGCAGTGTATTTTTATGAATTCTTGTTAGAGTTCTGCCTTTGTTTAAGTCTTATTGTTTTTAATGAACTAATGTGAAGGGTTACTCTATTTTCGAGTCTGTTTTGGGATATAACCAGTCGGGGGCCTTGAATTTGGATGAATCTGCTGTCTTTTCTTGAACACCCAGCCACTCAACGTTACCTTGGGAGCAATCGTCTTTGGGAGTGCGAGATGTCTGTTTTCAAGCCAATGGGATGGCTTAGTAAATAAACTGAGAACACTATATTATCAAAGTCACGCCCCTTATTAAATTGTGTAAACTCACTAGCTAATCGACGCGCCATTTTTATGAACAGTGAATACTACGTTATCAATGTCACCACCAACATTATTTTCGATCTCATTTGGATAGTCGTACCAATCATATACCGAACCTCGACAACTGCGAACTAATGACTTGAAAGATAAGTTTATAGGGACTGTCGATCAATTTTTCAACTATTTAAAAAAATGATAATTAGTTATTTCCAATAGCTGGGGTAGACCCCTTGATTTGATCTTAGAAACAATAGGCGGTAATCCTGTAGCCAAGGAATCAATTGCCTCCTTTCCTGTGAGTACAAAGACTGAAAGAATGTGTCATATGTCATACCATAGATTATGTTCACATAATTTATGTCCATGAAAGAAAGTTGTTATGTAAGATATCTATGTGTAATACAGTTTACTTTCTTTTAGAAGTTAAGACTTAGTTAAGGTTTCAGATGGGACCAGCCTCATTTAGTTCACAGTCGCACAAGGAACATCAGAAGAAGTACTTATAGCATCAACAGAAATTTCCAGATTTGGAAACACTATACGGAGAAGGAAGAAAATAAACCACGGACAATAACATCAACAAATCAAACAATAACTAAAGATGACAAACACTATAGAAGAGTTGTAAAGTGATATAACGTTACTAAAGAAGTTATACTGTACTGGTTAATTGCTCTAGAGTTAGTGAAAAAACTTTTCTACTAAATCATATTATGTCTATCAATTATGTCTATCAATTATGTCTATCAATTATGTCTATCAATTATGTCTATCAATTATGTCTATCAATTATGTCTATCAATTATGTCTATCAATTATGTCTATCAATTATGTCTATCAATTATGTCTATCAATTGTCTATCAATTATGATATTCAAAAACGTGCATCGTAGATATTATTGTATAGATATGAGATATGGCATGGACAAATTAGAAGATAAACAAATGACATAGGTATACACATAAATATATATATATATATAAATATACATAGATAAACTCACACCCCCCCCCCTCCTCGTACATATTGAATCTTATAAATTTTTCTATAAACCATAAACTTCGGTTCAGAATTTATAGACCAAAAAGACGACGTGGCAATGGCAAGGGCATGCGGTCTTTGTCTCACACACCCTACTCAAAACATTCTTGCAAATCCACAACAGGAAAAGTGTAGTATTGACAGTATCAAATAGCTTCGTAAGAGGAGTTAACTTTTGCTTGTTAGAGATTTATATCGGTCATGCCCCTTTGAACAAAATAACTGGGAACACGGATAACGTGAAAAATCATATCACGTAATTTGTGGTGACTTGATTATCAGAACTGCAACCTCCAATATTTTGTGATGGTTGCAAAGCTCTGATTTCAACACATTGAACCAATTTCCAAGGTTGTAAAATTCTGATTTCAACAAATTGAATTAACTTCCACAGTTGGAAAGCTCTGACTTCAACAAATTTAACTAACGTCCACGGTTATTAAGTTCTGACTTCAATAAATTTATCTAACGTACGTGGCTACTAAGCTCTGATTTCAACAAATTGGACTAACTTCCACTGTTGAAAAGTTCTGATTTCAATAAAATAGACTAACTTCCACGATTGAAAAAAAAGTATCCTTCCATAAGGGGTGCATTTTAACAAACCAACATACTGAAAACTCGGAATAGAATATAATAGGAATAGTCAGCTTTAAAAAAAATGAAAATCATCCTATGCAATAGTTCCTTATCAATAAAAATAAGGAAAATAATCCATCAATATTTCATAGAGTACTACTGTAGTATGGCAACATGTTTGGTAATAATTCGTGACATGTCGTGAAAAGTTAGTGAAACTTAATTAACACAAAACAATTTGACGATATTATTGAATACATATAAAAGATTGACGGTACCTCGGTTTTTTTCCTCTAATTCAGTTGAAAATATTCAATGCGCAAGTATGACTCATCTCATTATAGAACAACGACACATAATCATTGGACGCATACAGACTGGACAATCACAAAGTGTAGTGGCCAGACAATTTCATGTGGTTAGAAGCACCATTAGTCACCTTTGGAGGCTGATAAATTGGCCCAGTGGCAGAACGGTCGTGCAGTGGAAGACCAAGAGTCACAAAACCTGCCGAAGCCAGCTTCATTCGGCTGCATCAACTCAGAATCGACTTGCATCTGCGTCCTCCACAGTCCACTCAATGCCAGAAGCTCGTCGAATTTCAGATCAATCGGTCAGGAACCGGCTACACGACGCTGGACTTTGGGTTAGAATACCATACAGAGGTCATGTTCTTACGGAAAATCATCGCCAGGATCGACTGCTGTAGACAAACCAGCATCGTTAATGGACCCTTGAGAATGACTGAGACGGGTGTGGTTTAGTAATGAATCATTTTTTGTGTGCTCCAGCGGCACGATAGACGGAGAGTGTTTACCGCAGAGTCCGTGAGTGCTACGCCAAGAACAGCGCTGGTGAGGCTCCTTCACGTTGTAGTGTAGGTGTACTGATGAAGGGCGCTTGAATGCGGCAAAATATGTCGCTGAAATTGTTCATCCTTGCGTCCTTCCAATTGCTGCTGCACAGGGTTTTATTTTTTCAGAATAACGCTCGACCTCACCTGGCACAACTAACCACCCAATTCCTCGCTGACAACAACGTACAGACCATTCCGTGGCCAGCCATGCCATCAGACATAAACCCCTTAGAACACTTATGGGATGAACTCGACGGACGCTTTCGCCAGCGAGACGTGGTTAACGCCAATCTCCGACAGTTGTCTCTTGTACTGCGGGAAGAGTGGGCAGCCACCCCACAACAACAGATCCAACGGCTAATCGGATCCATGTCCCAGAGATGTCGTTCTCCGATAGAGACCAAAGGAGACCATACACATTACTGAAACGGAGTCTTCAGTCGCAATGAATAAAAATCTAAACCAAATTTAATGAACATAATTTCATTGTTAAAGTCTGAAAAGTTCCTCGTGCCAAGGTTGAAACATTTATTCCGTAAAATAAAATTTTGGTATACGTTTGAAATTTGGTATCCATTAGTACTGTAATAATGTTGCGTTTCTTGGTGTCAATTAGCACTGCAATAATGTTGTGTTTCTTGGTGTCAATTAGCACTGCAATAATGTTGCGTTTCTTGATGTCAATTAGCACTGCAATAATGTTGCGTTTCGTGGTGTCAGTTGCACTGCAATAATGTTGCGTTATTGGTGCCAATTAGCACTGCAATAATGTTGCGTTTCTTGATGTCAATTAGTACTGTAATAATGTTGCGTTTCTTGGTGTCAGTTAGCACTGCAACAATGTTGCGTTTCTTGGAATAATTTAGCACTGTAATAATGTTGCGTTTCTTGGTGTCAGTTAGCACTGCAATAATGTTTCGTTTCTTGGTATAATTTAGCACTGTAATATTGTTGCGTTTCTTGGTGTCAATTAGCACTGCAATAATGTTGCGTTTCTTTATTCTTAAAAGCATATTTTTGGAATCGAATTCCAAAAATATCCAAGTATATAAATAGTTATTAATGAAAAGCATGACAACAATCAATGACGTAATAAATGAAGGCTTAGTTACTTCTGTATAAGGGTCTTCTTTACTGCAGACATCCATGAAGTAGGCTTATACTACTCAATGACTATGATTCAGAAAGTCATGGGGTTTACTGTTATATCTCGTAAGAAGTCAAACATCACGCATACTAAGACAACATACTGTACCATCATAAGACAACATACTGTACCATCATAAGACAACATACTGTACCATCATAAGACAACATACTGTACCATCATAAGACAACATACTGTACCATCATAAGACAACATACTGTACCATCATAGGACAACATACTGTACCATCATAAGACAACATAATGTACCATCATAAGACAACTAACATTTCTTCATGAACCTACAAATTATATATCTACTGCAAGGTCTTCCTACTTTTAGCTTTTGTCTGCCATCTTCTTCAAAATGTTTTCTATCTCAGAGCGACGCTTTTTTAAACTATCTCTGGCAACTTATGTCATGTGCGTTGCTTAGGAACCAATGGCGTCTATAAACGCTTGCAGCTATTTATAGATGTTCAAAACTTGAGTTGATGAGCGTGGGACAGCATTGTCCGCTTGTGGACTAAGTGGGCGGAATGTTTCTATGTGTCTTTTAAATAGTACAGCAGACTGATTAATAATGCCAATATTAGATTTTATTTTGGAGAGTATCAGATAAACGTGTGCCAGAAATATAATCTCACGATAGCAACACGTGCCACGACGGTTGACGTAGGCGAGTATGAATCTTCACAACTGCCTATCGTCGGTGTTGGTTTCAGATTCACAATAAAAGTGACAAACTTGCGCATAAGACGTTCAATACTTTCAATGAGCACCAACCGCCAGCAGTGTGATCATAATATTCTTTAACTTAACTTTACCTGCATGTTCAGAATCTTCTCTCTTTGTCTCCCGCTGTACCTCTTCCTGGAAATTATACACATGTGAATCCGGAACCCAGACTCCGGAACACATACTTCAGGACTGCTCAACATACAAAGAGTAGAGACAGCAGACCTGGCCAGAAGATACAGACTTGAGGCAAAAGCTATGGGGCAGCCGTTCTGACCTGGAGAAGACGGTGGACTTCGTATTGATGGCAGGCCTGACAATATAGCATGACCACAGTTGCTGAACGCAGAAGAAGAAGAAGAAGAAGAAGAACAATATATCTTATCACGACGTTATTTAAGGTGTCTATACAGTAGCTGTGCACTGACGCCAACACATCAACACATGTTGTCACTAAATATATACAATTCACATGACGCAGTGTCACCACCAACGTGAATGAGTGCACAATGACTTGGTAGACACCCTGTGTATACCACCTCTATACCACAGTGGAGTTCTACTTCCAGTATTGTTATACGTTGGGGAAACATGGACTGTGTATAGATGATGAGGAAGCTTAATCACTTTCACACAATTTGTCTCAGAAAAGTTATTAATATCAGATGGCAAAACAAGATTCCGGATACCACTGTCCTTGACAGATCTGGTGTCCCTAGCATTGACACTATTCTGATGCAGACACACACTCCTTGGTCATCTGGTACGTATTCCATCTCATCGCAGGTCAAATAATACTTCTCTATGGTGAGTTGCAGAAGGGCATGTTCTCAATGTGGCCAAAAGAAGAGCTACAAAAATCGTTAAAGACTTCACTGGAAGTCTTTGAAATAGACCAAGATACATGGGGAAGACTTGCACAAAATAGAGCTACAATAAGTTCTATTGTCAGAAAAGGCTCCGAATAATGTGAAAAAAGAGCATTAGCTCTACACCGGAGAGTAGCTAGAAAGTTACGGGTAGATAAAAACCATTGGCAGTGGTCATCGCATGCCCGAACTGTCCAATGACATTCGTGACCAGAATATAGCTTATTAGGCCTATCCATCTACGAACTCATAGTCAAAGGACACTACACTCACTGAATATCAGAAGTGAATGCAACAAATTGCGATCATCATCATGTGATGGACAAACAACAGCTACCTCTATTCATATTGTACCAAAACAATGACGACCGTTTCTTTCAGATTTTTATGTGCATTGGCCTTTGTATCGCGGACTCACATATTGACATTAAAAGGGTATTTGCAAACTAAATGAAAATAAGTCTTCATCTTCTTCTACTTCTGCGTTCGTTCTCATACTTCAACAGATTAGCATGGAGTAGTCTAGAGAAGGTAATTATTTGTGTTACTGTTTACAGCATGCCGGCGACATCTACACCTATCGACTCGACATATTCTACTTTATCTGGATGAAATCTGGTTTACTTTAACCATACATTTGGGTGCAACAGTCAACCACACCCCCTCAAACCACCATAATATCAATCAGGCAATATGAATATATTATTCATGTCATCAGTAGTAACCGTGTTACCATAACAACACATGAAAAGTTGTGGATCAGGATGGGGGGGGGGCAGGAAGAGACGGAAAGTACCATGGGAGATCACTATAGAAATTATAAATGCATCAAAGCAGAAACATGATGTAAGGGTCAATTAACAAAATACACGAGTGAGATAGATAGATTGATAGACAGACAGACAGACAGACAGACAGACGGATGGATGGATGGATGGATGGATGGATGGATGGATGGATGGATGGATGGATGGACAGAAGAACGGGCGGGCGGACAGGCAGGCAGGCAGGCAGGCAGACAGACAGATAGATAGATAGATAGATAGATAGATAGATAGATAGATAGATAGATAGATAGATAGATGGATGGATGGATGGATGGATGGATGGATGGATGGATGGATGGATGGATGGATGGATGGATGGATGGATGGATGGATGGATGGATGGATGGATGGATGGATGGATGGATGGATGGATGGATGGATGGATGGATGGATGGATGGATGGATGGATGGATGGATAGATAGATAGATAGATAGATAGATAGATAGATAGATAGATAGATAGATAGATAGATAGATAGATAGATAGATAGATAGATAGATAGATAGATAGATAGATAGATAGATAGATAGATAGATAGATAGATAGATAGATAGATAGATAGATAGATAGATAGATGGATGGATGGATGGATGGATGGATGGATGGATGGATGGATGGATGGATGGATGGATGGATGGATGGATGGATGGATGGATGGATGGATGGATGGATGGATGGATGGATGGATGGATGGATGGATGGATGGATGGATGGATGGATGGATGGATGGATGGATGGATGGATGGATAGATAGATAGATAGAGAGAGAGAGAGAGAGAGAGAACGTTGTATTTGTGATTAACTGAACCGACGGCGTATTTCCCAAAGGAGTTCCGTCTCATTCAGCAAATGCCAAAAGGTTTGCTTGCATATAGTTCCCGTGACTCGTTAACTGCATGTGTTCCTAGTCACACCAGAAATCCTCCCACATCTCACTTACTATCTCCTCGTGTATTTTACAAACTCCTTCAATATCTTCTTAACATTCGTCAAGTTATTGTATGCACGACCAACAGACGCATATATTCATCAAGTCTACCATGGTATGCACGACCAACAGACGCATATATTCATCAAGTCTACCATAGTATCCACGACCAACAGACGCATATATTCATCAAGTCTACCATAGTATACACGACCAAAATTCTGTTCGTCCGTCGAAATTGACGATGACCATTCAGCTCAACTGAGATGATGATGAGGAAATGGATGTCTGATATGTGTCCAACTGTGGCTACTGAGTCCTTCGCGTGCTTAGAATTGTTTACCACACTCTAGCATTCTTGAGACTAACGGAAACTGAAATCCCGTTAGTCTCAAGAATTTTGAAAATTGTCCTCTGGCTTCCTACTTAAATTTACGTGTATAAACAATTATCTGAAACAAAATTGTATTGTCTATATATGTTATCCATGTTTACAAGAGGACCTATCGGCCCTTGTATAACTAATACGGATATTATGTTATGTGTTTGTTGTTACTGAGGATATTTCAATACCTGTACGGGATGTTTGTTGTAGTTGTAATAGTCCCGTTAGTCTCAAGAATTTTGAAAATTGTCCTCTGGCTTCCTACTTAAATTTACTTGTATACACAGTCTAGCATGTGGACTTTCACAAAAATGACCGAAGAGAATGGATGTGTTATCTCTACGGTGTCCGATTATCGGTTGTTCTCTCCCGACAGTAATGGCAACCTACAGGAATAATGTGCCTAGAAATTTCCAATGGATTGATCAAACTTTTCTTTAGGATTGCGGTCTTCTGGTGCAGCAGTTTATGTATACATAAAATCGATTCTGATATATATATATATATATATATATATATATATATATATATATATATATATATATATATATATATATATATATATATATACATAGCTATATAACTAGAGAGAGAGAGAGAGAATGAGAGAGATAGATGAAACAGTTGTATGTGCTACCATCAAGATGACATGTTACAGAAGAATATTGAGAATACCACGGACAACACATAAGATACCAAATCACAAAATATCAGACACTTCAATTAGTATGTTCAAGATGAAGCTTGTTAGCCCCATCTATCGAGAGAAATACTCAAACCGAACCGTCGCACAAAATAGATTGCCCGATGTCTATGATCAACTCTTGTTTAAGCCTTCGTTTTCTGTCCTTGAATCAGGCTTTCGAACATTTCATTATGACAACCCCACCTCCCCCACGAGATGTATTCGATTTTCTCTAATATTAGCCCTTCTTCTAGTGAGAGCTGAGATGAAATTCGAATCGATTTGTTGTACTCACTCGGGTAAAATAATTTAGTAGACGCGGCGACATTAACGTTTGAAGATAGCATTGTGTGATTGAGATATTGAACAAGAGAAGAGGAGGGATTGACACAACAACACATGACAACGATGAATGGATCTATCTATCTATCTATCTATCTATCTATCTATCTATCTATCTATCCATCTATCTATATATATGGGGTGTGATAGGGGGCAATGAATAATACTGTCAAATATCATGGATATCCTATGGGCGACTAAGTAGAGTTCGGATGGTATTCGCTGCCTTGTGTAGTGATATCTATTGTCTAGTGTCAATCCCCTGGTGGTGTCGTAGCTTCCACATTTCCCGTTGAGCGTACGGGTTTGTAAAAAAGATGTAGTCTACGTTCCAGAGCCAGATGTGTTGCTCTGGTTGAGGTGTAGTCGTTTTTATTCATGATAATCTTGGTTGCGTCTAGCCATCTTCTCCTATGTCTGCCCTTGGCTCTGTATCCTGATTCCATCTTGTTATAAGCTTTTATAAGATGTGAACATTCATCATCATAAGATGTCCACACCATTTTATCTGTTATTTTTCTATATATTCGATGGTAATGTTATACCTATTTTCGTTCTAATATTCTCACTGCGTATTTTCTCGAGTCTGGTGACTCCAATAACTTTCCTTAGACATTTGATTTCACAAGTCTCGATCTTTCTCTTACGTACAGATGTCGGTTACCAAGTCTGGCATTGGTAGCTTAGTGTTGGTGTAAAGATGCTCTTAATCATTTGTTTCTTTAAAGTTGATTTTTGGGTGCAATAGCAAAGGTGACAGCTGGTTAGTTATTCCTCTAGAGCCAAAGACGGCACATAGGGCGAATGTCTTAGATTTCCATGTCTCTCGTTTCATTGCAATTTGCTTTAGTTCTTCACTATTTCTGATACCGATGGTGAAATGTTCCCTTGTAATAGTTCTACGTAAAGTTTCTTTTGGTCTTCCTCGCTTTCTCTTGCCCTTTGGTGGCTATATCAAAGCTTGACAGGGAAGTCTTTCAGTATCCATTCGTAGCGCGTGTCCGATGTAATTCCAGCGACGCTTTCTAATACAGGTGGATACATATTCTTGTTTTGATTCTTGTCTGACCACTTGTTTTATTTTAAGCCTGCTTTGTTCTAGGTTTGATGTTGCTTTCCCACTTTCGCATCCATATGTTAATGTTGGAATTATGAAGGATTTGAGGGTTTTGAATTTTGTGTTTTTGAATGCCAGATATTTGATAGTTTATTGAATGAGTTAGCAGCCAGTACAATACGGTGTGATATTTCTGTTGATGAATCTCCTGTTGTTGATAGCTTGCTGCCAAGGTATGTGAAGTTGTTGACTTTTTCAAGGGTGTTGTCGTTTAGTTTGATGTCCGTTGGTTTGTTGGTATGTCACAGCATTTGCCTTTTGACATCTTGTTTATATCTCCCTATGGAGTCGTTCGTCTTCTGTTAAGATACTTCCTAGATACTTGAACTTTTTGACTTGTTTTATTTTTATATTCTCTATTTGGATGTTTAAGTGATCTGTTGATCTGTTGATCTGTTGATCTGTTGATCTGTTGATCTAGCTACTTGCATATTTTCTGTCTTTTGCGTGTTAATCCACATGTTTTATTTATTGCATATTCTCGATAGTGAGTTGATGCGGTGCTGTAGTTTTTCTTCTTCCTCGTATATGATGCTTAGGTCGTCAGCGAAAAGTAATTCATTGAGTTCGTTGTTAAGTTGTTCATTCTGTGTTGTTTAATTTTCTTTACTGTTATATATCTCATTTTGTGCTTCTTTTATAATTCTGTCTATGTAGCCATTGAATAGAATAGACAACACCACACATCCCAGTCTGACTCCTTTTTTTCTGTTGTTGTTGTGAATGTGTCTGATACTCCATCTGTTGTTTTCACTTTGCTTTGGTAATTATTGAATAATGCTTTGATATTGTGTAGTAGTTGTTCTTTGATTCCGTATATTTCTAACGTTTCACATAATGTGTATATATCTGCTGTTATAAATCCTACTGAAGACCTATGCGTGAAGTGTTGGGAGAATATGTCTGGGATTGGTATCCGTATCTAAGGGTTTCTCCTGTTATAAATCTTGAATGCATTGACTGTTTGGGTTTAATCAACTCTTTTACATGTTACATGTCACGAGATTGAAACAAAGTCAAAGTCCCTTCCGAAGTAGAGAACTGCCCTACCTCTCTACCTCGCGACATTTCATCTTACAGTCGCACCAAATGTCATCTGACACTTTCCATTGACCTTCCCCATTAAAAAAACATGCTATAAATACATTAATCAGATGATGGAACTAAACCTCAAACATTCTGAGTGACAAATTCGTCCTCGCTCGGGGTTAGTCAACATGACTATCACCAACAACAACAACAAAATCACGCAAGACATCAACATCATGTTGTTCTCCTCTATGAACTGGTGATAATTTAAACATACTTTCACGTCAGCAAGCAGATTAGACTGTCTGTGACTTGCGGGCATTACCAAATTTGGTTCATTCCTTGACTGTGTTGGAAATGTACTTGCTGAAGTTAAGCTATCGAGAATGTTGACCCTTTTATGGACAGATGGTGAAAAATATGCCGCTATGATCATGTCAGAGAAGAGGGAAATGAATGCCACTTTTATGTTACTGAAACGGTTTGTGTTTTTTTTCATGGTGGGTTTCATATGCAGAGGCATGCATGATTTATTCAACCCAAGATAGGAGTCAATATTACTTATATCAGGCGTGTTACTTTTATCTTTGTCTGCAAGAGAATTGTGTTGATAATAGTAATAATAATAATAATAATAATAATAATAATAATAATAATAATATATTAATAATAATAATAATAATAATAGTAATAATAATAATAATAATAATAATACTAATAATAATAATAATAATAATAATAATAAATCAAATACATAACCCACCACGGTTGTAGGGTAGAGGTGTCACACTGGAGGCATATCCCGCCACGGTTGTAGGGTAGAGGTGTCACACTGGAGGCATATCCCGCCAGGGTTGTAGGGTAGAGGTGTCACACTGGAGGCATACCACGGTTGTAGGGTAGAGGTGTCACACTGGAGGCATATCCCGCCACGGTTGTAGGGTAGAGGTGTCACACTGGAGGCATATCCCGCCAGGGTTGTAGGGTAGAGGTGTCACACTGGAGGCATAACCCGCCACGGTTGTAGGATATAGGTGTCACACTGGAGGCATAACCCGTCACGGTTGTAGGGTAGAGGTGTCGACACACTGGAGGCATCACCACAAAAAACTATCCAACATCTACCTCCTCAGCAAGTCGGAGGAGTGTAGAAAATTCACTCCCAGATCATTCCTTGATGTTATCAATACCATAATTTTTTCCTAATCTCCTCTCCTGGTTCCACCCTCGACTGTTCCTTATAAATTCATTTTATAAACCGAATAGTGTCTCGTTACATGTCCAAACCAAACAAGTTTACACCATTTCACCACTGCCAAAAGTGGTTCTTGATAACCTGAAAGTTTGTTTATTTGCTGAAGGACAGATAAACTTGTCTTGTGTTCTATATAGACAGTTTTTAATAAATGACTATAGACCTTATTTTGGAAAACTTGAATCCTTCTTTCTGTGTCTGCATTGAGTGTTTAACTTTCGTGTCCGTATGAAAGTAAACTTAGCAGTATCGCTCAGAATAGATTAATCTTTACTTTTATACTGATCTTACTTTTCTAATTCATATTCAACCTTGTCATGGCAGTCATTGTTCAACCATCGCCATCTAGAGTCTTAGCTTAATTACATTTCCCGATTTGTCGAGAATTGTATTGTCGTGTATGCATTTATTGCTTAAAGGGAGGCGTCTACTTTGGTGAGAGTTCTTCTTTTCAGCTGCTTTTGTCGTGTCTGAAAAGAGTGGAAGTTATGGGAAGAATTAAATGTTTTAAAACGGAATGTTGGTAGTCTTGGTGGTGTCTTGTCAGGTGTGAAGCCCTGAAAATGGCTGGAAATCCTAACATCGACTGAAGGAGTTTTGTTGCTACAATGCCGACAAGAGGATAATTTTAAATCCAGCTCCCTATCTGTCATTCTGCAAGCTTCTTCTTCTGCTTTGGCTTTCGTTCTCCAATTCTGCTTAGTAAGATGTAGTTCAAATAACGGAATGTATGTATCATGGTTTACAGCTTGTCTGCGGTAATGTGTCTTTAGACCTGAAACATCAGATTTCGGCAAGACGTGTGGTTCACTTTCATGATCTTTGAGATGAGAGTTAACTAATACCTCTACACTTCCTTTTCCTTATTCGATTCTCAGGAAATGAATGACATGTCACAGTGTTGCTATTTTTCCTCCCCTTTTCAGGTGCTGATAACACAAATAACCGTACTTCATTGTGTTTATGCTTACTCGTATGGCAACACTGTGACCTGTCTGCATGACATGGAAGACCAATAATGAGAGTTTGAAAATATGTACTTCGTTTGAACGAGCCATCAGGGTGCCCATAATATTAAATCGTATTTCTTAGATTACCGGAGCCATCATGTGTTTTAGAGCCGTCACATATATATATGTGTGTATGTGTGTGGGTGTGTGTGTGTGAAGATTTGGGGGGGGGGATAAACAAGGAATTCCCCAACTATCTTGATATTACTCATTGTTGGCACCCATCTCTGCTATTACACTTTTCATGTTTGACTTCCACTTGATTAATCAACATCTGACGAATGGAAGTCCTTCCTTCTGACGACATCTCACTAATGGAAGTCCTTCCTTCTGACGACATCTCACTAATGGAAGTCCTTCCTTCTGAGAACATTTGATTAATGGAAGCCTTTCCTTTGGACATATGATAAATGGAATTCCTTCTTCCTTCTTTTTCGTTTTGCTTTATACCCCTTTATGTCTTACAATGTTAGGGGTTGGAGAGTTCTCTGGAGATAGCTTTTTGTGCGCTTCATATTTCTTTGATTTCGTCGACTCTTTTATTTCTGTAATCCATCGTTTGCAAGGTCTGTCCCTGGCTTTGTATCCATTCTACTGGTTATGCTTTTGTGTATTTTCTGAGGTGCGCTGTCTGAAAGTAGTCTTGAATCATGCTAAAACTACTTAATCTGTTGTCTTCTGATGTAATTCGGGATTGACATTGTGTTTGTTAGTCTTCTAATGTTTTCGTTCCTGATTCTGAATTAGACGGAGTGGAACCCCCATATTGTCATAGTATTTTTCAAAGTTGTCTGTCTATTCTGTCAAAAGCTTTTTCTTGGTAACAAATGCTGTACACAATTTTTGTTTGTTTTCAGTTTTTTCCCCCTGCCATTTGTCTGAGTGTAAAAATAGCATCTGTACATTTTGTTTTCTTACCGAATCCCATTTAAGTGTTGCTAAGATGTGAATCCCATTTAAGTGTTGCTAAGATGTGAATCCCATTTAAGTGTTGCTAAGATGTGAATCCCATTTAAGTGTTGCTAAGATGTGAATCCCATTTAAGTGTTGCTAAGATGTGTTTCTATGAATGCTCGTAATCTTAATGTTTCGAAGTCCTTCCTTCGGAAAACATTTGATTAATCTTCTGGAGTCTAATAACGAAGCACAGGATGAGAAATATTTTTTTTTTAAATTGAAAACGATGTTTCATCCTAATCTCTTTATTACAAACCGCTAATGTTCTTCGCGTGTGCAAGGTGCACACATGTCATTCGAGTTTGTTGTCCGTCTCTAATGTGACTAGGCATTTGAAATTTTGTTGTCCCAATGTTTCCTCGAATTAATGGCATTCACGATTACCGGGTTTAACAGCGAGTGCCAATCTTTAATCATTGAGTGCCGCATTTTTCCTTTGGGTCCCAGTGCCCAAATTTTCCGTTATTACGGTAGACGTTAGATCACAATGACCTCACAGTGTCCCTCATCTAGAACACGCCACGCTCTAGCTTGTAAAAACCTATAGCAATTGGTTCAGTAGGTTACTGGGTTATATTCGGTAAATTTTATTTCACAGGGACGGTTACCACCAGGTGAATTGACTAGGAAAGGGAGGTCCTTAATATATATGCCACCATAAGTGATATTTATTTGTACTACTACTAATACTACTACTACTACTACTACTACTACTACTACTATTATTATTATTATTATTATTTCTACTATTACTACTATTATTATTATTATTATTTCTACTATTACTACTATTATTATTATTATTATTATTTCTACTACTACTACTACTACTACTTCTGCTATTATTACTACTACTTCTACTACTACTATTATTATTATTATTATTATTACTACTACTATTATTATTACCACCACCACCACCACCACCACCACTACTACTACTACTACTACTACCACCACTACTACTACTACCACCACCACCACTATTACTACTACTAGTACTATTACCACTACTACTACTACCACCATCAACACCACTACCACCACTACTACTATTACTACTACTACTACTACTACTACTACTACTACTGCTGCTGCTACTGCTACTTCTAACACCCATACAACCATTACCATCACTACTACTACTTCTACTATTCTATCCCTACTACTACTACTACTACTACTACTACCACTAATCACATTGATAAGCTACATTAATATTGACTGTGTATCAAACGTACGCCTATATACGGTACGTACAAACGTACGCCTATATACGGTACGTACAAACGTACGCCTATATACGGTACGTACAAACGTACGCCTATATACGGTACGTACAAACGTACGCCTATATACGGTACGTACAAACGTACGCCTATATACGGTACGTACAAATAGTTAGAGGTTTTCATTTGATTGTGCTCGAAATGGCTGAACATAGCTTGTAACTATCGTATAGAGAGAGAGAGAGAGAGAGAGAGAGAGAGAGAGAGATCACCTCTGTATAGAAGTATGATGTTTCAATAACAACATATCATTACGAATTTGTGTTGTGTGTGTTTGTTCTAGACACCTCCCTCGCCACCCAGCTACAATTGTGCATATGAAACAAGAGATTCATCGCTGGTTATTGTTGAAAGTGAAATAAGCAAGGTGAAAAAGGGGTAGAGGACGGACTTCATTGTAGTTGAGTTCTCCCTCATATTACCCGTCATCGTAAATTAGGACCAGTCCGTTATTCCAAGCACACTACTCACGCGATAATTCTCAATAATTTATGAAAGTTTATTTGTACCATCCAAGTCGTGTGTGTTGGGCCAATCGGCAAATAAAACAACGACACAAACACATTTCCGTTCTCTGGACCACATACTATAGAAGGATCATTGTCCTGCTGCAAGGTGTTGTGCGGGGATTTTCAGAACGAACGAAGCGAAAAATGCATTTTGTAAACTAGAAACGGGTCCTGTTTTCCAATCATGGATTTATTATGTTTGAAATAAGATGTTTAAGTAAAGCAGTGATTTATTACAGGAATCAGTTGCCATATTTTAGCAGAACACATCATATATTATTGTATGAAACTTTCGCTAAAGACGCATAAACAACCGCATTTATCGCTCTGCACGACACTGGGGTGAGGGGACTCTCAGTGCGTGTTTCGCAGATCGATTCATTGGCAGCAAAAATTGCGTCTTTTTAATGTCAGAGTCATGTAATCTGTATGAAATACGCATAATATTAACAAGTTGGAATCTGGATACATGATGTGGCCAATTATTCCCGTAATGAATCAAAGCAGCGAACAGAACAAGAAGAGATCATGTGAGGAATAAAGAGATTATAAGAATTGTTGTAACAACATCTGCTGTCAAACATATTGATAAACTGAGGTTGAAATGGTACGGCCATTTAACGAGAATGAATCCTTATTTGCCAGCGGCAAGAGCCTACAACATTAAAATGGAAACAACAAAATACAGAGGACGACCAAGAAGAAGGTGAATTGAAGGAGGTACCAAAGTATTGTACCACCGTTATAATATTATTACGTCTGGAGCGTCCAAACGTGCCAAATCCAGAAAACCGATCGTGATTTATTCCTGAGACACCTTACAGCAAAAGCAGAGAAAAGACAATAGATAGACGATAGATTTAGCTAACCGTAACTTCTGTAAAAAATGGTTTAGGAAATGTATGTGTTTTCTCAGTGCTATTTGATAAGCTGATTTTTCTCCTGAAAACAATGACAAATTATAGAGGTGCGGTGTCTAGTGATTCATTTATAGATATTGTGAACACAATATACCATGGACATAAAAAAAGACCAAAAAAGTAATATTACGATAATTAAACGTCGAAGAAAGTTGGCTAATAAATAACATCATAACAAGAAAGTTGTACTTTTTTGGTCATCTACAGAGACGTAACAACATGGAAAGACTTACAGCAGAAAGCAGAGTAAACGACAGCAGAGGAAGAGGCCGGCCAAGACGACAATGGACAATTGATATCTCTGACTGTTTAAACATGCCCCTAGAAGAAGCAGGTCAACTCGCACAAGATCGCTAGATATTCTGAATGTCCATAGAGAAGACTATGTTCTGGAACGAACATGTCACACAATAATGATGAACCATGTACGTCGGTAATAAAAACGTCATGTTGGCTAATTGGAAAACAGCCTTCTAAAATGACTAATTTACCATTATCGGTGATTTGCATTAGCCACTGTATATACTTTGTGATTTTCATTGACTGTTATCACATGTATCATGATAGTGATCAATGAAAATCAAGGAATGGTCAAACGAATTATTTTAAACACTGTTTTCCATTAGTCAACAAGTTCTCTATTGACAATGGTCCGGATCTAACACAGGACAAATATTTGGACTACTGCATCATTGAAATAACAGTCGCCATGTTGACAGATGAGTGACAAGTTTGGGATAGAGTTTAACTGTCAACGGATCATCAGTACGACATGTTACGTTCGACTAACACCGAAGATTTCCTACAGTTTTAATTAAGTGGAGTCACCTAGGTCGTTTTATTTTCCAGGCCAGTTGTAAATTTCCATGGGAATTAAGCCTGGAGATATCTTAATTTTGTCAAGTGTCATGGCAGGACATGACATTAGTTGTTCAGGAGTCCATCGTCAATACTGTCATATGGACCCATCGAAACATCATTCACAAGTGATGCTATTTTATTCTAAACTTAATTTTCGTTGGCTATCTACACAACGTATAGACAAAGTTATCAATTAAAATCACGGGAAAAGTCAAACATTGTCATTTTAGAACGATGGCTCATGAGTCTACAGGACTAGTTGACGAAGGACTCAGCTGATATATAAGTACGGTCAGTTTGTGTTTACTTTACGTGTGTGCGAGTGTGAAAGTGTTGTGTGATTGTGTTTCTTATGTGACTTTTGAGTGTGTTGTATGGTTGTACTATGACCGTCTTATCGTCACCATTAAGTGCCTTCTCCGTAACGAAGGTTGGCTGCAACAGACCTCCAACAACCCCTATTTCTTTTCTTTTTTTTGTGTGCTCCATTTGTCATTAAACAGATTTGTAAGATAATCTGCCCATCCAGTGACCGTCAACAATTTTTTAAGACCTCTGCACAGAATTAATTAGGACTTCGTTCGTTATGTTTTTTATTACTGTTGTGCATTTGGTTGGGCACTATTTATATACTTGAAGTCGCCTTTGCTACTATGGCATGCGTCTTGAAGTATATAAAAAGTGACTAACCAAAATCGCGACAATAAACAAAAATTGTAACGAATGAAGTTCATCATTAACTCTGCAAGGTCTTTTACGTCGAGGGTCTCGGTTGTATTCATAGTGGTAAACTCTGATTGCACGGCTGTTAAGAAATGTGTTTCATGTTTACAAGGTCGTGGGTGCAAAACCTCCAGTTCAAAAGTTAAATTCTCGAAGGTATTTGTGGATTATCGCTTGGAGCTACGGGGTTACGTGGTTTGAGTGATACTTTTTTATCGACGTGCTGTTCTGTTGTGAAGGACGGAAAACATATAGAAAAACCCGAGTACAATGAAGTAAGTCCTCTACACCTTTTTAGTCCGTTTGTGATCCCAGTGTGTGTGTGTGTGTGTCTGTCATATCCGTAGCCTTCCACAATCATAAACTTATCCTAATACAATCCTTAACTTATCATTCCACAATCTTAAACTTACCCTAGTACAATCTTTAACTTATCATTCCACAATCCTAAACTTATCCAAATACAATTCTTAACTTATCATTCCACATTCCTAAACTTATCCAAATACAATCCTTAACTTATCATTCCACAATCATAAACTTATCCTAATACAATCATTAACTTACCATTTCACAATCCTAAACTTATCCAAATACAATCCTTAACTTATCATTCCACAATCCTAAACTTATCCTAATACAATCCCTAACTTATCATTCTACAATCCTAAAATGTAAACGTATCAGTCTACGTCCCTAAACGTATTATTCCACAGTCCTAGACTTATCATTTCACAATCTTATACGTGTCATTCTACAATCCTAAACATATCATATTACAGTTCGAAAATTATCATTTCACAATCGCAATCATATCATTATACAATCCGAAATGTATTCTCATGCAATCATAACAGTATCATTCCACATTCCTAAACTTATCCAAATACAATCCTTAACTTATCATTCCACAATCATAAACTTATCCTAATACAATCATTAACTTACCATTTCACAATCCTAAACTTATCCAAATACAATCCTTAACTTATCATTCCACAATCATAAACTTATCATTCTAAAATCCTAAGCTTTAGCATTCTACAAACCTAAACCTAATCATTCAAAAATCCAAAACATTATATTGCTACAATCCTACATCTTATCATTCTACAATCCTAAACCATATCATTCTACAATTATAAACCTTATTATTTTACAATCCTATAACCTATCATTCCGCAGTGCTAAACTTATCATTTTACAATTCTATAAATATCCAATTTCTCCACTGACATCTCACCTAGATGTGATAAATCGCTTTCAGATGATTGTATTGACGTTCAATCAATCAATCAATCAATCAATCAATCAATCAATCAATCAATCAATCAATCAATCAAGTGTCATGCCGAATGGGGTAGGCGATCATATTTCTCCACGACTCTCTGTCTCTTGTGTTGTCAATAAGCTCGGTTGGTGAGCTTTTCCCGTGCCATAATACTAGTCCATCTAGAAACTTTTCCCTTTGTCGTCCCCTATCTCTTCCCCCCTTGATTTTTTTGCAGTGGTTATTAAGTGTTCAAGCTCTGTTCTTCTCAGCACATGCCCTGACTGAAAATCTTGACTGTCTGCCCCTAATTTTTGATATCATTGATTTTTCTACGCCAGCATCAATGAGAAAATCTGCATTAGTTATTGATATCTAACAATAATACAATTATCACCATGTTCCACATTAGATGATGCAGGCAATCATTGGTCTGCACAATATTTTACTCTAGTACCGTGTAAACGATTCATCACTGTCTCGACCGACCACGCCATGTTGTCACTCTATCCAGTATCTCTTCTCCTTGACATCCTGTCTCCCCCTCCCCTTCCATCACTTTCTATTGTACATTTTGTTACAATGCAACCATACTTTCATCTTCACACACCGTGGCCACTAAAATGAATGACTCGTCATTAGCAAATCTTATAAAGACTGAAAGAATGTGTTATATGTCATAACATAGATTGTCCTCACGTAATTTATGTCCATGAAAGAAAGTTGTTATTACAGTTATACATTTTTCTTTCATTTAGAAGTTAAGACTTAGTGAAGATTTAAGATGGGACCAGTCTCTTTTAGTTCACAGTCGCACAAGAAACATCAGAAGAAGTACTTATAGCATCAACAGAAATTGCAGATTTGGAAACATTATACGGAGAATGAAGAAAATAACCGCGGACAATAACATCAACAAATAAAAGAACAAATAAGGAACACAACCACGATCGAAGAGTTGCAAATTGATACTACCTTACTAAAGAGGTTATACTGTACCAGTTAAAGGCTGGACAGTTAGTGAAAGAACGCTTCTACCAAATACTTTTATATCTATAAAAATACAATATTCAAAAAACGTGAATCGCACATATTGTGATATGACAGAGATATTAGATTATAGAAGAAACAAATGACATAGAGATATTAGATTATAGAAGAAACAAATGACATAGAGATATTAGATTATAGAAGAAACAAATGACATAGAGATATTAGATTATAGAAGAAACAAATGACATAGAGATATTAGATTATAGAAGAAACAAATGACATAGAGATATTAGATTATAGAAGAAACAAATGACATAGAGATATTAGATTATAGAAGAAACAAATGACATAGAGATATTGGATTATAGAAGAAACAAATGACATAGAGATATTAGATTATAGAAGAAACAAATGACATAGAGATATTATATTATAGAAGAAACAAATGACATAGAGATATTAGATTATAGAAGAAACAAATGACATAGCGATATTAGATTATAGAAGAAACAAATGACATAGAGATATTAGATTATAGAAGAAACAAATGACATAGCGATATTAGATTATAGAAGAAACAAATGACATAGAGATATTAGATTATAGAAGAAACAAATGACATAGAGATATTAGATTATAGAAGAAACAAATGACATAGAGATATTAGATTATAGAAGAAACAAATGACATAGAGATATTAGATTATAGAAGAAACAAATGACATAGAGATATTATATTATAGAAGAAACAAATGACATAGAGATATTAGATTATAGAAGGAACAAATGACATAGGAATATATAGAAGACAACGTCACATCACCATCCCCCTCCCCCTTTACACAAGTACATCTTCTCCCTCAGTACATCTTCCCTCAGTACATCTTCCCTCAGTACATCTTCCCTCAGGACATCTTCCCTCAGTTCTTCTTCCCTCAGTACATCTTCCCTCAGTGCATCTTCCCTCAGGACATCTTCCCTCAGGACATCTTCCCTCAGTGCATCTTCCCTCAGTACATCTTCCCTCAGTGCATCTTCCCTCAGTACATCTTCCCTCAGTGCATCTTCCCTCAGGACATCTTCCCTGATGACATCTTCCCTCAGTTCTTATTCCCTCGGTACATCTTCCCTCAGGACATCTTCCCTCACTTCTTCTTCCCTCGGTACATCTTCCCTCAGTCCTAGCTGTACATTTGATTCTGAGCATTTTTGTGAAGAGCCATATTTCTGTAACCTTTATTTTCCGTCGTGTTTCTTCATTGTTCTTCATGAATGGCTTCCAAATGAAAGTAGTTAGATCTATGTTGCACTCAATGCATACTTTCTTTACTTCGTTACATAAGTTGATCTGTTGTACGTTTTATTGAAAGCTGTATGTATTTATGTCTCTATTCTATTTCACGTTTATATGCTTATAAAATGTGTCTGTTTCTTCTCCTGTGTTCGTTCTCAAACTTCTGCTGATTATTAGGTTGTAGTCCGGAGAACAGAATGCGTCGATTCAAGGTCTGCATAGGACCGAATAGTCTACTACTACTACTACTACTACTACTATTACTACTATTAATACTATTGCTGCTGCTGCTGCCACCACTACTATTACTACTACTGCTGCTTCCACTACTACTATGACTCTACTGCTGCCACCACTACTACTACTACTACTGATGCCACTACTACTATTACTGCCACTACTACAATTACTACTGCTGCTGCTACTACTACTACTACTACTGCTGCTGCTACTACTACTATTACTACTGCTGCCACTACTACTATTACTACTGCTGCTGCCACTACTACTATTACTACTGCTGCTGCCACTACTACTATGACTACTACTGCTGCCGCTACTACTATTACTACTGCTGCTACTACTACTATTACTACTGCTGCTACTACTACTATTACTACTGCTGCTACTACTACTATTACTACTACTGCTGCTTGCACTACTACTACTACTACTACCGCTGCTGCCACTACTACTATTACTACTATTGTTACTGCTGGTACTGCTACTACTACTACTACTACTACTACTACTACTACTACTACTACTACTACTAACCCTAACCCCGTTTTCGATTCGGTACCTAATCTTTTCCTAACACAACGATTAAACACACAAAAACAAGCACCAAACATACGAGCGAAAACTATTCATAAGATACACGCGAAATCACTGTTTCTTTACAATGCCATATACCCCTGTAAACCCTCTGAGCGGCTCTCAAAAATAACGACATAACAAAGCTAAGCCATTCTGGATTAATGAATAAATCAGCCCATTTGTTGACAGAACGGCCGCTCACTGGGACACACCCAGATTTGTCGATATACCAGACCAACTCTCCATTCATTTGTTAATATCGAACCGGTAGATGCATGAAAATAGAAACCACAAAATCGATGTACAGTGATTGGATCGAAGTCCATCTCTCCATATCTCAGGTTGTCCACATTCTTTCTCTTTATCATAACTTTCCACTGTTTAGTATTCCTCTCTGTTTTAATGTCTAGATTCTTCTCTCTTTCATGATTATGAAGGTGGTGGTGAGGATGATGATAGTAGTAATGGTGGTAGTGATGAGGCTGGTGATGGTAGTAGTAGTGGTGCTGTTTAATCGTGCTCATTTTGGTGATGATGATGGTGGTAGTTGTGGCGATGGTGATAGCCATGTTCATTTTGATGATCACAATGATTATGAAGATGATGATGATGACGGTGTGATAGTGGTGATGGAGATGATGGTGGTGGTTATGATGCTGATGTTGGTGATGTTAGTGGTGATGTTGATGATGATGATGCTGGTGGTGATGTTGATGATGCTGGTGGTGATGTTGATGATGATGGTGGTGATGTTGATGATGATGTTGGTGATGTTGATGATGATGGTGGTGATGTTGATGATGATGGTGGTGATGATGATGTTGGTGATGTTGATGATGATGGTGGTGATGTTGATGATGATGGTGGTGATGTTGATGTTGATGGTGGTGATGTTGATGATGGTGATGTTGATGATGGTGATGTTGATGGTGGTGATGTTGATGATGGTGATGTTGATGGTGGTGATGTTGATGATGATGGTGGTGATGTTGATGATGGTGATGTTGATGGTGGTGATGTTGATGATGGTGATGTTGATGATGGTGATGTTGATGGTGGTGATGTTGATGATGGTGATGTTGATGATGATGGTGGTGATGTTGATGATGATGGTGGTGATGTTGATGATGATCGTGGTGATGTTGATGATGATGGTGGTGATGTTGATGATGGTGATGTTGATGGTGGTGATGTTGATGATGGTGATGTTGATGATGGTGATGTTGATGGTGGTGATGTTGATGATGGTGATGTTGATGGTGGTGATGTTGATGATGATGATGGTGATGTTGATGATGATGGTGGTGATGTTGATGATGATGTTGATGATGATGGTGGTGATGTTGATGATGATGGTGGTGATGTTGATGATGATGGTGGTGATGTTGATGATGATGAATAAGGCCATGATGATGATGATGATGAAAGAAATGATGGTTTCGATGAAGATGTTGATGACGACGATAATAATTATATGCCGAGTGCATTTTAGTTTCCCAATTTTGATCTCCCTATACAGGAGGCCAAGTTTTAGTTTCCCAATCTTGATCTCTCTAAATAAGGAGGTCGAGTATTAGTTTCCAAATCTTGATATCCATACACTTCTAGATTGATTTTTACATTTTCAATATTGAATTCCCTATTTCAGGGGGCGGAGTTTTAGTTTCCCAATCTTGTTTTCCCTATACCAGGAGACCGAGTTTAAGTTTTCCAATCTTGATCTTCCTATACAAGGAGGCCGAGTTTTAGTTTCCCAATCTTGATCTTTCTATACAAGGAGGCCGAGTTTTAGTTTCCCAATCTTGATCTTCCTGTACAAGGAGGCCGAGTTTTAGTTTCCCAATCTTGATCTTCCTGTACAAGGTTGCCGAATTTAGTTTACCAATCGTGATCTGCTTATACCAGGAAACGGAGTTTTAGTTTCCCAATCTTATTCTTGGTAGAGATGTCAATAGAATACAACCAAAACTTATACATATCCTTCATAGATCAAGAGAACGCATTCGACTGAGTAAACAGAGAAAAACTATGAGAAATGTAAAAAAAATGTATGGAGTATGCCAGCATTTAATTAACGTTAGCAGAGTCTCTATAACAACAGCAGCTGCACTGCAAGTACAGCAGCAGGCTACACCGAAGACTTTGTGATTAGTGCAGGAGTAAAACAGGGATGTGTATTGTCCCCACTACTTTTTATTACACACATGGACCATATAAACAAAACAGCACATTCAAATGAAACGAATGAACTGCTTTTTGCAGATGACCAGGTTTTATTCCACAACAGCATTAAAAACCTGCAAGACCACCTAAGCATAATAGACACAACAGGCCAACAATTTGGAATGAAAATCAACATAGACAAAATAGAAGAAATGAATATTGCAAGAGAAAAAGAGAACATCAACATACAGATAAACAATAAACAACTAAAACAAGTAGATGAATTCAAATATCTGGGCAGCACATTGAGATATGACAACAAACAAGAAGCAGAAATAAACGCAAGATGTAATAAGGCCTGTCAGATCATTGGTCAATTAACACCTTTACTAAGAAACAAAGATATTATACTAGAAACAAAGAAATCGCTATTCGGCACCATTTTTTTTATCAACGTTGTGCTATCAGTGTCGAACTTGGACATTAGATTCTAGAACAATACATAAGATTAACACCACTGAAATGAAATGTGTGAGATGTATGATTGGAGTTAGCTTGAGAGACAAAATCGGAAATGAAACACTAAGGAAACAATTAGGGATAAATTCAACAATAGAATACACCTAGAAACAACAAGTTAAATGGTTCGGCCACATAACTAGACAGAAAGTGCAAAGTGTTATCCAAAAAACCCTTAACAAACGATACGAAAGCAGTCGACCTATTGGACGCCCTCGTAAAAGGTGGATAGATAGTGTATTAGAGACACTCGGAAATATAACAGCGGAATAGGAAAATAGAAGTGCAAAAGACCACACACTCACTGTCCCCTCAACACCGAAAGGAACATGAGGACAGAAAGAAGAAGAAGAAGAATCTTTTTCTGTCTATACCAGTTTTTAACTTCAGCTCTAGATTTCTGTTTTGCAAACATATCTTTTTAATCACACTGCTTCTGCGTTCGTTCTGAAACTCATGCAAATTAGCAGGGTGCAGTCTGGAGAAAGAAATGCGCAGTGGCATGGTTTACAGCTTAGCTGCAATATCTGCACCTTTAATGCTGAAACTTAATTCCCTCCCACTACATACTTGTTAGGAAACAGTACTGCTATTCATGTCCTCACGTGGTTCAGATGCGCTCCATTTCATTTCCCAAGGCCACTTTCTCCATCGATGAGGCCTTTACATGTGAATCCCGTAATGTCATTTACGTGATCATATGTAAACGCTGTGGCAAACAGTACATCGGGGAAACCGGCCTACGATTGAGCGATCGCTTTTGTAACCATCTTCATGCCATCAAGCACAGAACTCCCACTCCTGTGGCCACACACTTCAACGGCGATGGTCATCATGGTGCGTTGGATATTCAGGTCACCGCCATCAGATCTTGCACCACCGATGATAGATTTAGGTATGCTCTAGAAAATCGTATCATTTTCGAATTGGATACAGTCAAGCCTTTTGGACTCCATTCCGACCACTCTTATGTCTAGTACTGAGTTGGTGTGGTCTTTGTCTTTATTCTTTTTGTTCCGTCTTTTACTCATCTTTTTGTTCTTTTCGTTTCCACATATATATACGTTTTTATGTACTTTCTGACCTTCCGGCATATCATTTCCATATTTCCGATGGACGTTGTGATAATTTTTCTATTCGTCGTCTTTTAATGTTTTGTTTGTGTCTGGATAAAGACCTTTTGGTTGAAACGTTGAATGTGATTTGTGTAATGTAATTTTTATGATTTCTTGTGTGCTCATCATTGCCCATCATTACCCACTAGTTTTTGATATAGTCTGTCGTGTCCCATTGAGACGAAATATAAACCTGTGTTTTATGTAAGTCTAATTGCTATTCTTTAGACCCTTACGAGCTCCTGCTAACACAGGAAAATTATAATGTTGGACACTCCAATGATGGATGTATCGGCCATTCACACGAATTAAACAGCGACACAACACATTTCTATTCTCTGGGCTACATCCTGCTGAAAATCTAGTAGGATCACTGTCCTGCTACGAGAGAGAGCAAGCGGGAGTTTGAGAATGAACGTCTAAGAAGAAGAAATAGAGTTTAGCAAGAAATCGGAGCAGCTAAAATAGCATGATTTATCTGTTGTCTTGACAGTTGAATGGTGATTCTTGATTCTTTATTAGGAACACGCCTCACAGCACTGGGGGCATTCCCATATATGCTCTGCTTGCGATTCCGTCAGCCATATAAAAGTGTATAAGCTCCCAGTCAGTTGCTGATTACGCGTTATTCTGATCTTTCCGGAGAGGGAGCACTTTCTCCCATCGCCTACAGTCACTCCCATTTCTATATTCTCTGAATATGTACATTGTCACGTTCGAGTTGAATGGTGATAGTGTTCGTATCAACCAATGGACACATCAGGCATAGTTAGTGCTCGACCTGAGTCTGCTGAGGACAATGAGCATGAGTCAACTTTCGAGAATACATGAACTGAGAGTAAGGACCGGCGCAGCACGAAGAGAACACCTCACGGAAATTGCACAAATAAAAGACAACCAACACAAACAGGAGCCATCAGCTGCTAAACTCACAGAGATTTACTGAAGCTGAGAACGCAGCACCTATAGATATATCCGGTGTGCGATAACAATAGTCAACATACCCAATCCTAAAACCTAAACAACTAGTCCACACTTACCGTTATGAAGAGGTGGGTTGGGAGCTTTATATTACGTTCCATCGCCAGATGTGTCGCCTCTGCTTACCATATCCATGTTTGTTCAAAATGTCTTTGATGATATATATACATTTCTTTCTTGGTTTTTCTCTGACTCCGTAGCCTAATCATGTTTTTTATATGAGTTTATATGGAGTTTGATATATTCCATTGTCTTAAGATATTTGTTACCGTAGTCATTGCTGTCTCTCGATATATTCAATGCATGACATAATATCTGTAATATTTATGATCGTTTCGTGAACTGTCTAATATGTTACCACCAAAAGTCTTTCTCAAGCAGTTCATGTCGCATGTTATTACCTTTCTTTTGTGTGAAGTGAAGATGTCTGGAAATTGGTAACATGATGTTGGTGGAAACTATTCTTTATCATTTTCCGAGTGAATTCTATTTCATTTTCTTCTTCGTCATTCATTCTCAAACTCCCGCTGATTCTCTCTTGCAGCAGGATAATGATCTTACTAGATTTCCATCAGGATGAAGTCCAGAAAATGGTAATGCGCTGTGTCTCGTTTTATTTGAGCCAATTGCCCGACACATCTGTCATCGATGGAAATTATATATAGATCATCAGATATTTAAGCAGTGGTGACAGTTTTCATCAGACTTTTAAACATTCGTGACAGCTTTCATCAGATGTTTAAACAGTCGTGACAGCTTTCATCAGATGTTTAAACAGTCGTGACAGCTTTCATCAGATGTTTAAACAATCGTGACAGCTTTCATCAGATGTTTAAACAGTCGTGACAGCTTTCATCAGATGTTTAAACAGTCGTGACAGCTTTTATCAGATTTTCAAACAGTGGTAACAGCTTTCATCAGATGTTTAAACAGTCGTGACAGATTTCATCAGATGTTTAAACAGTCGTGACAGCTTTCATCAGATGTTTAAACAGTCGTGACAGCTTAAATCAGATGTTTAAACAGTCGTGACAGCTTTCATCAGATGTTTAAACAGTCGTGACAGCTTAAATCAGATGTTTAAACAATCGTGACAGCTTTCATCAGATGTTTAAACAGTGGTAACAGCTTTCATCAGATTTTCAAAAAGTGGTAACAGCTTTCATCAGATGTTTAAACAGTCGTGACAGCTTTCATCAGATGTTTAAACAGTCATGACAGCTTTCATCAGATGTTTAAACAGTCGTGACAGCTTTCATAAGATGTTTAAACAGTCGTGACAGCTTTCATCAGATGTTGAAACAATCGTGACAGCTTTCATCAGATGTTTAAACAGTGGTAACAGCTTTCATCAGATGTTCAAACAGTGGTAACAGCTTTCATAAGATGTTCAAACAGTGGTAACAGCTTTCATAAGATGTTTAAACAGTCGTGACAGCTTTCATAAGATGTTTAAACAGTCGTGACAGCTTTCATCAGATGTTGAAACAATCGTGACAGCTTTCATCAGATGTTTAAACAGTGGTAACAGCTTTCATCAGATGTTCAAACAGTGGTAACAGCTTTCATAAGATGTTCAAACAGTGGTAACAGCTTTCATAAGATGTTCAAACAGTGGTAACAGCTTTCATAAGATGTTCAAACAGTGGTAACAGCTTTCATCAGATGTTTAAACAATCGTAACAGCTTTCATAAGATGTTCAAACAGTGGTAACAGCTTTCATAAGATGTTCAAACAGTGGTAACAGCTTTCATAAGATGTTCAAACAGTGGTAACAGCTTTCATCAGATGTTTAAACAGTGGTAACAGCTTTCATCAGATGTTTAAACAGTGGTAACAGCTTTCATCAGATGTTTCAGCATTGGTGCCAGTAGTTTTTGCCTTTTTATATCTTGCCTCTAGCGCATTGTCTAGGCTTTCGTTCTCTGTGAATATACTGTTTTAGACTCATTCTCTGTGAATATACTGTTTTAGACTCATTCTCTGTGAATATACTGTTTTAGACTCATTCTCTGTGAATATAGTTTTATACTCATTCTCTGTGAATATACTGTTTTAGACTCATTCTCTGTGAATATACTGTTTTAGACTCATTCTCTGTGATATACTCTTTTAGACTCATTCTTTGTGAATATACTGTTTTAGACTCATTCTCTGTGAATATACTGTTTTAGACTCATTCTCTGTGAATATACTATGTTAGACTCATTCTCTGTGAATATATTGTCTAGACCAGTGTTTTCCAATCTTTTTTTTAACCATGCCCAACTAAGTCATTCTAAAATTCTGATGCCCCCCCCCCCCCCACCACCTATGTAACATATACGTATTTTTTTATATTCGAAAACTGAATTATTCCCTAAATGAAGCTTAATTACAACTTGTTCGAATTGCCCCCCCCCCTCCAACTGGACAATCAAATTGCCCCTCTGGGGGACGTAGGTCCCACGTTGGGAAACACTAGTCTAGACTTTCATTCTCTGTGATGTGAATATACTATTTAAACTAAATAATGGTTCAGAAAATGTAGAGGATTAATTTCAATGTACTAAGGTTACCTCATATGTACCCTGTCCTATAAATGATGCGGCACGCAACTACCTAGCTTCCACAAAAAAAAATTTTTAAGGGATCTCAGAATCAATACAGAACAAACACGACGTCGCGAGCGAGATTCAAACCTCGACCACTTATGAACAAAGCGAACAATCCAACCATAAGGCCATAGAGATCCCATAATGTCTAGATATACAAATATATATTATAATTTTTTTTAAATATATCTTAATGGATGACAGATGATAATAGTCCATGTTCCTGGCATACATCGTCTAGAGTTGTATATCAATTAAGCTGGAAGTTTAATGACAAAATTCAGATCGAATGTTTAGTTAATATGTCAGTTTCTCTATCAATGTCAATAGTTCAGAAGGGAGCAGACACATCATTAACCTGAATTTCTGTTACCAGGTCGTTGGCCAGAAATCTAAAATCAAAATGAGGTTGTCTGGAAATGGGAGCTTTGAAGTTAAATAAGACAATATAATGAATGAACTTTGAAGTTAAATAAGACAATATAATGAATTAACTTCCAGACCTGTTATGGCGTCAAAGACTTTTGAAAATGAATATAGGTCGGTAATTTTAAAGGAATTTATTCACACTGTTGCCGACAGCATGACATTCAAGAAATGGGCTGCAGGCAAAGAGCAAGAAGATTATATCGTGCAAAACTCAGCTAAATTAATAACAAAGAAAATCATTAAAGATTTTAAAACCAAAGCTTGGCAAGAATAAGGCGAATCATTAAGTACAGATTACAAGCAAGTAACACAGAAATTCTACACGTAAATTAAGAATATGAGAAACGGGGAAGATAAATATGAACAAAACGAAATAATAAATGATGAAAATGAAAAGACAATCAATGACCAGAAACGAATCATGGAAAAGTGGCAACAGTATTTTAAAGAATTGCTAAATCTAAAACATGGATGGAAAGACAACATCGTAAACAATATAACGGACGAATTAGAACCAAACATATTGCTAGCAAAAATAGAAAATGTCATACAAACAGCTCCATCACACTTAGTCCGAGGGCCCGATAACATACAAGTCTAAGTAATCAAAGCAGATGCAGATATAGGGATAAAATGGTTATATAGGATATTTAATATAATATGGAATACACAAGAAATACCAGAAGACTGGAATAACGCTGCAATAAATCATACCTGGAAGAAAAAAGGCAGCAAAAGAGATTGTGTAAAGTACAGAGCTATTTCACTTCTACGCCACACTGGAAAAATTGTCAATATAAATCTAGAAAGAAGATTACGAGCATCCATAGATCCACAGCTTAACAGCACACAAAAACAATATTCTGTAAAAACAAAAACTGTACAGATGCCATTCTTAAACTCAGACAACTGGCAGAAAAAAAACACTTAAAACAACAATTAGTTGTATATTGCGTTTGTTGACCAAGAAAAAAACTTTCGACAGAGTAGACAGACAACAACTTTGTAAAATACTATCACAATGTACGATTTCGCAATGTCTAATCAATTATTGCAGAAGTAGTTACACAGGCAGTCAATGTGCAGTTAGAATGAGTGTTGGGCTGTCAAATAAGTTTCACATACACTCTGGAGTGCGACAAGGATGTGTTCTATCTTCCTTGTTATTCATCACATATATCGATTGTATATGCATAACCGACAACTCTAATGAAGAAGACAACCTAAAAAATCTCCTCAACGAACTTCTTTTTGCAGACGACCAAGCAATAACATCAACAACGAAAGAACAACTGCAACATATAAATAGACTCCAAACAACATGTAGGGACTTTAACATGAAGATAAACACAATAAAAAACAACTGAGGTAATGTCAATCACAAAAATAGAAAGAAACAACACTATTCTAATTGTTGATCAACAACTTAAACAAGTGAAAGAATTCACTTATCGTGGAAGCATGGTATCCTTGAATGGGAAAAACAACAAAGAAATACAGCATAGATGCAACATATCATACCGGATCGTGGGGAAGATATCTCTTATTTTCAAAAACAAATATGGGAGCATGAACATCAAAACTGAACTTTATAAGACGATCATCATACCATCACTATGCTACCAACATTCAAAAGTGGACACTAATAAAAGAATTCAAAAATAAAACTTGCTAAACAGAAATGTCTTGTCTACGTAGAATCCTTGGAGTAACAATAAGAAACAGAATCAGAAACGAAAACATCAGAAGACTAGCAAACACAATGCGAATCCTGGATTACATCGGAAGACAAGAGATTAACTGGTTTTCTCATGCTTCCAGACTACCATCAGACATTGCCCTTCAATAATCATTACTATACAGACACGATAGATAGAAAGCCAGGGGTAAACCTTGTAAACGACGTATTACAGAACTAAAAGTCAATGAGAATAAATATATATGAAGCATAACCAAACACACACAAAAAACAAGCTCCAGAGAACTCTTCTACCCCTAACGCTGCAAGACATCAAAGGGTATAAAGCGAAAAGAAAAAAGAATTAAAAAAACTGACAACATGTCTTCTGAAAGTCGAAAACTACACTAAATTTGGATGTAATTAGTTGCTGATCCAGCGGTATATGGACTCATGCCCTTTGACCCAATGCCATTAAATGGCATTATATTGATGAGAAGATGTAATTAGTCAATCAATCAATAAACCCGCAATCCTTCATGATCTTATGGGTACCACATTGGATGCTTGAGCACACAGTCCTCCTGCGATTTCTATCTTCAGCGACGCGGATGAGTAGAGTAGAGAAACATCTTGTCCCGTCCCTTCCTTGATGTTGTCTGTTCATGCCTTTATTTGTACCCTCTGCTTCTTCCCCCTACGACAGTTATCGGCAGTATTGTTTTTGACACGGAATAATGTCTATATACATGTCCAAACCATGCTAGTTTTCGTCGCTTCACTACTGAAAGCAATGGTTCTTGTATACCTGCCTTCCGCCGAAGACGGATGTGTTGGGCCACTGGCGCAAATAAAACGGCAACACAACGCATTTCCATTCTCTGGACTACATTCAACTGGAAATCTTGTAGGATCATTGTCCTGTTACAAGAGAAATCCAGTGGGAGTTTGAGAATGAACGCTGAAGAAGAAGAAGAAGTATACCTGCACACATCTCAATTTTATTTCTTACGTACAAATTTGTCTTATGTTCCCTGTTGGAAATTCGTAGAATTAGTCTGTAACATTTATACTCGAAAGCACACCATGGAGTGCCTCTTGGGAGGAGTTCTATCACCCACTCTTTTTCTCACATTTATCAATGATCTAATTGAACAAATACCCTGTGGAACTAGAGCGGCACTATATGCAGATGACTTAGTTCTATGGTGCACACATGAGAGCGCCATGGTTGCCACAAAAATGCTTCAGAGAGCCATGGACATTTTGAGCAATTCGGCTGACAAATGATGTGTAAGTATCAATATATAGAAGTCAGCAACAACCCTTTTTACACTTTCACCAAAACAAAGAGCAGGAAACATCTATGTAAATAAAACTATCTTAAAAGTAGATGACCAACCCACATATCGTGGTGTAACATGTAATGCCAATATAACATGAAAACATCATACCAGAAAAGCAGAAATAAAGGCTCGAAGGAAGATAGCTATACTTAGGAAACATTGTGGGACAACTTGGGGAGCTAATGAAAGAATTCTAAAAAATGTATACCAACAAGCCATTCGACCACACTAGGAATATGTGTCTACAGCATGGAGTTCATCATCAAACACCACACTACAGAACTTGGATAGAGTACAGAACCAAGCACTTATAATTATAACAGGCGCAATGAGATCCACACCAATCATAGAAATGCAGAATATCGAAGGAAAGCAGTCATTTAAAGAGCGTAGAGATACTAAAATTATAATTCATGGAGAAAAGTTTCTTTCCCACTATAGTCACCCAATGAAGGAAAGATTCCAGAATCTGTCACAAGGATGGCTTAAAAGAAGCAGCTTCATAAACCAGGCCAAGCGTCTACGTAGACAAGTATCGGATCTGCCAGAGGTAACAATACCACTGATATCTCAACCAGAACACACCCCATGGGAAAAACTGACATGCCTACCAGTGACCATCCAAACAACAATAACAGGTGTGCATGGGGATGAACATCGATGTCATAATACGGATGGATCAGCACAGAATGCAGTAAAAAATAGGGGAAGTGGTTTATATGTAGAATACCCAGATGGCACCACTGATACCACATGTATACCAGCAGCGATTTACTGCAATAACTATGACTCTGAAGACAAAGCTATTTGTGTAGCTGCAGAGAAACTGCTAACATCAGACAAGACCTCACACCCTTTGTAATACTTACAGATTCAAGATCAGTACTAGAGGCACTACAATCCAATAAACTACCAAAGTTTAAAGATGTATTGCGCATAGTACAACATCGGTGTAGAATCATACTGCAATGTATTCCATCACACTGTGGAATAGCAGGAAATGAGAGAGCTGATCAAATCGCCAAGGAAAGTTCTAACATGCAACAACTGGATGTAATAATCTGCTATCACCAAAAGAAATCCATGATTAAGGCACAAAGAAAGCCTAACTTACCTTCACGGGACGACTACCACCTACTTAACAGACAAGAACAGGTCATCATATTTCGATTCAGAACTGGACACAATAGACTGAACAGACATATATATACAAAATTTAAAATAGGCACAACAGAAAAGTGTACATTTGGGGCAAGCCAACCAGACTTCAGAACATATTCTTTAAGAATGTGCAAATTATGACACATTAAGATGCACATACTGGCCTTCTGATACACCAATGAATGTTAAACTTTATGGTACAAAACACGAAATAGAAAACACTGTCCAATTCATACAAGAAACAAAACTGCAGATATAGACATTATTAGCGAACGAAAGAAGAAGAAGAAGTACTCCAAAGCCTGTTATCGTCTCTCTATGTCCACAGTGAAGGTCCAGCTCTCAGAACCAAACAGCACAACAAAAAGCACCAGCGACTTATACAGTTTGACTTTCACTCCAACACTGATATTACTTTTTCACATCACCGTTAGCCTTGACAAGGACGCTAAAGCCATCCTTAGCCTTATTTATAATTCTGTTTTGCATTTTCCATCACTGCATATGCTGGATCCGAGGTATTTGAAGGTATTCACCTTCTCAAGCTTCTGTCAATTCATTATGATGTTGGTCTGTTTTCTGTGTCTCTGTTGTTTACCAAGTTCTTGCTCTCTCTGTGTTCATTTCAATTCTGTACTTGCTGGTAACTTCTAACATATTTGCTGTTAACTCTTGTAATTCTTGTTCTGACCCAACTATAAACATCAATGTCATCAGTGAAACGCAAGTTGCAAATAGGGCGACCTTCGATGTGTTGTAATCATATAGAGTCTCCTGAATAATGGGTTCTAGGTATATGTTGAAAAGTAATACATCCTTGCTAAACTGCCGCATTCATTTTAAAGAACTCTCCACATGTATTGTTTGATAGATATTTGAATTTCTGTACAGTGATTCAACAATGCCTATGATTGTGGTGTCAAAATTAAATTGTATCACGTGTCCACAGACCATTACGCCAAACACGGTCAAAAGCTTTTGTAAAATTAATGAAATTGTGGTATAGATCACGTTACTGCTGAATCTGTTTTTCAATTAATGTTCGGATGTTAAATATTAGTTAACAGTGCTTCTGTTTGCTCTGAGGTCAGCTTATTCTTCTGCAATTACTTCTTCCGACGTGTACTTTATTCTGTTAGCAGTATTTTGAGCATCACTTTACTGGGGTGCGTTTCCTTTCCTGTGAGGTTTGTATTACTAGTAATTGTGTCCATTCTGCGGGCTATTGTTTTGTACTCCATATTTTTTGGCAGATTGTAGTCATAGTATTTACCATATTAATTCCCCCCGTATTTCAGGAGTTCTGCTGAGATGTTGTCTACACCAGGTGACTTCCCTCCTTTCAATGTTTGTATGGCCTCTTTTATTTAATCTGCTAGAATTTCTGCATTTCATATTTCTCTGTTGTTTTGTTTAGAATTCTCTAATATCGTGTAGTCTACACTTGCAGTTATACAGCTCCTTGCCATACTCTGTCCATCTTTTGACTTTATCTGTTGTTTCATTGAGTATCTTTCCGTGTTTGTCTTCTCTTTCCGTGTTTGTCTTCTATCATAGATATCTTTGGTCTTTTTGGCTGTGTTATCTTTCTTAAAGTGCCGAATGTTACCTTATTGTATCCGTGCTTTAATCCTGCATTGATGGTTTCACATTGTTCCTCTAGCCACACTTCTTGTACTTGTTTCATTGTCCTTCTGATGTTTTTGTTTATTTTGTTATATTGCTCTGCCATGTCAGGGGCATCTTTCTTAATCTTCTTCATTTCCCTACGCTCCTCGCACAATTTCAGTATGTCATCTGTTACCAAGGTTTGTGTTATTCTTCTTGTCCCTAATGTTTCTGTTGCTGATTTTAATAAAGTTCCTTTCATGGTTTCTGTGAGAGAGTTAACATCTTCATTTACAAGGTTTAGAGCTGCAAATTTTCCACCTACTATTGTCTCAAATATCTCTGCTATTTCTGAATTTTTCCATTTTTCTAGAATAAATGTTAATAGTGTTCATATTATTTGAGTATGATTCTTTTTTAAAATTTATTTTTTATGATTAATAGATCCATATCATGGACGCTACCGATGTCTGCTCATGGAAAAATTCTTGCTTGTGCTTTGTTTATACTGGACTTTTATTTTTCGATATAAGAATTAAATCAATTTGATTATGTGTGTCTGCTTTTGGAGCATGCCACGTTCTCAGTAAGTTCTTGCTTGCAAGTAAGCATGTACGTATGTAAGCATGTAAGCATGTAAGCATGTAAGCATGTAAGCATGTAAGCATGTAAGTATGTACGTATGTAAGCATGTAAGCATGTAAGCATGTAAGCATGTACGTATGTAAGCATGTAAGCATGTAAGCATGTACGCATGTAAGCATGTAAGCATGTAAGCATGTAAGCATGTAAGCATGTAAGCATGTAAGCATGTAAGCATGTACGTATGTAAGCATGTAAGCATGTAAGCATGTACGTATGTAAGCATGTAAGCATGTAAGCATGTAAGCATGTACGTATGTAAGCATGTAAGCATGTAAGCATGTAAGCATGTAAGCATGTAAGCATGTAAGCATGTACGTATGTAAGCATGTAAGCATGTAAGCATGTAAGCATGTAAGCATGTACGCATGTAAGCATGTAAGCATGTAAGCATGTAAGCATGTAAGCATGTACGTATGTAAGCATGTAAGCATGTAAGCATGTAAGCATGTAAGCATGTACGTATGTAAGCATGTAAGCATGTAAGCATGTAAGCATGTAAGCATGTAAGCATGTACGTATGTAAGCATGTAAGCATGTAAGCATGTACGTATGTAAGCATGTAAGCATGTACGTATGTAAGCATGTAAGCATGTAAGCATGTACATATGTAAGCATGTAAGCATGTACGTATGTAAGCATGTAAGCATGTAAGCATGTAAGCATGTAAGCATGTAAGCATGTAAACATGTAAGCATGTAAGCATGTAAGCATGTAAGCATGTAAGCATGTACGTATGTAAGCATGTAAGCATGTAAGCATGTACGTATGTAAGCATGTAAGCATGTACGTATGTAAGCATGTAAGCATGTACGTATGTAAGCATGTAAGCATGTACGTATGTAAGCATGTAAGCATGTAAGCATGTAAGCATGTAAGCATGTAAGCATGTAAGCATGTAAGCATGTAAGCATGTACGTATGTAAGCATGTAAGCATGTAAGCATGTACGTATGTAAGCATGTAAGCATGTACGTATGTAAGCATGTAAGCATGTAAGCATGTACGTATGTAAGCATGTAAGCATGTAAGCATGTAAGCATGTAAGCATGTAAGCATGTAAGCATGTACGTATGTAAGCATGTAAGCATGTAAGCATGTACGTATGTAAGCATGTAAGCATGTACGTATGTAAGCATGTAAGCATGTAAGCATGTACGTATGTAAGCATGTAAGCATGTACGTATGTAAGCATGTAAGCATGTAAGCATGTACGTATGTAAGCATGTAAGCATGTACGTATGTAAGCATGTAAGCATGTAAGCATGTAAGCATGTAAGCATGTAAGCATGTACGTATGTAAGCATGTAAGCATGTAAGCATGTACGTATGTAAGCATGTAAGCATGTACGTATGTAAGCATGTAAGCATGTACGTATGTAAGCATGTAAGCATGTACGTATGTAAGCATGTAAGCATGTAAGCATGTAAGCATGTAAGCATGTAAGCATGTAAGCATGTACGTATGTAAGCATGTAAGCATGTAAGCATGTACGTATGTAAGCATGTAAGCATGTACGTATGTAAGCATGTAAGCATGTAAGCATGTACGTATGTAAGCATGTAAGCATGTAAGCATGTAAGCATGTAAGCATGTAAGCATGAAAGCATGTACGTATGTAAGCATGTAAGCATGTAAGCATGTACGTATGTAAGCATGTAAGCATGTACTTATGTAAGCATGTAAGCATGTAAGCATGTAAGCATGTAAGCATGTAAGCATGTAAGCATGTAAGCATGTACGTATGTAAGCATGTAAGCATGTAAGCATGTACGTATGTAAGCATGTAAGCATGTACGTATGTAAGCATGTAAGCATGTAAGCATGTACGTATGTAAGCATGTAAGCATGTAAGCATGTAAGCATGTAAGCATGTAAGCATGTAAGCAAGTAAGCATGTAAGCATGTAAGCAGTATAGGGAGATGACACAGACATATACATGGTACGCAAAAATCAGAACCTCCAAATACTCATACTTAATGTATGGCTCAGAAACATGTATAATGAACAGGCTCAGAAATATGTATAATGAACAGGCTCAGAAACATGTATAATGAACAGGCTCAGAAACATGTATAATGAACAGGCTCAGAAATATGTATAATGAACAGACTCAGAAACATGTATAATGAACAGGCTCAGAAACATGTATAATGAACAGGTTCAGAAACATGTATAATGAACAGGCTCAGAAATATGTATAATGAACAGGCTCAGAAATATGTATAATGAACAGACTCAGAAATATGTATAATGAACAGGCTCAGAAATATGTATAATGAACAGGCTCAGAAATATGTATAATGAACAAGCTCAGAAACATGTATAATGAACAGGCTCAGAAACATGTATAATGAACAGGCTCAGAAATATGTATAATGAACAGGCTCAGAAATATGTATAATGAACAGGCTCAGAAATATGTATAATGAACAGACTCAGAAATATGTATAATGAACAGGCTCAGAAATATGTATAATGAACAGGCTCAGAAATATGTATAATGAACAAGCTCAGAAACATGTATAATGAACAGGCTCAGAAACATGTATAATGAACAGGCTCAGAAACATGTATAATGAACAGGCTCAGAAACATGTATAATGAACAGGCTCAGAAACATGTATAATGAACAGGCTCAGAAACATGTATAATGAACAGGCTCAGAAACATGTATAATGAACAGGCTCAGAAATATGTATAATGAACAGGCTCAGAAATATGTATAATGAACAGGCTCAGAAATATGTATAATGAACAGACTCAGAAATATGTATAATGAACAGGCTCAGAAATATGTATAATGAACAGGCTCAGAAATATGTATAATGAACAAGCTCAGAAACATGTATAATGAACAGGCTCAGAAACATGTATAATGAACAGGCTCAGAAATATGTATAATGAACAGGCTCAGAAATATGTATAATGAACAGGCTCAGAAATATGTACAATGAACAGGCTCAGAAACATGTACAATGAACAGGCTCAGAAACATGTATAATGAACAGGCTCAGAAACATGTATAATGAACAGGCTCAGAAACATGTACAATGAACAGGCTCAGAAACATGTATAATGAACAGGCTCAGAAACATGTATAATGAACAGGCTCAGAAACATGTACAATGAACAGGCTCAGAAACATGTACAATGAACAGGCTCAGAAACATGTATAATGAACAGGCTCAGAAACATGTATAATGAACAGGCTCAGAAACATGTATAATGAACAGGCTCAGAAACATGTATAATGAACAGGCTCAGAAACATGTATAATGAACAGGCTCAGAAACATGTATAATGAACAGGCTCAGAAACATGTATAATGAACAGGCTCAGAAACATGTATAATGAACAGGCTCAGAAACATGTATAATGAACAGGCTCAGAAACATGTATAATGAACAGGCTCAGAAACATGTATAATGAACAGGCTCAGAAACATGTATAATGAACAGACTCAGAAACATGTATAATGAACAGGCTCAGAAACATGTATAATGAACAGGCTCAGAAATATGTATAATGAACAGGCTCAGAAACATGTATAATGAACAGACTCAGAAACATGTATAATGAACAGGCTCAGAAACATGTATAATGAACAGGCTCAGAAACATGTATAATGAACAGACTCAGAAACATGTATAATGAACAGGCTCAGAAACATGTATAATGAACAGGCTCAGAAATATGTATAATGAACAATCAGCTAGAAGACAGATTTGAAACATTTGAGATGTGGATATATAGCTATGGAAGAGCTTGTCATGGAATGAGAAGAAAACTAACAAAGAGGTTCAGACAACGCTGCTGTGAAAATATAACTATTAAATGAAGTAAAAATTAAACATATTTTCGGAGGTTCGGATAGCGCTGCTGTGAAAATATAACTATTAAATGAAGTAAAAATAAAAATATTTTTGGCATATGAAAAACATAGCAGGTTCTTGAAGGTAGAGTTGAGGAGAGACCAGCAAGATATAGGCAGAGATACATGGGAGGTAAACATCATGAGATGCATAGGATACAGTCTAGAAAAGTGTCACACTAAGACAACGAGACGGAAGACATTGGAGGTCCATTTAAGTTCATCATCGTTTTGTAAACAGCTCCGCATAATGAGAAAGGGATTCGTACATACAAGTTGAGAATCACTGCATTGACCTACCATGGAAATAAACCCTGTTTTTCGTGTACAATCTTCACTTGGTAAACAAACTTAAAGACACATTTCATGATTGAGAGTTGTTGGTGAAAGATCAGCACATCCCAACCAGGAGGTTAACTCCTTGTCTCAACTTGAGTTGCAGAGACATACCCTATCTATATTCTTGGTTGTCTGTTGCCTGTGTATTATGGTACTGTCCTAATAGAGACCAACACATATTAAACGGAACAAACTTGAGTTAAATAAAGTAAATACTAACCCTAACCCTAAGTTTACCCGTAACTGGTATAAAGGCACATAAAAAATATTATACAAGGGAGACAATCAGAAATAATGCAACAAGTTTTATTTGGACAAGTAATCTTGCATAAGAATGAGAGTAGCGTGATTGTGATGTCTGTGGTTGCTGTCCTTGATGTTGACATAGACTCTGCATAACTTGTAAGATGCTATAAAGATGTGACACGGTGTTTCTTCATTCCACGCTACCACCACACTCGTGCAATGTGCAGAGAGCCATCATTTTTATTGTGCTTCTGTAATGTGCAGATAGTAAAAGGGCAATCATGTGTACTGCGCACTACACAGTGAGAGAGCCCCCACCCCAGTATGTAGCACACAGAGGAAATGTAGAGTACAGATTTTATCAGATTTTACAGGTAGTACTTTTTCTGCTTTGTAGAACATAACCGATTCCTGCGTATTTCTGGGAAGACTCAAACTTGATTCTTTATTAGAAACTGGTCTCACAGCACATGGGCATTTCCATAAGTGCTCCGCCCTCTGTTCCAGCAGCCATCCGACTCGATGGTGTTTCGAGTCTAATGCTGCCGAAACAGATGTCGACATCAGGGCACAACTCTGGCCCTTGCGACAGGTGTCTTTGTTGTTCTGCCCACCCACGCCGTGCCCGTAACCAGTTCAAGCACAACATCGGCCTGCCTGAACAACATGGCAACTGTTATCGAAGGTTACAACTACCGTCACGTTTGAGTTAGCAGCAGCCATGTTTGTTCGTGTATGTAGCAAGAACTACCAACGAATTGTCATGCGCAGTGACTATCTAAAAAGTGGGATTAAAAATCTAAACAGTTTGTTGGCATCTACTATGAAAAATCTAAACAGTTTATTGGCATCTACTATGAAAAATCTAAACAGTTTATTGGCATCTACTATGAAAAAAACCTGCATTATCATATTAGTCAAATGGACCAGATGCCGTCTCCGCTTTGAAGATTGACTGTACTATTTACACATTTCGGCTAAATCTGTGATCTGACAATTATTTTCTGCCAAATTGAATATTTCAAAACAATCCACCCTACACACACCGTGGCGACAGCAAGAGATACACTATTTATTACACAGTCTTGGTTTCCCGAACGGGAAAACGTGAAGTAATGAGTTTTGTAACGGCATTAATTACCGTAGCTGTTTGTGTGAAGGATGTGGTCGTCGTAGCTATTTCTGTTCTTTGATGTTTTGGTTACAAAAGTATAGCAAAATTGTGCCTTATCTAAGTAGTAAAGTCGGCTGGAGAGTAGCCATCTGGAGATGTGATCTGAAGAGGTTTTGGATCGTATTCTTCTTCGTCTACTGCGATAAGCAAGTATACATCTAGTCTGATGTTGGTAATGTATAGACAGGATTTAGTCTGAATAACAGAAAGCTGAAGTAATAATAATATCAAAGAATATATTTCTTACAGAATGCAATATCAAAGTAGAAGGGATCAGTCTGAATCTTCGCCGAAGACGGATGTGTCGGGCTATTGGCGCAAAGAAAACGGCGACACAACGCCTTTCCATTCTCTGGATTACATCTTGCTGAAAGTATAGTAGGACCATTGTCCTGCTACAAGGGAGATCCAAGGGAGTTTGAGAATGAAAGCTGAAGAAGAGGAAGAAGAAGTGTGAAGCATGGCAACATCTTCAAATATTTAATTACATTAATACCATCATATGGAAGATGTATTAAAGACGTCATGGAAGATGTATTAAAGACGTCATGGAAGATGTATTAAAGACGTCATGGAAGATGTATTAAAGACGTCATGGAAGATGTATTAAAGACGTCATGGAAGATGTATTAAAGACGTCATGGAAGATGTATGTAGAATTACCCATACTTATGCAACATTTCACAAGATAAAGTCTATCCTATATAATATATCTTTGTAAATTGAGATGAGAAAGAGAGTTCTTAGAAGTTATATAGAACCAATTCTGTTGTATGGAAGTGAATCTTGGATACTCAGCAGAATATTGAAAATTTATATTGAGGCTGCTGATATGTAATTTTATAGAAGATTGTTAAGAATGTCATTAACACATAAAAAACGTGATCAATATATCTTGAAATGAGTTCATTAAAAAAAGAGAGCTGCTTACTCGCATCAGAAAGAGACAGTCCACATTTTTTGGGACACATTATGAGAAGAGGAAAGATGGAACACATTTTTTGGGACACATCATGAGAAGAGGAATGATGGAACACATTTTTTGGGACACATCATGAGAAGAGGAAAGATGGAACACATTTTTTGGGACACATCATGAGAAGAGGAAAGATGGAACACATTTTTTGGGACACATCATGAGAAGAGGAAAGATGGAACACATTTTTTTGGGACACATCATGAGAAGAGGAAAGATGGAACACATTTTTTGGGACACATCATGAGAAGAGGATAGATGGAACACATTTTTTGGGACACATCATGAGAAGAGGAAAGATGGAACACATTTTTTGGGACACATCATGAGAAGAGGAAAGATGGAACACATTTTTTTGGGACACATCATGAGAAGAGGAAAGATGGAACACATTTTAATAGCAGACAGTTGAAGAGTAAGAAGGGTAGGGGAAGAACAGGAGAGAAGATACTTGTCAACATTTACCTGTAACATGGAAAAACATTAGTATTGGAAATGATTGACAGCACACGAAATAGAAGGCTGTTTAAAGAAATGATAACCAACGTCACGTGGCATGTAAGTCCCACAACTGAATATTAAGATGCGTCTGTGAGTCAGATTGTCGTTCTGTGAACATCAAACTGGGACAGTTCCCTAGCTGCTTAGCCCCTGCAAAACTGGAGCAGTCCCCTGGTTGTGTAGCCCCTGCAAATCTTTTGATCAAAAAGGACATTATATTCACTACAATGTAAAACCCGGCAATGTTTGTTGACAGCATTCTGTTTTTGTGACACCGTGGCTTGACCTTTTATATCTAATGTCCGTGGACCATGTGTATGACGTAATCAAGAAATTCTTGAACCAAGATTCCAGTATTTAATTTCTATTCTCACACTCTCAATCCCCATTTCATATCACAACAGCACAATGAATACAACAATCTATTTATTTCGTATTGATTTTCCCGTATTTTTCCATTACTTCCCATCGATCTTACTGGTCGTATTTTTATAATGAATTCCCAGATGTTTCCTCTGACGTCATACAATAGTTGGGACTAATTCGTGAAACATTTGTAATTGATTTCTGTATCTGCGTCTGCGATAGCTGAATGTTTAGATAAATATATAAATAGTAAACAATTAATGTAAACATTGTGACGGCATACATTCCTAGGCGTGAATATTAATAGGGAAGTGATAATGTGAGAAAATTACACAGGGAAACGCTGCAAGCACTGCGGTAGGGAGTAATTAGAAACACTGGGAGCAGTGTGGTAGAGAGTTTCACTTTGAAAATATAGCTTCAGGGCTGTGGATGCGAAATTAATAGGGAAGGGGGTGGGTGACAGAGTTTCCCCTTAAAATAAAGTAATCACATACGTTTTCGGGTTTTTCAAAGATCTTTTCGGGAAAACACCTAGAAAACATCCATACAAAAACAAAAATATTCAAGAAGAAAAGGTTGACAGTGCTCGAAGTTGATTTGACTTGTTATTCTTGGTATAAATCTTTCCTGGAAGGTTTTTGTTTATTAATAAACAATTGTACAAAAATAAAACAGGTCTCAGATTTCAAATATTTAGGAAGTGCCGATACAGAGGATGACAAACTCAATAGAGATGGAAACAAGACGTCGAGAAGTAACTGCTGTGATTTACCAGATATCGCAAATATTCGAACAGCCATCAATCCGCATGACTACAAAAGTACAATTGATAAACAATATTTTTACACCAACTCTGAGTTACCAATGTGAAACATGGGCACCTTGACAAAGACATTAGCCACAATGATCACAGCCTGTGAAATGTGTTCTTCGGGAAAGCTATAAATGTCACCAAACGAAACTGGCGGAAAATTTAAGATATCAATAAAGAAATAAGTTCATATCAAGTCAAGACTACACCCAGATAGATAGATAGATAGATAGATAGATAGATAGATAGATAGATAGATAGATAGATAGATAGATAGATAGATAGATAGATAGATAGATAGATAGATAGATAGATAGATAGATAGATAGATAGATAGATAGATAGATAGATAGATAGATAGATAGATAGATAGATAGATAGATAGATAGATAGATAGATAGATAGATAGATAGATAGATAGATAGATAGATAGATAGATAGATAGATAGATAGATAGATAGATAGATAGATAGATAGATAGATAGATAGATAGATAGATAGATAGATAGATAGATAGATAGATAGATAGATAGATAGATAGATAGATAGATAGATAGATAGATAGATAGATAGATAGATAGATAGATAGATAGATAGATAGATAGATAGATAGATAGATAGATAGATAGATAGATAGATAGATAGATAGATAGATAGATAGATAGATAGATAGATAGATAGATAGATAGATAGATAGATAGATAGATAGATAGATAGATAGATAGATAGATAGATAGATAGATAGATAGATAGATAGATAGATAGATAGATAGATAGATAGATAGATAGATAGATAGATAGATAGATAGATAGATAGATAGATAGATAGATAGATAGAACACATTTTAACTCGTAGTGGACCAAGCGACAACCCATTTGTCATTTTTCCTTATAAATCCCGTATCCACTAAGAGTTCAACGTTTATTCTTTACTTCGTTCTGGGTCTCTTGTAGTTAGATGATCCACGATTTCCAGCAGGAAGTAGTCTTCAGATGTAGTCTTGAGATGTAGTCTTGACATGTAGTCTTGAGATGTAGTCTTGAGATGTAGTTTTGTGATTTAGTCTTGACATGTAGTCTTGAGATGTAGTCTTGAGATGTAGTCTTGAGATGTAGTTTTGTGATTTAGTCTTGACATGTAGTCTTGAGATGTAGTATTGACATGTAGACTTGTGATGTATTCTTGAGATGTATTCTTGAGATGTAGTCTTGACATGTAGTCTTGACATGTAGTCTTGAGATGTAGTCTTGCGATGTAGTCTTGAGATGTAATCTTGACATGTAGTCTTGTGATGTAGTCTTGACATGTAGTCTTGTGATGTAGTCTTGAGATGTAGTCTTGAGATGTAATCTTGAGATGTAGTCTTGACATGTAGTCTTGAGATGTAGTCTTGAGATGTAATCTTGAGATGTAGTCTTAAAATCGAAATGCATTGTTTCTTAGTTTTATGAGCAGCAATAACCCGACACATGCAACTTCAGCGGTGACAACTAATAAATTCAGCGATGTTATCACTTTCCAATGACTGGTGGGCGTGATTAGCCATATTAAAAGTAAGCCAGTGGTACGTTACGGCATGTTGCTCGTACTGCGCGATAGTCACCAAATTCACACCTATCCGTGAAGAAACGTGCGTCACATTATAGCTGCTACCTTTGCCAGTATCGACAGTCAAAGACGCCCACACACAGCAACTTACTAATGTGTGTACTAGAGTACCAGACTTCTCCTCAGATTAAACAAAAGAAGGCCGCCGAAGACGGATGTGATGGGCGATTGTCGCTAATGAAACGGTGGCATAACGTATTGCCATTCTCTAAACTACATCCTGCTGAAAATCCTGAAGGTCCACCGTCCTACTACAAGTGAGACCCAGGGGGAGTTTGAGAATGAAAATTAAATACGGAGAAAGAAAATCATCAACAAAAAAGAATATGTATAAATAAATACACTTTCAAACTGACCAAGGTCACAAAAATAAAAACACTTTCACACTGACCTAAGTCACAAAAATAGCTAAACCACAAATTGTAAGCTTGTTGACATTTCAAAATGAAAAATGTGTTTTTCCAAACTCAACCATGAAATTGTCACTATATCAATCCTAGCCCTTCTAAAACTATTCAACTTCCTGCGTCTCGCTAAATATAATCTTTCATTTGAAAACTCAATTTCCTAGAAATAACAATTAGATAACAAACATTTCTAAGAAGTAGGACAAACACATACACACACGAGCGTACACACACACATAAACACGTACACGCTCACACACACTCTGTACCGTGTGTAATCTAAACTGGTAGAGATGTGTCAATATTTAGATTTGATCTATCCAAACATAATCATTTTTGACACATGTTGTAACACACAAACTCGAGCATAACAATGCAGACCAAGGCACGTATGACAACAACACTGTTCGATTGCGATTCTAACACAATAATAATCAGACGTCTCCATGGCAGCAACAATCACTAGATAGTAGCAAGGACAATTATTTAACTGTATATTCAGTCACTTCTCGCAAGTGTGTTACCGGGGTCAGAGAGATGAGTAACGAATTGCAACACTGTTTACCAAACCCGTAAATGGTCAAATTACAATATGACTTTTGGTACTAGAAACGTAGCTAAACTATTGGGACAAAAGCTAAACTGTTGGGACTATAGCTAAACTGTTGGGACAAAATCTAAACTGTTGGGACAAAATCTAAACTGTAGGGACAAAAGTTAAACTGTTGGGACAAAAGCTAAACTGTTGGGGCAAAAGCTAAACTGCTGGGACAAAAGCTAAACAGTTGGGACAAAATCTAAACTGTAGGGACAAAAGTTAAACTGTTGGGGCAAAAGATAAACTGTAGGGACAAAAGTTAAACTGTTGGGACAGAAGCTAAACTGTAGGGACAAAAGTTAAACTGTTGGGACAAAAGCTAAACTGTTGTGACAAAAGTTAAACTGTTGGGACAAAAGCTAAACTGTTGGGACAAAAGTTAAACTGTTGGGACAAAAGCTAAACTGTTGGGGCAAAAGATAAACTGTAGGGACAAGAGCTAAACTGTTGGCATAAAAGTTAAACTTTTGGGACAGAAGCTAAACTGTTGGGACAAAAGCTAAACTGTTAGGGTAAAAGCTAAACTGTTGGGACAAAAGTTAAACTGTTGGGACAAGAGCTAAACTGTTGGGATAAAAGCTAAACTTTTGGGACAGAACCCAAACTGTTGGGACAAGAGCTAAACTGTTGGGACAAAAGCTAAACTGTTGGGACAAAAGCTAAACTGTTGGGGCAAAAGCTAAACTGTTGGGACAAAAGCTAAACCGTTGGGACAAAAGCTAAACTGTTGGGGCAAAAGCAAAACTGTTGGGGCAAAGGCAAAACTGTTTGGACAAAAGCTAAACTGTTGGGACAAAAGCTAAGCCGATATCATCGTATCTATTTTCACAATAAGGTCATACAACTTGTCATGAAAACGAATAACTGGCATGGATGAAGTCGGATGTGTTAGACCGAAAATAGCAAATATCGCAGCATAGCTACAATCTGTGGCGAGACGTATTCCGCTCACAGGACTACATACTACCAATGAGCAGGAGTTTAGAAAACGAACGCATAAGAAGAAAAAGAGGTACTTCTTAATGAAAAATAAGTCCTACAATTTGCAATATTGAAAACTTGCAGGTACCCTCATTACTTCCATATCTACAATTGTTACAGATATTGCTTGTCAGTATATCCCTTGTGAAATGTCCACATAAATGTCACAGTGAAATGTCACATAAATGTCACATAAATGTCACAGTGAAATCATAAAAATCAGTTTGTATGAGGGACAGGATATTTATCGTGCTCTATTGATGTTACCTCTGTATCCTTCCTACCTTATGACTCACTCAGACAGTCAGACTCAAGATTGTGACTCATGATGAACTATACGACACTGTTTATTGTAACAATAGACAACAATGGAAATTAGTAACAATACTGTTAATCAAAATATCGCTCCCTATCTATAGCTTGTTATATCTGTCTATATATATAAGCAAGTCTGAACCACGCTCTATTTGCTAGTTGACTCGCACGGTCCTGTTATGCAAATGTTCATAACTTGTGGCTATAATTTTTTCATCACTGACTCTACTTCTGGCTCGATCTCTTGGTTCTGATACTAAACACTACCCAATATTTATTCTTTAAAGTAAAGTCTATACAATATGTTCCTAACTGACGAGATCCCTTCTGAAGATTCAAATGTCAGTATTCATATAACAGGGAGTCGCGTTAGCGCAGTGGTTAGCGCACTGGCTTCGCATATGAGTGGTCCTAGGTTCATTCCTGGCGGAAATGTTTTTCAGATCGCATCGGCTCCCGAGTCGACCCAGCCTTAAATGGGTACAGGATTAATCTGGGAAGTAAGGACTGCGAGGGAGAGGAGATGGCTACCGCCCTCATTTACAGAGCCTCTGAAATGTGAGAACACTAACATCTCACACCCCTACGGCATTAATAAATGCTATGGTTTACTTTTAAAAAATTATTATTCATGTAACAATAAATAACTTCTACTTATTAGTGTCTTGGCTCTGCAGTTTCTCGTACAGAGGAAGACATCGCGCCGAGTTTGCTACTTACCGATTGTCTGCAGTTCGATTCTCAAAGTTCCTATCTCAGGAAAAGAACCACGATCTCCGAGTAACAGCTAACTGTCAACTCTATGGATCACTGTTCTTTGAGTAAGAGCAACTACCTTATCTCGTCTCTCTGAGTAAGAGCAACTACCTTATCTCGTCTCTCTGAGTAAGAACAACTACCTTATCTCGTCTCTCTGAGAAAGAGCAACTACCTTATCTCGTCTCTCTAAGAGCAACTGTCTTATCTCGTCTCTCTGAGAAAGAGCAACTACCTTATCTCGTCTCTCTAAGAGCAACTGTCTTATCTCGTCTCTCTGAGTACGAGCAACTACCCTATCTCGTCTCTCTGAGTAAGAGAAACTACCTTATCTCCTCTCTCTGAGTAAGAGCAACTACCTTATCTCTTCTCTCTGAGTAAGAGCCACTACCTTATATAGTCTCTCTGAGTAAAAGCAACTACCTTATCTCTTCTCTCTGAGTAAGAGCAACTACCTTATCTCTTCTCTCTGAGTAAGAGCAACTACCTTATCTCGTCTCTCTGAGTAACTTCGTGATCCCATTTAACTGAATATGTGTTAGAATTTATACCAATTCCTAATCCTTCATAATAATAGAACCATGCAAGGTCATTGTCAGCTGCGAGGCGTTACCCACTTTCCAAACCTCGAACACTATATGTGTTGATAAACACAGTCCGTTGCTATCTCCTTCGTGATGTCGCTCTTTATGAAGAACCTGTCTCTTTCCGTGCTTCTTCTTGCAACTTCTGGTTCTCCGTTCGGGAATTCGAGACTGTACTTTACATCTAATGTATTATCTGTATCAGGACTATACTATGAGCTTCACATTTCGGTCTCTGGTGTTCACCATGTCTCTTGAGGTCTTAATCCCGTCTCCTCCAAGTCTCTATCTCTGGTGTTCACCATGTCTCTTGATGTCTCAATCCCGTCTCCTCCAAGTCTCTATCTCTGATGTTCACCATGTCTCTTGATGTCTCAATCCCGTCTCCTCCAAGTCTCTATCTCTGATGTTCACCATGTCTCTTGATGTCTCAATCCCGTCTCCTCCAAGTCTCTATCTCTGATGTTCACCATGTCTCTTGATGTCTCAATCCCGTCTCCTCCAAGTCTCTATCTCTGGTGTTCACCATGTCTCTTGATGTCTCAATCCCGTCTCCTCCAAGTCTCTATCTCTGGTGTTCACCATGTCTCTTGATGTCTCAATCCCGTCTCCTCCAAGTCTCTATCTCTGGTGTTCACCAGGTCTCTTGAGGTCTCAATCCCGTCTCCTCCAAGTCTCTATCTCTGGTGTTCACCATGTCTCTTGATGTCTCAATCCCGTCTCCTCCAAGTCTCTATCTCTGGTGTTCACCATGTCTCTTGATGTCTCAATCCCGTCTCCTCCAAGTCTCTATCTCTGGTGTTCACCAGGTCTCTTGAGGTCTCAATCCCGTCTCCTCCAAGTCTCTATCTCTGGTGTTCACCATGTCTCTTGATGTCTCAATCCCGTCTCCTCCAAGTCTCTATCTCTGATGTTCACCATGTCTCTTGATGTCTCAATCCCGTCTCCTCCAAGTCTCTATCTCTGGTGTTCACCATGTCTCTTGATGTCTCAATACCGTCTCCTCCAAGTCTCTATCTCTGGTGTTCACCATGTCTCTTGATGTCTCAATCCCGTCTCCTCCAAGTCTCTATCTCTGGTGTTCACCATGTCTCTTGATGTCTCAATCCCGTCTCCTCCAAGTCTCTATCTCTGATGTTCACCATGTCTCTTGATGTCTCAATCCCGTCTCCTCCAAGTCTCTATCTCTGGTGTTCACCATGTCTCTTGATGTCTCAATCCCGTCTCCTCCAAGTCTCTATCTCTGATGTTCACCATGTCTCTTGATGTCTCAATCCCGTCTCCTCCAAGTCTCTATCTCTGGTGTTCACCATGTCTCTTGATGTCTCAATACCGTCTCCTCCAAGTCTCTATCTCTGGTGTTCACCATGTCTCTTGATGTCTCAATCCCGTCTCCTCCAAGTCTCTATCTCTGGTGTTCACCATGTCTCTTGATGTCTCAATCCCGTCTCCTCCAAGTCTCTATCTCTGATGTTCACCATGTCTCTTGATGTCTCAATCCCGTCTCCTCCAAGTCTCTATCTCTGGTGTTCACCATGTCTCTTGATGTCTCAATCCCGTCTCCTCCAAGTCTCTATCTCTGATGTTCACCATGTCTCTTGATGTCTCAATCCCGTCTCCTCCAAGTCTCTATCTCTGATGTTCACCATGTCTCTTGATGTCTCAATCCCGTCTCCTCCAAGTCTCTATCTCTGATGTTCACCATGTCTCTTGATGTCTCAATCCCGTCTCCTCCAAGTCTCTATCTCTGATGTTCACCATGTCTCTTGAGGTCTCAATCCCGTCTCCTCCAAGTCTCTATCTCTGGTGTTCACCATGTCTCTTGATGTCTCAATCCCGTCTCCTCCAAGTCTCTATCTCTGGTGTTCACCATGTCTCTTGATGTCTCAATCCCGTCTCCTCCAAGTCTCTATCTCTGATGTTCACCATGTCTCTTGATGTCTCAATCCCGTCTCCTCCAAGTCTCTATCTCTGATGTTCACCATGTCTCTTGGGAACTCAATCCCATCTACTACAAGTTTCTATCTTGCGAAGGTTCTCTCCTTTTGCTGGTGGTACTCACCTTACTCTGACACAGAGTACCCTCATTACTCTCATGTCTAGAGTACCTAAATTACTTTCATTTCTAAAGTATCCTCATTACTCTCATGTCTAGAATACTCTCATTACTTTCATGTCTAGAATACTCTCATTAGTTTCATGTCTAGAATACTCTCACTACTTTCTTGCCTAATGCACCCTCATTACTTTCATGTCTAGAATACTTTCATGTCTAGAATACTCTCATTACTTTCATGTCTAGAATACTCTCATTACTTTCATGTCTAGAATACTCTCATTACTTTCATGTCTAGAATACTCTCATTACTTTCATGTCTAGAATACTCTCATTACTTTCATGTCTAGAATACTCTCATTACTTTCATGTCTAGAATACTCTCATACATGCAGAATCATTGCAGCTATTCATCTATATAATTACGACTTTACTCCCTCTAGTTAGGAGCTTTTCTTCTCGAAGCATGGCATGGCATACACCGCTGAGTTGTGTAGCCTTCTGTGTACACAATAAAGGTTATCAAAATCCATTCCATTGTATGAAAGGATAGCAAAGGACCATTGGTCGTAATTTCAATGGATTACAATTAATTAATCTACAATTAATTAAATATCCACATAAATGAGTCTAACACGTGACTGTCTCCGAATATTGCATTTTAGTAATCCAACGTTTCTTGTAAATTAAAGGAAAAAAACTAAATGAAAACGTTTTCAAAACACTGCTACAGGAAAACAAAATTAAAAAAATTTTTTTTGGAAATAGAAAAAGTGATGGCACCTTGACGATATTATATTGGGGTTGCCACATTTAGTTTTTCCGGGAAGATTTGATCATATGATGATAGTGACGATGATGATGTTGATGGTAGTAGTGGCAATAATGATGTTGATAATGGTGGTATTGACAATGATGATGATAAAAATGATTATAATGGTGGTGGTGGTGGTAGCGACAATGATGATGATGGTGATGATGATGATGATGGTGGTGGTGGTGATGGTAGCGACAATGATGATGATAATGATGATGATGATGGTAGTGGTGGTGGCGGGATGATGATAATGATGGTGATGATGATGATAATGATGATGGTGTTAGTGGTGGTGGTGGGATGATAATGATGGTGGTGATGATAATGATGTGTAACATGATGACGATGTGGTGGTGATTGTTGTAGTTATGATGGTGATGATGTTGTAGTGACGATTATGTTTCGTGATGATGATGATGATAATGGTGACCTGCTCTGTTGCCAAATCTTCAAAGACACTCCTTCCTAAGAATAAACATCATTAATTCTACCTATTACCATTAACGTGTCCTTGGTCGTATAACTAACGAGGGGGAGGCATTGAATCATTTATATTTTCTCATCGATCATACAAGCATAGAAACCTCACCTGAATACTCAGATACAACTATAAGACAGGGTTGCCATACTGACTACTTCTTCGCCAAAATTTACCATATTATATGTGTGTATTTTCTGTCAGTTTAAAAATGGGTCTATTGTTCACGTGTCTTCTTGTTTAGTTTTATAGTACATGTTGTGTTCTGTTGGTTGTTATCTGTATCCAAGGACTTCTCTTTCGTGTGCTGTCCAGCAAGTACGATGTTCCCCATGCTACAATGTCATGTTGTCTAGCAACTTCTCTCGTGTTCTTCGCCCAGAAATTATTTAAATTGGTTTAAAAATAATAAAAAAATGAAAACGTTTGATTACACAAGAAATTTTTGACACGGACATCTATTGAGGCATGATGCCCTTTCTGTGAATAACTTGAAGGGGATAAACAGATGAGGACGAGAAAAAAGAAGTGGTGAGAACGGTAAGTATGGATGTAATATATTTAAGAATAGCCAAGATGGTTTTTCTCTACACTTGAACAAGGAACTGTGTCAATAGAGACGTGGTGGAATTTTTGTGTTGGCGCATTTTACGTCCCTGAACGGTTATGTGATTGATGATGATGGTGATAATAATGGTAATAGTGGTGGTAATGGTAGTTCAGCTGATTGTGATGATGATGATGATGGTGATGATGGTGATGATGATGATGGTGATGATGGTGATGATGATGATGATGATGATGATGGTGATGATTATGATGATGATGATGATGATGATGATGATGATGGTGTTATTGTGATGGTAGTGATGATGGTGATGATGATGATGATGATGGTGATGATGATGATGGTGATGATGATGATGATGATGATGATGGTGTTATTGTGATGGTAGTGATGATGGTGATGATGATGATGATGATGGTGATGATGATGATGATGATGATGTTGATGATGATGGTGATGATGATGATGTTGATGATGATGATGATGATGATGATGGTGATGATTATGATGATGATGATGATGATGATGATGATGATGTTATTGTGATGGTAGTGATGATGGTGATAATGATAACATTGAATGTCGTTTTTAAGATTGTTTTTCTCAACACCGTCATCAAAACCAAAAAAAACAAGAAAAGAAACACGAGTAAAAATTATTTTCCTACATGTAGTTATTAGAATTGATGATTTTTACTATATTTCACTTAATCCAAGATCGTGTTTTATGTTTTCATAAGTTTTAGGAGTTTGGCTGTTTTTGGCAAGATGTTGAAGTTTATCACAAAATAGTTTCAATTATTTGGCAACCCTGCTAAAGTTATATCTCAATGATAGCTTTCGCAACTTCGTGACAAGAGAATCCGCTAGAAATGCACATATATCTCGCACGACTATTTAATCATTGGAGTGGAAATGTATAATTAATTCATTCCTTTTCGTTCGACTCCATCTGGCATGTAAAATGAGTTTATAACTAGACAAACGATCTATATTTGCTGTATCGTTTGATGTTAAATTTTAAAATGTCGGAACATTTCCGGGTAGAAAGTGAATTGGAGCGGAAGTGCTGAAAAAGGAAAAGTTCAAAGTACAGATTTAGAAAATCGACTTCTGGGTATTTTAAACATCAGTTTTTAAATCCAGACTAGACATTTGCAAATTTCTTCTTTTCATAATATATCAATTTTACTTTTTTTTTTTGAAGTTTATGGTTTGGTTAATATTTTCTTGGTAATGTGTATATATGTGTGAGTGTGTTTGTGTATACATTAGCCTCCTTAAGCAAGTGTGAATATGTTACTCCATTTTCTTACCAAGTGCTTAAAGACGACTGTGCAAGATACTTCCTTTAAGACATGAGTGTCTGAGCAAACTACTATTTCCGTGGGTTTATAAATTAGGAACACCACTTTTTCTTGGCGAACCTTTTCCCTAAAAAAGAAAAGCTCATCTTCTTTATTTTGTTATATTTTAAACCAATTTTTTATAGAAACTTGTTCACATATTTATATACCCAAATCATGTGTGCCAGTCCAAACTCTGCGCCATTGGATAAAAATTTGCCCGCTAGCGCATGGTAGCGCAGCTTAGCGGGAACATTGATGGGGTCCCCATTTCTTAAACTTCTACCCAGAGCTGCGAGTTTTTATTCTTTGGCAAACCATGTCAGTTTGTAAAATGTGTATGATTGCAGAGTTGAATTCAACTTCTATAGAGAATATTTTAATAGATGGACATGGTGGGATGTGTTCTTGTCCTATTTATATATATGAATTGATACTATCGTATTAAAAGGGGGGAGGGGGATTCAACAATCGTTTACTCGTTTCTATGGGTTCTAATGCTAAATATATTTAAATATATTTAGGACAGATGAGATACCGCCTCCTCAACTCCCTCGTATTGATGAAGATTTTTCTTTTTAAATTATCTCAGGAGTGTTACAGGTATTTGTTTCTTGCATGTCAAAATATTAATACTGTCGTCTGCATTGTATATCTAAATGTGACCAAAGGAAACGCTACAATGACTTGTTAAAGACCTCACTGAAAGCCTTTGAACATGAGAAGAATTTGCCCACAATATAGCTAAATATGGCGCTCTACTGTAAAAAAAGCGAAGATTCTTGTGAAAAGAGGATACAGGATGCAGTTCGGCATCGGAGAGATGCTAGATAGTCACGAGTAGACCAAAAAAACCATTTATAGTGATCATCCCATGTTCAAACTTTCCAAGGAGATTTGTGGCTAGAATACGGCTTATTAGCCATTCATGAACTTATAGTCAAGGGCATAATTATAACTAAATTTCATAAGTAGATATAACAAATGGTCATCATAACTTGTGATAGACGAACATGTCTGGATAGTGCTTTTGGCGCGTCTATCCAGGTCTTCTCAGCTTGTTTTTAACACTGGTCATTGGCGCAAATAAAATTTCTACATTTCCATCTCTATTCTCTGGACTACATCCTACTGTAAATCTATTAGGACCATTATTCTTTTACAAGGGAGATCTCTGAACTACATCCTACTGTAAATCTATTAGGACCATTATCCTGTTACAAGGGAGATCTTTGGACTACATCCTACTGTAAATATTGTAGAACCATTGTCCTGCTGCAAGTGAGATATAATGGGAGTTTGAGATCGCAAGCTAAGAGAAAATCTTGTTTACCACTGTTCCTGTTTCACCATCACACAGTAGAGCCGTGTCAAATATACAGTCCTGTTGGCTCATTGGAATCAACCTTCTAAAGTGAAGAATATAATTTACCCCCGTTGTTTTCATTGGTTACTCTACTTTGTCAATACTTTTAGTCAATGAAAATCACAAGAAATGTCAAATTCGTCACCTTGGAATGATAATTCCCACTTTAGCCCACATGTCTTGTTGATGATAGAACTATGCCCCATTTTACACAACCAACAAGATTGAGATTTCCTGCCGATCAGGAAGTAACACGTCCAACAGATTAGAAGTGTCCAGACCCGTCATGCTGTACATGGCCCAGTTTACCAAGGAAGATAAGGCTTTGAATACTCGGCGTGTTTACAGTGTATATACAGTTATTATTATCTTTCGGTTAAATGTTTCTGTTTTAGGCATGTACACACGTCTTCTGGTGCATTTGTTTCTGTTTCAGACATGTATAAACGTCTTCTGTTGCATTATTTTCTGTTTAAGACACGTACAAATGCCTATTTAGGTCTTTATTCTCAATTGTTGCGAGTGAGATCTCACTAGTACCAACTAGCAAGACGATTTAGAGTTTACCCATTATTCATTGTTTGCAGGAGAAAGAAACTGCAAAGATCAGTCCACCTAACAGAGAATGTGTTTCCGGGTTCAATCTCTGTGGGGTTTGAGAAATTCTTCTTCATCTTTATCCAAACTTCCATATTGATATCTGACAAATGTAAAAATAACCCTAGTCTCTCAGCAGTCTATCTATGTAGTATATATATGCTCTGTCAGCGCTGAGTACGGTACATAGGACAGAACCCACATCTCTCCAGTTCGGGCGGTGTGGAGCTAATGTGTGTAATTCTTATAACATTTAATTATATACCAATATGTAAACCACTATTTAAGAGTTTTCTAAGACATTTATTTTCAAATGAATTGAATGTCTTCTGTAGTCCTTTCGTCATTTTCCAGCTTTCCCAACCGTATGTTAATACTAGCATTACATTGGAGCTGAGCAGTCGTAGTTTGCTATATAACAATGTTTATTTCTTGAAGGAGTCATGTCTTCTAGTTGTGACAGTGTTTTGTTAATGATTGCAAATATGTAGTGACAATCAGATTTATATAACCTATTTATTGTTTCATCACAACATCGAGGTTTACAACATCCAAGGAGTTACGACATCAATTGTTCAATGTATATCATCTTGAGAAACATTAAGCATCTCTTAGTTCAGAGGCTTTCCTTGAGACTAAATCCGTCTCTCAACTGGGAGCTTTCCAAGCTCAGCTATAACTTCTAACTACAAATTTGAAACTAAACTTCACTAACTATAACTTCTAACTACAAATTTGAAACTAAACTTCACTAACTATAACTTCTAACTACAAATTTGAAACTAAACTTCCCTAACTATAACTTCTAACTACAACTTTGAAACTAAACTTCCCTAACTATAACTTCTAACTACAACTTTGAAACTGAACTTCCCTAACTATAACTTCTAACTACAACTTTGAAACTGAACTTCCCTAACTATAACTTCTAACTACAACTTTGAAACTAAACTTCCCTAACTATAACTTCTAACTACAACTTTGAAACTAAACTTCACTAACTATAACTTCTAACTACAACTTTGAAACTGAACTTCCCTAACTATAACTTCTAACTACAACTTTGAAACTGAACTTCCCTAACTATAACTTCTAACTACAACTTTGAAACTAAACTTCACTAACTATAACTTCTAACTACAACTTTGAAACTAAACTTCACTAACTATAACTTCTAACTACAACTTTGAAACTAAACTTCACTAACTATAACTTCTAACTACAACTTTGAAACTAAACTTCCCTAACTATAACTTCTAACTACAACTTTGAAACTAAACTTCCCTAACTATAACTTCTAACTACAACTTTGAAACTAAACTTCCCTAACTATAACTTCTAACTACAACTTTGAAACTAAACTTCACTAACTATAACTTCTAACTACAACTTTGAAACTAAACTTCCCTAACTATAACTTCTAACTACAACTTTTAAACTGAACTTCCCTAACTATAACTTCTAACTACAACTTTGAAACTAAACTTCACTAACTATAACTTCTAACTACAACTTTGAAACTAAACTTCCCTAACTATAACTTCTAACTACAACTTTGAAACTAAACTTCACTAACTATAACTTCTAACTACAACTTTGAAACTAAACTTCACTAACTATAACTTCTAACTACAACTTTGAAACTAAACTTCACTAACTATAACTTCTAACTACAACTTTGAAATTAAACTTCACTAACTATAACTTCTAACTACAACTTTGAAACTAAACTTCACTAACTATAACTTCTAACTACAACTTTGAAACTAAACTTCCCTAACTATAACTTCTAACTACAACTTTGAAACTAAACTTCACTAACTATAACTTCTAACTACAACTTTGAAACTAAACTTCACTAACTATAACTTCTAACTACAACTTTGAAACTAAACTTCACTAACTATAACTTCTAACTACAACTTTGAAACTAAACTTCACTAACTATAACTTCTAACTACAACTTTGAAACTAAACTTCACTAACTATAACTTCTAACTACAACTTTGAAACTAAACTTCCCTAACTATAACTTCTAACTACAACTTTGAAACTAAACTTCACTAACTATAACTTCTAACTACAACTTTGAAACTAAACTTCACTAACTATAACTTCTAACTACAACTTTGAAACTAAACTTCCCTAACTATAACTTCTAACTACAACTTTTAAACTGAACTTCCCTAACTATAACTTCTAACTACAACTTTGAAACTAAACTTCACTAACTATAACTTCTAACTACAACTTTGAAACTAAACTTCCTTAACTATAACATCTAACTACACTTCCTATCTCCGGTCTCTACCTGAGCCCCGAACCTAGTCTCAACCTCCTAGTCTCTCCGGAACTTTTCTCTCGGCTTGGTCCTATAACCTACACTCACATACATTCAGCCTATATATTAACACTGTTTTTATAAATTCATGTCTTTCTTCATGGTTACATGTTTTATAAGTTCATGTCTTTCTTCATGGTTACATGTTTTATAAGTTCATGTCTTTCTTCATGGTTACATGTTTTATAAGTTCATGTCTTTCTTCATGGTTACATGTTTTATGAAACTTCACACTGTTATGCTGGTACAAATATTCAAATACATTACTAAATTTAGCTGATTACTTCAACAATTATTAATACTTTACTTCTTACTGTACTTTCACTCTCCAACTTGTGTGCCTTCCGTGTGATTACATTTCTTAATACATATTCTCCATCTTCTTTACTCACATTCTATGTCTATATTCTATGTCTATATTCTATGTCTATATTCTATTTCTATATTCTATGTCACATTCTATGTCTATATTCGTAACTGTATTCTTATACATATCTATTTTTTCAATACATGTCACATTATACGTTTATTTCTATACATGTCACATTATACGTTTATTTCTATGCATGTCACATTATACGTTTATTTCTATACATGTCACATTATACGTTTATTTCTATACATGTCACATTATACGTTTATTTCTATACATGTCACATTATACGTTTGTTTCTATACATGTCACATTATACGTGTATTTCTATACATGTCACATTATATGTTTTTTCTATACATCTCGTATTATACGTTTGTTTCTATACATGTCACATTATACGTTTTTTCTATACATGTCACATTATACATTTATTTCTATACATGTCACATTATACATTTGTTTCTATACGTGTCACATTATATGTTTATTTCTATACATCTCGTATTATACGTTTGTTTCTATACATGTCACATTATACGTTTATTTCTTAACATGTCACATTATACGTTTATTTCTATACATGTCACATTATACGTTTATTTCTATACATGTCACATTATACGTTTATTTCTATACATGTCACATTATACGTTTGTTTTTAATACATGTCACATTATACGTTTGTTTCTATACATGTCACATTATACGTTTATTTCTTAACATGTCACATTATACGTTTATTTCTATACATGTCACATTATACGTTTATTTCTATACATGTCACATTATACGTTTATTTCTATACATGTCACATTATACGTTTATTTCTATACATGTCACATTATACGTTTGTTTCTATACATGTCACATTATATGATGACTTATATCTACCTACTGTTTAACTTACCCGACTATGATCATGAATAACTTTGTATACATATTTCCACCGCTCTTACGCGTCTTTTCTTTCTTCATGGTTACATGTTTATATGCGCTTTCATAATGTGTTGTGTTGATATAAGTGCTGACATGAACATATTTCAATAACTATATAATCTCTTTAACATAAGTCTTCATGTTGGTCTATCGTTATACATATTTGTCTTTCGTCACATACACTCCCTGCCTTCCTCTACTACAGTACCCATTTATTCCCGTCGTGTAACTAGTTAAATCTTATAATTTTAGTCAATTTATACTAGTTTATATGGGCCCATATGTAGTGCCCTACACCCATATATACACATGCACCCAATTATACTCTTTCGCGCAAACTTTGCCTCCCCCCCCCCACTCCCGGGTGTATTTCTTCACTTGAGTTCATTTACATTCATTTACTTTCGTTCAGGACTATGGTATAATATACTTGCAGTATTCACATCTTATAATTTGTATATATGTGGGTTCATCCACATATATATGTAGTTGAAGTCTTAGTACCTTTTTAAAATCTTAAAGTTATTGATTAATATGTTCTTATTCTCGTACCTTCTCTCATTACTACGTGTGTATATGTTGGTGTACCTATATAATATACTCTACAAATAAAAAATGTTCATACATATATATATATATATATAATGCACTTCCTCTAAACTACCCATCCATCCGGATGGTACACTCTGGCAAGAGGGATCTTCATTGTTGTTTATTGTTCCCTTCTCTTCGTCTATTGTTTATTTCTGCAACCAATTCGGTACCCACATATACATACATACATCTACCCTAGATATATCTCAGTCTCCTGTATGCCTTCACTTTTCCCGTTCTTCACTTATAGCTATTTATACAAATATGGTTCCCCATTTCTACATATATCTACTGTATACTGGTACTGTTAGTAATTCATCCCTATATATTCATTACTATGATAGTACCGGTATCATCCCCCCTTTTAACGTATAATGTACGCACTACGTGCCGCAGCCTCCTCCCCCCCCCCATCCTGTAATTGATATGTTTCCAATATCTGCAGGTAGATAGGTCGGTGGTTTTTCAGGCTCCTCTGCACTACATGATGTTTGTCCTATGACTTGTGTCTTACTATTTATTGTTCTGACGAAGGTTTTTATCTGTTCTACTATTTGTTATTGATTTGTGTTCTGGAGTTGTTGTAGCTGAATCTATTGATTACGAGTTGTTCCTGCTTGTCTTTGAAATATTTTTGTGTAATGTTTAAGCTGTGGTGAGATTTGTCATACGAACACTTCATTAATGTAATCTAGATCTTTTTAGAGGGGAATTAAATGCTGTAGACCAGTGTTTCCCAAAGTGGGGCACAAGCCCCACGGGGGGGGGGGGGGAGAAAGTTGTGCAAAAAGGGGGGGGGGGAATGTGAACATTTTTTTAAGGGAATAATTTAATTTTTGAATAGAAAAAAAATAATTTTGAATTCAATTTCAGAATTGTAGAATGACTATGGTGGGGCATGGTAAAACACAACAGGTTGAGAAACACTGCTCTAGATATTTGGATGTCATATGTATGTTGTGATGGTTTTGTGTTTAGATGTGTCATGTCAGGAGTGCTGTGGGTATATTTCTGTGGTCCGGTTCCGTTTCTTGTGAGTTTGGATGTTGTGTTTTGTGGGTGATTATTGGTTGAAATTCATTTTAGTTCAGCACTTTCGCAAGGTTGTGTTGGGGTGTAGTTTGTTGTGAATTTTGTTCATTGGTTGTGTGAGTCTGGAACTCTGTTTCGGGTTGAAGCTCTGGTCCTGCACAATCATGTGGCTGTTAATAAGGGAGTGGTTGGATGGTTTGTGCGATTTGTGTTATGTTGACACTTTGTCTTCTCAAACTTCACAGAGATCCTCAGTATTTGAGAAAAACTTCGGACTCATCAAAATGCTTACCTCGGACACTCTCACATCCGTTTATAGTCCCGTCCTCTTCGTCATTTAAATGAAGACTGCAAGTTATGTTCATAAAAACAATTCTCCCTGGTGAATTTGCCGTCGGGATTCGCACATCCCAGACTCTTTTGTTCAAGCTACTGGCATGTATTGTTTCCCAGCAGAGGTGACAGACACGTGGAGTGTAAAGTAGTATGTATGGGATCCAAAACAGCAATAACTTTCAATAGTGAAGTGACGAAGACCTGAATGGTTTGATTATGTAATGGCGATATGATTCCTTGACAAAAACGATACTATAGGAAACAGTCAATCGTGAGAGAAGCAAATGGGGTTGGAAAAAATAGGAAAACCCAATGAAAGATGCTGCTGGTCGGGATTTTTCCTCACTCTCCTGCATTGTTGAAGATAGAAATCGCTGGAGGACTCTGTGTGTTCATGCATCCAATGTGGCACACTTACGACCCCAGCGCGTTATGGCCGTATGGATGGATAGATGAAGAGGAACTAATATTTTGTGGAATGGGTACCAACGTTGTTGATGCTTACGGAAGAACCCCAATAAATTTTTAAATAACAGAAGGAGCACTAGCAGGATTTATGCCAGTTGGATGTTAACAACATTACGGATACTAGTTAGATTGGTAAACCAACTTTACTATGCTATGTATGTGGTGTTACCATCATTGTTGATGATATTTGTAGTTGTTGTTACCAACATTGCTGATGATATGTAGTTGTTGTTACCAACATTGCTGATGATATGTAGTTGTTGTTACTAACATTTATAGCGTCAGGTGAAGGCCAGAAACAATCTTATGCTAAATGAAATATTTTATTTCAAAATATTTGATGCTAAGTGGAGAAGACATCAATATTTGATGCAGGGCGGAGAGGCATCAAAATATTTGACGCATGATAGAGGGATACCAAAATATGTAATGCTAGGAGGAGAGAGCACCAAAATATTTGACGCATGATAGAGGGATACCAAAATATGTAATGCTAGGGGGAGAGAGCACCAAAATATTTGACGCATGATAGAGGGATACCAAAATATGTAATGCTAGGGGGGAGAGAGCACCAAAATATTTGACGCATGATAGAGGGATACCAAAATATGTAATGCTAGGGGGGAGAGAGCACCAAAATATGTCATGTAAGATGGAGGGAAACTAAAATATTAATAGCAGAAAGGAGGGAGGGGGAGGCAAAATATTTCATGCTAGGTGGATAGACATTAATTTTTTGGGGGAAGTAATACATGATTTTAAAAAAATATATTTAATACACGCTGCCTTAACTTGAAGACAGGGTACGGTATTTGAACACGGTACGTTTCGGCTAAGTGCGCCACAGTCCAGTAGAGCATGGAAATGTCTTCGTTAAGATTCACGTACGACTGGGCATGACAAGTTATGGTGTTACCTGAAGCAGGTATTGTTCAACAATACACCTCAAGGTAATATACTTTTGTTAGCAATGAGAACTGGTTGTATAGTATGAGTTATGCACCGACATCACTGCACTCTGGGCAGATGCATAAGTGCTCAGTCTCCCCCCCCCCCAGCGTGCTAATTGTTCCTGTGGTTGTGTAGTCGGTCTGACAGATCGATCGCGTAGTCAAAACTATTGTTTTATTACTATCATGTAATAATAATAATAATAATAATAATAGTAATAATAATAATAATAATAATAATAATAATAATAATAATAATAATAATAATAAAACAGCGGTATCGTCAGTGTAAATTCTGTAATATGGGTGGGGGGGGGGGTGAAAAACAGTTACGCGAGAGAAACCTGGCCAATATCATGGGTATCTCAAAGAAATCCATAGCAACATTACGGATTGGACAGGTCCTGATCTTTACTCATTCCTCCACATAGCTGAAGGTAGAAATGAATGGAGAACTGTTACATTAATCATCGAACGTTGTACCTCTGCGGTTCTGACGGGTTATAGGCCTTTGGATTAATAGATTGTGTGTAATTATGTGCTTTTGTATTGATGGAGTGTGTATAATTATGTGCTTTTGTATTGATGGAGTGTGTGTAATTATGTGCTTTTGTATTGATCTAGTGTGTATAATTATGTGCTTTTGTATTGATGGAGTGTGTGTAATTATGTGCTTTTGTATTGATGGAGGGTGTGTAATTATGTGCTTTTTGTATTGATGGAGTGTGTGTAATTATGTGCTTTTGTATTGATGGAGGGTGTGTAATTATGTGCTTTTGTATTGATGGAGTGTGTGTAATTATGTGCTTTTGTATTGATCTAGTGTGTATAATTATGTTCTTTTGTGTTGATGGAGGGTGTATAATTATGTGCTTTTGTATTGATGAAGGGAGTGTAATTCCTTCAAATTTATGAGACCCATTTTTGAACAGTTTTTAATTTAATCGTTAAAGGTGAGGGTGTAATGAGTACACGTCTTTTAGCTTAAATTCCTAGTGCTAGAAGTGGTGTTCTGATTTCCTGAAGAAGGGGATAAACACCCTCTAACCCTTGCTTATATCCTCGAGTAAGACATTATTTCTTTAAAATGTAAGTGATGAACGAAAATAAATGTATTCGCTAAATTAATCAAAACTAAAATAGGAAAAAGGAAGACGGAAGTTGGCTTGGAAACAAAAAGATCAAAGAAGATGAGAAGGGTTAAAGTAGTCGATAGTGAAAGGAGGAAAAAGCCGTGTAAGTGACGTCAGGTGATGACTATACATGGATTGAGCACGTGAAGTATCGATTGTTAGTTGTAGGTTACTAGAGCGATAGGTTTCCAAAATTGTTGAAGTAGCTCAGCTGCAGGGTTAGATCTTAAGGAGCTCTACTATTTTTGTAGGTTTAGTTACTGAATACGTTAGTGTGCTTATATGGGGGGGGGGGGGGCGGTCATCTTTCTTGCAGGGTTAGCTACTGAATAAGTTAGTGTACTGTCTTCTTTCTAGTAGATTTAGTTTAAGTTAGTGTGCTGTAAGCTGGGGGTCATCTTTCTTGTAGGGTTAGTTACTGAATAAGTTAGTGTACTGTATATGGCTTTCTTTTTGTCCTGTTCGTTCTCAAAATCTCATCGGATCTCTCTTACAGCAGAACAACATTTCTGCAAGATTTCCAGCAGGATGTAGATCAGATAACGTAAATTCGTGATGTTGCCGGTTTATTTGCCCAATTAGCCAAACACATCTGATTTCAGCATCGAAGGAATAGAAGTGGATTATTCGACTATGTACATTCTATTCATTGAAACTATATACATACAGAACTAGATCCGAGGTGTAAAAACTAGATCACATGTTCTCAACTAGATCTCATGTTCTCAAACTAGATCAAAGCTGATCAAACTAGATCACATGTCCTCAAACTAGATCACATGTTCTCAAACTAGATCAAAGCTGATCAAACTAGATCACATGTCCTCAAACTAGATCACATGTTCTCAACTAGATCAAAGGTGATCAAACTAGATCACATGTTCTCAAACTAGATCACATGTTCTCAAACTGAATTACAAGTGTTATAACTTGATCCTAAGTGTTCAAACTAGATCACATGTTCTCAAACTAGATCACATGTTCTCAAACTAGATCAAAGGTGATCAAACTAGATCACATGTTCTCAACTAGATCAAAGGTGATCAAACTAGATCACATGTTCTCAAACTAGATCACATGTTCTCAAACTAGATCACATGTTCTCAAACTGAATTACAAGTGTTATAACTTGATCCTAAGTGTTCAAACTAGATCACATGTTCTCAAACTAGATCAAAGGTGATCAAACTAGATCACATGTTCTCAACTAGATCAAAGGTGATCAAACTAGATCACATGTTCTCAAACTAGATCACATGTTCTCAAACTAGATCACATGTTCTCAAACTGAATTACAAGTGTTATAACTTGATCCTAAGTGTTCAAACTAGATCACACGTTCTCAAACTAGATCAAAGGTGATCAAACTAGATCACATGTTCTCAAACTAGATCACATGTTCTCAAACGGAATTATAAGTGTTATAACTTGATCCCAGGTGTTCAAACTAGATCACATGTTCTCAAACTAGATCAAAGCTGATCAAACTAGATCACATGTTCTCAAACTAGATCACTAGATCAAAGGTGATCAAACTAGATCACTAGATCAAAGGTGATCAAACTAGATCACATGTTCTCAAACTAGATCACAGCTGATCAAACTAGATCAAAGGTGATCAAACTAGATCACTAGATCAAAGGTGATCAAAGGTGATCAAACTAGATCACTAGATCAAAGGTGATCAAACTAGATCACTAGATCAAAGCTGATCAAACTAGATCACATGTTCTCAAACTAGATCACAGCTGATCAAACTAGATCAAAGGTGATCAAACTAGATCACAGCTGATCAAACTAGATCAAAGGTGATCAAACTAGATCACATGTCCTGAAACTATATCAAAGGTGATCAAACTAGATCACATGTCCTGAAACTATATCAAAGGTGATCAAACTAGATCACATGTCTTCTAACTAGATCAAAGGTGATCAAACTAGATCAAAGGTGATCAAACTAGATAAAAGGTGATTAAACTATATCACTTGTGCTCAAACTGGATCAAAGGTGATCAAACTAGATCAAAGGTGATAAAACTAGATCACTTGTGCTCAAACTAGATCAAATGTGATCAAACTAGATCACTTGTGCTCAAACTAGATCAAAGGTGATCAAACTAAATCAAAGGTGATCAAAGTAGATCAAATGTGTTCAAACTAAATCAAAGGTGATTTCTTCTTCTTTTGTTCACTTGAAATATGTCTATATCTGTAATTCTGTCTCCTTAATAAAACTCACTGTCTTTTGTAGTTCATACAGTTTCCTATAGAGGTTTGATTCTAGTGTTGTTTCCTCTGGCCAATATGTCTGCCTCAGAGTTTTATGCTCAGAACACTCTTGAAGTATATGTTTGCCACTCTGTGCTGCCTGTCCACATGTACACATGGCCGTGTTGCCAATCTTGAACTTTGTATACATGTGACTGCGGAGTCGGTTGTGTCCTGTTCTGAGACGTAGAATTATAACTTGTTCTGATCTGTTCATAATATGATAGTCATCTTGTGTTGGTGTTTGTGGCTTTCTTATTGACTTGATCATCTGTTTTTTCTGATGGTAGGTGATTGGTTTATCTGGTTGGTCTTCGGCAGCACCTTCCTTAGCCATTTGGTCTGCTTTTTCATTTCCTGGTATTCCACAGTGAGAGGGTATCCACTGCATGGTTACCCTATACTGGTAAGACAATTCGCTAAGTAGTTTTTTCAAGTCTGTTAGTTTTCCAGACTGGAGAGCTTGTAGCACTGACCTTGCATCTGTCAGGAATACCACAGGCTGTAGGTCAGAGTTGGAGTTAAGCAGTTTTTTAGCTGCCACACTAATTGCCTGGATTTCTGCATCATAATTATTGCAGAATTTTCATCAAAGGTGATCAAACTAGATCACAGGTGGTCAAACTAGATCACATGTGCTCAAACTAGATCAAAGGTGGTCAAACTAGATCAAAGGTCGTCAAACTAGATCAGATGTTCTCAAACTAGATCAAAGGTGGTCAAACTAGATCAAATGGTGGTCAAACTAGATCAAAGGTGGTCAAACTAGATCAGATGTTCTCAAACTAGATCAAAAGTCGTCAAACTAGATCAGATGTTCTCAAACTAGATCAAAGGTGGTCAAACTAGATCAGATGTTCTCAAACTAGATCAAAAGTCGTCAAACTAGATCAGATGTTCTCAAACTAGATCAAAAGTCGTCAAACTAGATCAGATGTTCTCAAACTAGATCAAAGGTGGTCAAACTAGATCAAAGGTGGTCAAACTAGATCAAAGGTGGTCAAACTAGATCAAAGGTGGTCAAACTAGATCAAAGGTGGTCAAACTAGATCAAAGGTGGTCAAACTAGATCAGATGTTCTCAAACTAGATCAAAGGTGGTCAAACTAGATCAAAGGTGGTCAAACTAGAACAAAGGTGGTCAAACTAGATCATATGTTCTCAAACTAGATCAAAGGTGGTCAAACTAGATCAGATGTTCTCAAACTAGATCAAAGGTGGTCAAACTAGATCAAAGGTGGTCAAACTAGAACAAAGGTGGTCAAACTAGATCATATGTTCTCAAACTAGATCAAAGGTGGTCAAACTAGATCATATGTTCTCAAACTAGATCAAATGTGGTCAAACTAGATCAGATGTTCTCAAACTAGATCAAAGGTGGTCAAACTAGATCAGATATTCTCAAACTAGATCAAATGTGGTCAAACTAGATCAGATGTTCTCAAACTAGATCAGAGGTGGTCAAACTAGATCAGATATTCTCAAACTAGATCAAAGGTGGTCAAACTAGATCAAAGGTGGTCAAACTAGAACAAAGGTGGTCAAACTAGATCATATGTTCTCAAACTAGATCAAATGTGGTCAAACTAGATCAGATGTTCTCAAACTAGATCAAAGGTGGTCAAACTAGATCAGATATTCTCAAACTAGATCAAATGTGGTCAAACTAGATCAGATGTTCTCAAACTAGATCAAAGGTGGTCAAACTAGATCAGATATTCTCAAACTAGATCAAAGGTGGTCAAACTAGATCAAAGGTGGTCAAACTAGATCAAAGGTGGTCAAACTAGATCAAAGGTGGTCAAACTAGATCAAAGGTGGTCAAACTAGAACAAAGGTGGTCAAACTAGATCAAAGGTGATCAAACTAGATCACATGTGCGCAAACTTGATCAAAGGTGGTCAAACTAGATCAGATGTTCTCAAACTAGATCAAAGATGATCACGCTAGATCACATGTTTTCAAATTAGATCACATGTGCTCAAACTAGATCTCTAGTGCTAAAACTAGATGACAGATTCTAAAAATTGTTTGGTCCGGCCAGTCGACTTTAGTTCTTTACGTGCGGGAAAATGCTAGCAAACTTTCTTTTTCTTGTTTGTTGTTGTTGAAAAAAGAAGTTTAAAATGAAACAAAAAGGTTTGGAGAACATAATCAAGAGGCAAGCGAGACAGAGGATGATAACTTGAGAAAATATTGGACAGTTTAACAGCCCGGCATGGCATAGAGCCAACAATGAGCCCAATGCATAGCACTAGTGATAGTTATGGAGATCCATGATCGCCTACGCCAGCCGAGACGGCACCCAATGATGATGAAATTTCAAACAGTTTTTTCCTGGCCACAGAGGCTAATACTCGTAGTATATAGTAATTTCGAATAAATCTGCCGAAAATATGGCTTGGTGACTAATGTGCCGGATTTGGCTGTCAAACCGTATTTTGTACACCTGTGGCAGTAGATGATTAACCTCCTTATACTTCGTTTTCCCATGTGTCTAATAGCCGTCCATCGCAGATGATGATGACAACATTTTCAAATTTGTGCTGTTGCATTTCTCTCTGGTGTGTGCGGAGTTAACTACAAATTATATCTTGGCATATAATCCCCTGCCATATTTGGGACATGTATAATCATAATTTGGCGGATGTGCGTCTGTTGTGTCTTCTCGTCTGCAAGATTTCTCTGTGATTCAGAGATTGTATGTAATTCGGCTGTGCAAGGTTTTTTGCTTGTGGTACTGCGGCAGACTGGGCCATTCTGGGTGACAGACTCCCAGGATGTTGTGTCTTATTCTTCTTCTGCGTTCAGCAACTGAGGTCATGCTATATTGTCAGGCCTGTCGTCATGACGAAGTCCACCGTCTTCTCCAGGTCTGAGCGGCTGCCCCATAGCTTTAGCCTCAAGTTTGTATCCTCTGGCCAGGTCTGCTATCTCTGCTCTTTGTATGTTAAGCAGTCCTGAAGTATGTGTTCCGGGGTCTGGGTTCTGGATCCACATGGACATTCATCTGTGCATGAGATCCTCAATCGGTAAAGGTGACCCAACAGTCTGCAGTGGCCTGTTCTAAGCCGACATATTGTAGTCTGTTCATATCTTTGGAGGAGATGTATTGCATCATGTTTGTATTCCACTTCCATTTGTTTCTTCCACTTTGCTGTTTTTGTGTTGTGGATTATTGTTTTTGCTTCTCCATAAGACAGTGGGTGCCTGTATTGCTCCATTTCGTTTCCTCCTTTTAACAGAGCATGCACTTTCTCATTTCCCATGATTCCACAATGTAGAAACTCTTTAGGGGAACTTGCAGAGACTCTTTAAACCGTTATATTTTTCAGCGGCTACTCGTTATCCCGACAGTAGTTCACTATACATCAGCTGTTTGGGATGCATTTATCAGGTATACCTACAACATGTCCATCTTATCTCAGTTAGATACCTACAACATGTCCATCTTATCTCAGTTAGATACCTACAACATGTCCATCTTATCTCAGTTAGATACCTACAACATGTCCATCTTATCTCAGTTAGATACCTACAACATGTCCATCTTATCTCAGTTAGATCTACAACATGTCCATCTTATCTCAGTTAGATACCTACAACATGTCCATCTTATCTCAGTTAGATACCTACAACATGTCCATCTTATCTCAGTTAGATACCTACAACATGTCCATCTTATCTCAGTTAGATACCTACAACATGTCCATCTTATCTCAGTTAGATACCTACAACATGTCCATCTTATCTCAGTTAGATACCTACAACATGTCCATCTTATCTCAGTTAGATACCTACAACATGTCCATCTTATCTCAGTTAGATACCTACAACATGTCCATCTTATCTCAGTTAGATACCTACAAAATGTACATCTTATCTCAGTTAGATACCTACAACATGTCCATCTTATCTCAGTTAGATACCTACAACATGTCCATCTTATCTCAGTTAGATACCTACAACATGTCCATCTTATCTCAGTTAGACCCTCTTCAGCTTTGTTATGAATGCTTGGTGTCTTTACTCTTTTGCAGATTATAGTGTCATGTACTTTATCTTGCCAGTTTATTCTGAGAAGGTTGTATATACAGCTCTTGTAGATATGATTTAAAACTCGGGTGGGCCTGCTGTACACTGTTCATGTCTCACAAGCTTATAGGAAGGTAGTGAAAACAGTGGCGAGATATAGTAAAGTAGTGAGAATAGTGGCGAGATATACTTTTAGTTCCGTGGCGAAGCTAATGCTCTTCCATTCTCATGCATTGTCGAGCAGTCTGCAATAATCAATACTTGTTTCAGAGATTTTGTTGTAGACTTCGACATCAATGTCGTCGGCTATAAAAAGCGTATACCAAGAGATGGAATCTGTGGACTGGTATGAGACAATTGCTATTGATCTTGATAACTCGATCATGGTATTGTTCAATGTGAGAGGGTTGAAACATTAACTCTGTTTTCTTGGTGTTTGGGTTGAAACATTAACTCTGTTTTCTTGGTGTTTGGGTTGAAACATTAACTCTGTTTTCTTGGTGTTTGGGTTGAAACATTAACTCTGTTTTCTTTGTGTTTGGGTTGAAACATTAACTCTGTTTTCTTGGTGTTTGGGTTGAAACATTAATTCTGTTTTCTTGGTGTTTGGATTGAAACATTAGTGAAACATCATCCCTAGTGAAGCTGCTGGACTATATTGATACAGTGTACATTTATCGGGGCAGCGAAATTTTCCCATGATATTTCATAGTACAATTCAGTTGTGTAGAGCCGTAACCCGGCAGAGTCGTTGGGGTACCACACTGGAGTTGTCAGTCATAAGCTGGCAGAGTCGTTGGGGTACTACACCGGCGACATTAGCAAACAAAAATATCCTTCAAACATCTCTATCCGAAGCTATTCGTGAGAGTGTAGCAAAATCACACCCAGAGCATTCCTTGAAGTCTAGGGTATTCTCTGTCCTCCCTCCAACCTCGACTATTCTTTGCAAAATAATTTCAGAAAGTGCTTCGTGTCTCGTTACATGCACAAATCAAATAATTGCAGAAAGTGCTTCGTGTCTCGTTACATGCACAAATCAAATAATTTCAGAAAGTGCTTCGTGTCTCGTTACATGCACAAATCAAATAATTGCAGAAAGTGCTTCGTGTCTCGTTACATGCACAAATCAAATAATTGCAGAAAGTGCTTCGTGTCTCGTTACATGCACAAATCAAATAATTGCAGAAAGTGCTTCGTGTCTCGTTACATGCACAAATCAAATAATTGCAGAAAGTGCTTCGTGTCTCGTTACATGCACAAATCAAATAATTGCAGAAAGTGCTTCGTGTCTCGTTACATGCACAAATCAAATAACTAAGATACAGGCAAGTTATGGTAAGATACAAGGGAATAAATATTGGGGGAGTTTAACCCCCTTTCTACCCTTAGGAAATCAGAATATTACATTTAGTACTGGGGAGTAATTTAAACAGCGGAGACTCCCCCCCCCATTTTTTGCTCTCTCTCTCTCTCTCTCTCTCTGTTCTTTCTTTTATTTGTTTTCCCAAAAAAATGTCATCCAAACCTCAGAAATATATTTTCTGTTAAAAAAAACAACAACAAAAACTGTCAATACTGCATATTACCAGTTCAGGCGTTGCAACGAGGGGATTGAATAGCTCTGTGATAAAGGCCGCATGCTCTTGCTGTCGCCACGTCATGTACAGGGTGAGTGTTTAAATTTACCCTCCGACAGAAAAAAAAACCCAGTCCTTACCGGTGGATCGAACTCTGGACCTCACTCGTGTGAGACTAGCGTTCTAACCTCTCGAACATGTCCCATACTTTATATTTTTAGCTTTCAGATTTTCAGTTCCTCAGAACGGAACTGTGCTGTCTCCCCGGTTTACTTGCACCAGTAGCCACACCCGACTTCGACAGTCTGCCTCTTCTTCGTCGTTCTTCAGTCAGATATCAGGTTACAGCGCCAATAGCTTCAGTCAGATATAAGGTTACGGCGCCAATAGCTTCAGTCAGATATCAGGTTACAGCCCCAATAGCTTCAGTAAGATATCAGGTTACGGCGCCAATAGCTTCAGTCAGATATCAGGTTACAGCCCCAATAGCTTCAGTAAGATATCAGGTTACGGCGCCAATAGCTTTAGTCAGATATCAGGTTACAGAGCCAATAGCTTCAGTCAGATATCAGGTTACAGAGCCAATAGCTTCAATGAATTATGTGATTCGCTTCAGGTCATCCATGGAACCCCTCAAGTCTGGAAGCAGTGCCGTCTCAGTAGGCCATATTTTCTCCCTCTCTTCTTGGTAGAGTTGACAGGCATGAAGAATGTGTTCTGCAGTCTCTGGGCTCAGTCCACAGTTGTACAGGTCTGTCTCAGCAATTTTCAGTTTTCTGAACATGTGACTACTTCGACAGTAATAGCAGTAATGACAGTAACAATATTAGCAATGATTGTAGTGATAATAGTAATAATAACAAAAATAATAATAAAAATAGTGATAATAATAGTAATAGGACTAATAATAATAATAATAATAATAATAATAATAATAATCATAGTGATAATAGTAATAATGATAATAGTAATAATAATAGTAATAGTAATAATGATAATAGTAATAATAATAATAATAATAATGATAATAATAATGATAATAGTAATAATAATAGTAATAATAATAATAATAATAATGATAATAATAATAAAGATAATAATAATAATGATAATAGTAATAATAATAGTAATAATAATAGTAATAATAATAGTAATAATAATAGTAATAATAATAGTAATAATAATAGTAATAATAATAGTAATAATAATAATGAATCTTGAAGAGTTGACAAGCGTGTATTTAGCTAGGTCGCCTAGGGATAATATCTGCCGAAAGGATGACGAATATAGGTTAGAACCTCTAGGCTACACAGTTGTTTCATGTTTGAAATAGTCACTGTGTGTTACTCTGTACAGTTCGGCCAATCATATACATTGTTACATACAATAGATTAATTATAGAGAATGAGTAATAACCAATTACGAAATAGTAAACAATGTGCGGTATATTTTGGCAAACTATCACGCGGAGGTTACATCATTAGCGTTGCCGTATTAGTCATAGACCCTATCATTGCCAATTTTTCATAGATTTATTAATGTCTAAATGTCAACGGCCATAAAATTCATTTTGCCACTCTTGAATAAAATTGATTGCCAATTTAAACATTAAAAATACGCTTCACAAGATCTCGAATATAGGACATTCACAAGCTCTCAAATTTGGGGACACTCACAAGCTTTCAAATATGGGACACTCACAAGCTTTCAAATATGGGACACTCACAAGCTTTCAAATATTGGACACTCACGAACTATATTTGAAATCTTGTGAGTGTCCTATATTTCAAAGCTTGTGAGTGTCCTACACTTGAAAGTTTGTTAGTGTCCTATATTTGAAAGCTAGCGAGTGTCCTTCATTTGCAATTTGCGAGTGCTACAAATTTGAGAGCTTGTGAGTGTCCCTTACTTGAAAGCTTTTGAGTGTCCCATATTTGGAAGCTTGTGAGCGTCCCATATTTGAAAGCTTGTGAGTGTCCCATATTTGAAAGCTTGTGAGTGTCCCATATTTGAAAGCTTGTGAGTGTCCCATATTTGAAAACTTGTGAGTTTTCCATATTTGAAAGCTAGTGAGTGTCCCATATTTGAAAGCTAGTGAGTGTCTCATATTTGAAAGCTAGTGAGTGTCCCATATTTGAAAGCTAGTGAGTGTCCCATATTTGAAAGCTAGTGAGTGTCCCATATTTGAAAGCTAGTGAGTGTCCCATATTTGAAAGCTAGTGAGTGTCCCATATTTGAAAGCTTGTGAGTGTCCCATATTTGAAAACTTGTGAGTTTTCCATATTTGAGAGCTTGCAAGTGTCCCGTATTTGAAAGCTTGTGAGTGTCCCATATTTGAAAACTTGTGAGTTTTCCATATTTGAAAGCTAGCGAGTGTCCCATATTTGAAAGCTAGTGAGTGTCCCATATGTGAAAGCTTGTGAAGTCATAGGCCCTATCATTGCTAATTTTCCATAGATTTATTCATATTTAAATGTCAATGGCCATAAAAATGATTATGCCACTCTTGAATAAAATTGCTTGCCAATTTCTTGTCTCTCTTCTCCATCCACTCTCTAAAACATGTGTGGGAAGTGTCTGTGAGACATAGAAAACGTCTTGTCTCTCTTCTAGCACAGTTTTATTGAGCATTAACCTGTTTGAAGTCTCATCTACAACAGCTGCAGCAATATGTGTCTCCGACGCCAGTCAGACATGTCTTATGCCAACCTTTCCCACAACATGCATATACACACAACCATACATTGCAGACTCACACTCATACACAACAGAAACCCAAACATATGAGACCAGACAGACACCATCCTCCCTATTTGTAACCCGATCTCATCCACCCCCACTAGAAAAAAAACACATCCACAGAAACATGCACACGTTACCAACCCTGGACATGGCATGTGTCCATTCATATCTTCGATCTAGATATCTCTCAGGAAACTATCTTTATCCGGCCAAATATCCAATATTTATTACGTCCCTCATTTCTTCTAATTGAATGACAACGGCAATGACGCTTTTCCAGCCAGGTTTAGGATCAATATTTCGGCTTAAGGCCTGATCTTAGAGACGCGCAACGCATTTCCTCCTGTTCCTGCTTAGATTAAAATAACAAAAACAGTCTTTACGTCAAAGGAAAATGGAGGATGAGTATTACATCGACTCTGAAGTAAGATGTGACTGAAAGAGTGAGACAAATTTGTATTTTCTACAATTGTGTCCCCATATAGAAGTAGTATCTGGAGTTGTGTGTGTGTATCAGGTGTGGATTATAGTATCCAGAATGAATTGTGGATGTTTATTCGCGGTGGAAGCAAGGATGCCAAAAGTGTAACTAAATTTAGAGAGGTTATTATTTAATGTGACACGTTAATATTAATGATATGATTATATTCAAGGTCATAGACATATTCACCTCAAAGATGTGGGGAGGGAGTTAGGTTACCTAACTTTTGTTGGGAAAAATAGGTCCTACGAGATTTCTTGTGCTAAATCCCCTACGAGATTTCCTGTACTAGATCCCCTACGAGATTTCTTGTGCTAAATCTCCAACAAGAGTTATTGTACTAGTTCCCCTACGAGATTTCCTGTGCTAAATCTCCTACGAGATTTCTTGTGCTAAATCCCCTACGAGATTTCCTGTACTAGATCCCCTACGAGATTTCCTGTACTAGATCCCCTACGAGATTTCCTGTGCTAAATCTCCTACGAGATTTCTTGTGCTAAATCCCCTACGAGATTTCCTGTACTAGATCCCCTACGAGATTTCTTGTGCTAAATCTCCAACAAGAGTTATTGTACTAGTTCCCCTACGAGATTTCCTGTGCTAAATCTCCTACGAGATTTCTTGCACTAAATCCCCTACGAGAATTCCTGTGCTAAATCTCCTACGAGATTTCCTGTGCTAAATCTCCTATGTGATGGAAAATGTGATGATCATATTCATTTCTGCAAAAACGAAGGGAGTGGTTGTTTGGGCTTTTAGCCGCCCGTCTCTTATCCAAACTCCTGGTACGTATAGGTCATGTTCCAATTTGCTAACTGGGACGAGGGGGGGGGGGGGTTGATCAACCCAAAACCTTTCCTTCTCCGCGGGCTTGTAACAAATTACCGTTTCTGTAACAAATGATACTTCATGATAGTGACTTGTTAATCAGCCAATCAACAGTCTCAAGCAAGAGAGTAAGTACATAACCGTACATTGAACCGAAAACGGAATATTGATTTACGAATGAGAAAAATTGACAATATTCTAGGAGGTAACACATCATATTCGATGCGTAGTAAAAATCCCATAATTTTGTTGGTTGTAGTGATTTTTCCCCATTTGTTCTCAAACTTCCTTTGGATCTCTATTGGAACGTATATGTTTGAAACCATGTTTTCAAACTTCCACTGGGTCTCTCTTGCAACAGGACAGCGGTAGGCGTCTGAAGCCATGTTCTCACATTTCCACTGGACCTCTCTTGCAGCAAGACAGTGGTAGGTATCTGAAGTCAAGATCTCAAACTTCCATTGGATCTTTCTTGTGACAACTGTAGACATCTGAAATAATATCATTGGTAGGTCAGACGTATGTTTGCAACTAGATCATCGAGAATAGAGGACCTTTTGGTTAATTGGAAAATAGCCTTCCAATTGAAGACTCATAGAAAAAAAGACGCATAGACTTTTTTCGTGAGTTTCGTTGGTAATCTTGTGTAAAATTTTTGCCGATATGCAATGAGCATAAGTGAAAATGTCAAATGAATCATTTTAGAAAGATGCTTTCTAATAATTGGCCAACATGTCTTATATTACCGATGGTCACGATACAAACACTGTGGACTCATCGGACGGATCTTTCTAAAGTGACGCTATTAGAATTTCCCGTGATGCTCTTGGGCAGTTTGTATATGCTGTGTGTCAACAACCAATGAAAATAAGGGCAAAAGTCAAATAGCATCACATTTAAAGGATGCATCCCGGTGCGTCCACATGACTCTATTATTGAGGGACACGGTAAAGTAGTTTGACTCTCAGATTCTCAAATAAGAAATACTGAGCCCATTTGTATCTTTCGTCAAGTATATACTCCTGCTGACTCATCATTCTAAAATAATGCATTTCATTTTTCCCTTGAATTTACTAGTCACTTTGTATATACCTTGTTGAACGGCCAATAAAAATCGCGCGAAACTAAAATTTGTCACACTATAATGATTATTCCCAGTTTAGCCAACATGTCTTATATAGTCGATGGTCAGGAGACATTACACCGGCCCATTGAAATTACGCTGTAAATAAATTCTACGGATCACCTCTATATGAGCTATAAAACACAGCCCAACCTACACAAGAAATAAACACGCATCTATAAGTATATTTCAAGCGAATGATGATAAAACAGCCATTCTGAATTTTGCTTAGATGGATAATTAACTTAAAAATTCCGATTATTGATTTGAAACTTGCAACAGTTTGTTTCATGTCGATGTGAGCCCGGCTGCTCGGATTAATATGTTCTTTCAAGAAGATACTGGGCCATCTTGCCACAGGTATTCACAAGTGATCTATAAATTTCTATTATCGACCACTTACTTAGAACTGTTGTGCGCATGTTACCCAGAAGCCATGTCGCGGTATCTTAGTAACGGACATGATTTCAACAGGAAGCAAAAGTCATGTTTGACGTGGGTAATGCTAAATTTAGAATGAAAGAGCCCACGTGACTTTGTGAAGAATTATGGGAATTGTTATTATAGATGTCGCTTTATACCGAGTCTCTCGCCAATAAAAGTTCTGTGAATTCAAGGGGAGTCATCCTTTAACGAGAAGTTACTTGGTTTTTCCCGTAATTTTCAATGGTCACTGTATATACTTTGTGCAGACAGCCAATGATAATTACGGAAAATGTCACACAACGTCACTTTAGACCGATAAGTCCACATAATTCTAATTGACAAGAGACATATTCTGCACACACATGTGTTGTTCAGGGCTTCCCCCCACTTTCTAATCCCCCCACTCCTAATCCCTCTACTACCAAGAATAATTGATCCTTCCCTGAACCATCTGTAATGTTAATTCGCATCCAGTAGGCTAGAAACAAAAGCAATGTCAATTTACAAATACACGCAACGTCAACCAACGTTGAAATCTTCTTTCTTTATTGTCGCTTTATATCCCTTTATTCCTTGCGGCGTCAGGGCTAGAAGATTCTCTGAAGCTGGTGTTTTTTGTGTGTTTCATATAGGTTTGTTTTCGTTGACTCTTTTATTTCTGTAATCTATCGTTTGCAAGGTCTGCTCCTGGGTTTGTATCCATCGTTCCTGTATAGTAATAGACTACAGCAAGGCTTGAAGAATGAGGAGGAGAAGAAAATAGAGGGGGGGGGGAATAGATGGGGGAACGAAGAAAATAGATGGAGAAAGAACAAAATAGAAGGGGAAGAAGAAAATAGAAGGAGTGAATAAAACTAGAAGGTGGGAAAAATAAAATGGAAAGGCAAAGAAGAAAATAGAAGGGGGAAGAAGAAAATAGAAGAGTGAGAAGAAAATAGAAGAGGTGAAAGAAGCAAATAGAAGGGGGAGAAGAAAATAGAAGGGGAATGAGAAGACTAAGAGAAAGAATATAAAGAATAAGAAAGGAATCAAAATAATATGAGGGGAATATAAAATAGAAGAAGAAGAGGATAAAAAAAGAAAATAGGAAAATGATTAATAAGATGAAAGTTAATATTACTGAAAGGAAAAAGAGGAAGGAGAAGACGGTGGTATTGATGAGATGCTGGCGGTGGTGCTGGTCGTGATGATGATGTTGGTGGTAATAATGGTGATTTTGGTGTTGGAGGAGATGATGGTGGTTGTGCTTGTGGTGACGTTGGGGGAGATTATGATGATGGTATTGATGATTATGATGATGATGGTGGTACTAGTGATGATAATAATGATGACGATGAAGAAGAAAACACAAAGAAACAACTAAATAACTTTATAAGATACCTACCACAGAAGAAGATATATTCCACACACTCAAACATGTAAAAAAAAAAGGAAAATTTTCCATTATAAATATATGCCTAAAGCTGGGATTTAAAATCAACAAAAACGGAATCGTTGTTCACAAATTGGTGAGTTTTTGATAAAGGTTAAATTAGACGACGCATTTATGTTCCAAAACGAAGTCAAGTCGAAGAGTTCTGAGCAAATGTCAAGTATGAAAATCGATATTATAAATGTCATTAGAGTTGAGGTATGCTGAAAACTGTGTAATCTGGCTTCAGTTATATAAGACTATTTTTGAAATGAATAATTTAATCTTTGACATTTTAACTTGACATTACGATTCTTGAGACTGAATTAGTCCATATGTACTCTTGTTTGTGTGCCAGATGTATGGATTCTACTACTGTACCCTGTAGTAGTAAACTGTCTGTGCTACTCTCCCTTGTACCAGATAGCATTATGTAATGTTGTTCCCTGTACCAGATATTAGAGTCTGTACTATTGTTCCCTGTACCAGATATTAGAGTCTGTACTATTGTTTCTTGTACCAGATATTAGAGTCTGTACTATTGTTCCCTGTACCAGATATTAGAGTCTGTACTATTGTTTCTTGTACCAGATATTAGAGTCTGTACTATTGTTCCCTGTACCAGATATCAGAGTATGTACTATTGTTTTCTGTACCAGTTATTAGAGTCTTTATTATTGCTCCATGTACCGGTTAGAATAGTCTGTACTGGCTTCCTGTACCATATAGCAGAGTCCGTACTGGTTCTCTGTACCAGATAGCAGAGTCCGTACTGGTGTTAATAGTTCCATACAAAGATTTGTGAAAGACGACAGACTGCGGCAAGATGTTGGTTCAATAAACTGAGACACTGCGCCTTTACGGAGCCATTAACATCTATAGTATAGAATAACTCTGCACAGAAGCTAAGTTTATGATTATTGTCGTGTTTTCCATTTGTCACTATTTATATTCTTGAAGTCGGCTATTTTTGACATGCGATTCTCAGTATATAAATAGTGACCAACGGAAACCAAGACAATAATTTTAAAAGTAACGAATGAATTCCCAATTAATTATTTACAGATATCTTCTATTGCAAACGCTCATGACCAAGTAGGTACATCTTCAACAAGGATTGCGGGAGGGGTTCAAACAGAAACATTCATTCGTCCACGCACGTTCACAACATTCGCCCACGTTCGCAACATTCGCCCATGTTCGTCCAATTTCATGTCCAATTCCCTCTTATTTTTGCATTTGAAATTTAATTCCATGACTCGTATGTGAGGGGAAATCGTATGTGAGAGAACTCGTATGTGAGGGAACTCGTATGTGAGGGAACTCGCATGTGAGAGAACTCGTATGTGAGGGAACTCGAATGTAAGGGAAATCGCATGTGAGGGAACTCGCATGTGAGGGAAATCGTATGTGAGGGAACTCGTATGTGAGGGAAATCGTATGTGAGGGAACTCGTATATGAGGGAACTCGTATGTGAGGGAACTCGCATGTGAGAGAACTCGCATGTGAGGGAACTCGAATGTAAGGGAAATCGTATGTGAGGGAAATCGTATGTGAGGGAACTCGTATGTGAGGGAAATCGCATGTGAGGGAAATCGTATGTGAGGGAAATCGTATGTGAGGGAAAATGGGGGGGGGGACGAGCGGGGAGCGTACTCATTATTTGGCATAAAATCAATCAAGTGTCATGCATGGTGGTATAGGCGATAATGCTTCTCCCCAACTCTCTGTCTGTTATGTTGTTATTAAGTTCAATTGGTAACACATTTTTGTGACACAGTGACAACACATCCAGATATTTCTCTTTGTGTCTTCCTCTGCCTCTTCTCCCCTTGATCTTTTCGGTGGTTACTGAATATTCAAGTTTTACTTTTCTCATCATATGCCCTAAATATCATGATTGTTTTCGTCTAATTTTTGCTATAATTTGGCGATTTACTCCAGCAACTCTGAGAATTCTACATTAGTTTTCATGGCTGCCCATGGAATTTTCATCATTATTCTTAAAAACAACATCTCAGTTGCCTCCATCTTATTACATCTCAGTTGCCTCCATCTTATTACATCTCAGTTGCCTCCATCTTATTACATCTCAGTTGCCTCCATCTTATTACATCTCAGTTGCCTCCATCTTATTACATCTCAGTTGCCTCCATCTTATTACATCTCAGTTGCCTCCATCTTATTACATCTCAGTTGCCTCCATCTTATTACATCTCAGTTGCCTCCATCTTATTACATCTCAGTTGCCTCCATCTTATCACATCTCAGTTGCCTCCATCTTATTACATCTCAGTTGCCTCCATCTTATTACATCTCAGTTGCCTCCATCTTATTACATCTCAGTTGCCTCCATCTTATTACATCTCAGTTGCCTCCATCTTATTACATCTCAGTTGCCTCCATCTTATCCAGCTTAGCAATAATTCCTAGTACTAAAGTAATGTCTGATTGTGTGTGTGCGTGCGTTAGTGCGTGTATGTGTGTGATGCGGATGGTGTATTCAATCAACCTACCTCCACCCCTTCCCCATCCTATGTACAAGGTTGGTTCAGAAAGTTATATAAATGATAATGACCTGGACAATACAGATTCAATTCGATTCTCTGTGGAAGGATACGAGCAAACCATAGGAGATCATAAGAGCTCAAAGAAACAGTACAAAACCAAACGAACACTTTCATACGTCTGGGACATACACATAGATGTCATACACACTGGTCAAAATGAGTACTTATGGGAATGTCTCCAGTGCTGCAATGATGCTTTCTAATCTAGGACACACTGGTCAACCTGAGTACTTATGGGAATGTCCTCCAGTGCTGCAATGATGCTTTCTAATCTAGGACATACACACTGGTCAACTTGAGTACTTATGGGAATGTCCTCCAGTGCTTATTTCTAAACAAGTACCAAGAAATCATATACTTCTTCTATCATTACTCGAATATGGACACATGCTGTTTGATTCTCAATTAATTACGAGCGCTTATCTCTGACTTGTTTTGTGCTATGGGTGTGGTCTATACATGTATATAAATCTATGTTCCTTCAGCGCTGAATAAAGCATAAACTAGTTCTCCATTTCCAGCGGTGCTACCGTGTGCGTAACACTTGCAGTAATTCTTGCATGTTGTTGAAATGGTCGTGATCATGCGCGGTGTAGACATACAACAACAACACTATTGCATAACGGTTGCTCTGATCGACTATGGTCATATCTGCAACAATTATTCAGCCCTCGTGGACACAAGTACCACAAACTCACACAATAGCTGTTTTTCTAAACTCTCTTTAAAATATTTTCTAAAGAAAAAAAGGGAACTTCTAAATACATTTGACGTCACACACAAATCTACTATCTGACTTGCTACTAAAATATCTCTGAAATTACCAGGAGAGAAATATTACTAAGTCACCGTACGTAATAGAAACTCCAAATCTATTGGTATATTCTTTGACATTTTCGTTCTCCAATGTCTGATACACGTAGGAATAACCTGGAAATCACCCAATTTTCTAGAATTATTCCAGATTTACAAGCATTTATTATCTAAAGTAAACAAGACTACCACAAAATTTGACTGCTGTGATAAATTCACAGATTTAGTGGTATTAAAACGTATTTATCGCCGTCTGCAAGAAATAATGTCAGACGTCTTGATCTGTTTACTTGCAAATGTCAAAAAAGTAGAACATTCTGAAAAACATACGTAAAGTATCCAGATTTCGTAATAGAATTCATCGTGTTTTATTTTTTGTTATCTATTATCAAATTTTCTTCTATTTCACTTTTTCATAGTCTTCATTTGGTTCCTACTATTTCTATTATCTTTTATTCGTCCATCACAAAAGATGCTGACTATACTTTACATCTTTCTATCGTTTCTTCTCTGCTTTTACTGTAAGGCTTTGTTTGCAGGATTGACGGACGATCTGTTTTCGGGCTGTGACAGATTTCATCGCTTGATATACAAAAATATTATGACGTCTACGAAAATTGGTAACTCCTTCAATCCCACCTTCTTCTTTGTCTTCCTCTACCTCTTGGTGTTTCCATTTTCATGTTGCATTCTCTTGTCGCAGGTCAATAAGAGTGTATTCTCATTAAGTGATTGAATTATTTCAATCTCAATTTTTCAATATATTTGACCAAAAACGTTGTTCTAACAGTTCTTGTAATCTCTTCTTTCCTCACATTGTCTCTTCTTGTTCTGTTTGCTGTTATTCTTAAACATCTCACTTCACAAGCAGCAAGCTTTCTGTCTTGCTCTTTAGTTATTGTCCATGTCTGACATTGGTAACACAATGCTGATATAAAGATTGAATTTAGGTAGGTAGGTAGTTCATGAATTTGCCTCTCTTTCAACCAGCGGACAAAGTTCCATTAGGTTATTTCAGGACACACTATCATAAAATATTAGAGGTAAAAAAGACCCCAAAAAGTCAAAAACTATCTTGTTCACCGGGATTGACTTGTATTTCAAGATTGGTGTGCGTTCATAATGTTTCAAATCTGTCACAGACTGTTGTATCCAGAATATTGTCTTGCGATCTGATATTCATAACATTTCTGAGACAGATTGTGTGAACGTGATTGAGTAACTTCACATGTCGTCTATACACAGTTCACGTTTATAACAGCGTAAAACAGCACATCACTTCTTATCAATAGTGCGACAGCCATATTTAAACTGTCACTACTCGCCGAAGATGGATATGTCGGGCCATTGGCGCAAATAAAACTTCGACACAACGCAATTCCATTCTCTGGACTACATCCTGCTGGAAATCTAGTAGGACCATAGTCCTGCGACAAAGGAGATCCAGCGGGAGTTTGAGAATGAACGCTGAAGAAGAATCTATCACTTTGTTCATCTGCACCAAAATGACACGAGCAGGCAACACTTGTCATCCTAACAATATTGTTATATTACAAGACAATACCACAGTTATTCTATTCTCTCTCACATGTTTCAAGGTTTTCATTTCAAGAACCCTCGTACATTATTACGACATCACTCAATATTCCCGTAATTGTTAACCAAACAAAGTACCATCTCTAGACTCCAGTGTTTAAACAGCTCATACTCAAACATACTAATATACCATAGTTCGTCAACGCTGGATCTAAATTTAATATTGTCAATTATTATTACCAACCTTTTTGTTAAATATATAACTAGTCTGTGTTTTAATTATTTGATATCAGCGATTGCGCCATCATTGTTTATTTTAAACTAGGTTAAAATGGCGGAACGTTCTGTTTACAAAAATAAGTAGAAGACAAATTACTGAAACAAAGTGATCATGCCAAATATCATTGGTACATTAAGGTTATGGTTAGGAGCTGACAAATGAACAAATCGATAATATGTACTCACTGCGCAATACTGAAATCCGAGAGATAGAGCTTCAAACGGAATAATGAAGTTTTGCTGATAACTTGAAACTATGTATTACATTATGAATCTGGTGTGTAATAAATGTAATATTTCGTTAATATAATATATACTAGCAGCCAATGTAATATATACTAGCAACAATTAAAATATATACTAGCAAACATTAAAATATATACTAGCAACCAATATAATATATACTAGGAACAACTAAAATATATACTAGGAACAATTAAACTCGTATATACTAGCAACCATTAAAATATATATATACAAGCAACCATTAAAGACGCGTTAGCATGTTTTCATATGAGACACTGCATGTTTTCATATGAGACACTGCATGTTTTCATATGAGACACTGCATGTATTCACATGAGACACTGCATGTTTTCACATGATACACTGTATGTTTTCACATGAGACACTGCATGTGTTGATTGAAAATAAACTGAAACTTTTTTTTCGCTTTTGTGAACCATGTGTCGTATCAAGTCTGCAGCATTTTTTTTTTTTAAACCGTGGCCGTTGAATATTTTGTTAGGCCAAACCATAGATCTAGGTACGCCCTCGAAAATCGTCTCATTTTCGAGTTGGGTACCATCAAGCCATTTGGACTCAATTCCGACCACTCTTTCGCTTAGTTCTCGGTCGTATTGGTCTTTGTTACGTCATCGTTTTGTTCCTCTCGTTCCACCTGTATTATCGTCTTTGTGTACTTCCTGTTCGTATGCTTCCGGTATCTATCTTAGCACCACATTTCACTCGGATACGCATTCATTTTTACTTGTGGTTTTTTTATGTTTGTATGTTATGTCCGTATCTTGAAAAAGGCCTATTGGTCCGAAACGTCGACTTTGTCCTGTGTATTGTCATTTGTAGATTATATTCTGTGTTTTGTTTTTGTTATATGTACCATATTTACATCCGTTAGTGATAGTGTGTAGTGTTTTAGTCATCATTCAGTAGGACTTCATTACCTGTTTTACACGTGAGTATTATTAGGCCAAACCAGGTTGTTGGTTATTTGGCGTCTAATAAGTCAAGCCAGGCTGTTGGTTATGTGGCGTCTAGTAATTCAAGCCAGGATGTTAGTTATGTGGCGTCTAGTAATTCAAGCCAGGATGTTAGTTATGTGGCGTCTAGTAATTCAAGCCAGGATGTTAGTTATGTGGCGTCTAGAAATTCAAGCCAGGATGTTAGTTTTGTGGCGTCTAGTAAGGATAGGACTTCTTTTGTACAAGCTAGAAGAGTGAAGTCTACTTCATACAATGTTTGCGTCCTGTGTATGAGCTGCTTGTCTGAGTTGTTGTTTGGAAGCGGTTGCGAAGATGCATCAGTACAATATGACGTTCGTAACAAGCTACTGTTGTTACACAAGGTTGACCCGATTTGGCGCAGTCATCAGTGGTATCTATCGCTAGGAATTATTGGTGCAGCCTTACCATAGTGGACTGGTCGCAACTGAAATGTCTGGAAATATTGTTGGTCGCCCAGTCGAGACATAAACAGAATAGTAATATACCTTCTTCCGATAAAAACCAGATACTGTCTTTTACTCGCCTAAATTTTATGAATGCTTGTGACAAATTTCAACCAGTTTTGGCTTTTAATAGAATTAGAATGTATTTGTTTGCTGTTTTTGCACGTCTTTCTATCTATCTATACTATGCGGATCTTGTTTGTCTTGCGGCGTCAGGGTTTAGGAGAGTTTCTGTGGTGGTAGCTTTCTTGTGTGCTGTTTGTAAGCTGTTCCAGTGGCTTTTTATTTTTATTTCTGTGATCCATCTTTTACATGGTCTGTCTTTGGATTTATAGCCGTGATTGTCTATGTGTTATGAACATCTGTGGCATACTATATGTCGGTAGTCTGGAAGCGTGTGAAAACCACTTGATCTGTTGTCTCCTGATGTGTTCTAATACTGATATTGTTGTGGTTATCTGTCTGATGTTATCGTTTCTAATTCTATCTCTTAATGATACTCCGAGTATTCTTCGTTGATATTTTATTTATACTATCAATATGTTACTTGTGTTTTGTACTATCATTGTCCAGGTTTGGCCCTGGTAGCACAGTGATAGGGTAATAATAGTCTTGTATAATGCAAATTTATTGTCTATTTTTGCATTTTAGTTCTTAAAAATACGTGACATATGTCCTATGATCTGTAATGTTTTGTTGCATCTATTTTGTATCTCTTTACTATTTCCCTTCACTCGATATAATTCTTGCTACATATTTTAACTCCTTTACATGTTTAAGATATTTATTATCGATGGCGCGGCTTCCCAGTGCAATTGTAAATGTAATATATTGTAAATGCAATGTGCTGTAATTTCATTTCTTTTTTGACTGAGCCATCTGTGTAAGTGATTCTGTCTTGCGGTTTTGAACTCAATTGCACAAGTTCTTGTACTGTCATCTCTGCCTTGATACACGTCCATTCTCGATATCTTTGATAATGTAAATTTAATGTATTATAAATATAATGTAATGGATTGAATTATGTTGATAATATAACAGTTTGATGATACTTATGTCCATCTACAACAGACGGAGAAGGTCAGCAAACATTCACACCAAATATTCACAACAAACGTTCAATCTGTTTACAGATGTTGCCTAGAGAAATATATCCCTACAGCTTATCCTAGGTTTGCGTCAATGACTCGGCGATATAGACATGCCGTTTGTGTAACAGTGTGCGGACTGGATCAATGCGCGTGTGCGTATGAGCACTATATTGGTCTAGAGATCAAATAGAGTATTATAAGAAACTGGGTCTAGGCTTGATCCTTCGCAATATAATACTTATTGGCTAATGGGACACCAAGTCTTTTTCTTCGTCGTTCGTTCTCAAACTCTTACAGAATAGCAAGGATATTGTCCGTGGAACGGAAAGTATTGTCATTGTTTACATCATTGCTGCGATATATGCACCTTTCGGTCTGACACATCCGACTTCAGCATGGCTTTTGGGTCACTGTTTCTATATGGGAAGGAAAAGCCAGCTTCATCTCAAATCTCCTTACTCGTCCCTGACAACATAGATGGAAATTAAACAGTGTTGCTATTCATTGCTCCACTTTCAGACTTATAAACACACGGGCGAAGGTGAAGCTTTCTACAATGATTCATTCAACTATTCCCGTTCATTTCATTGGCTATCACATACGGTATAATGATCATCATCATCAAGTGTCGTCTCCGCAACGAAAGTTGGCTGCAGCAGACCTCCAACATTCCATATCTCCTGTTGTGGTGGTGCACTCTGCTAGACTGTAATCTGCCCATCTTGTGATGTTACTCTCCTTAATGTATCTCTGTCTATCTTTTGCTCGCCTACCTTCGAATTTACCCTCAAGTAAGGTCTTCAACAAGGTGTCAAGGTATAATGATAGTGGCTAATGAACCGTCACAGCTGTCAACTACGGCATATTTTCACGTTAGAGAGTTGCTGTTGAGGATTCTGTAGCTCCTTTTCTAACCAATAAACATTATTGGAATAGTCACTTGAGTCATTAAAAAGGCTTGCTACCCATTAGCCAGTAGGTCTATAATGTAGATGGACATGGTTTAGGACACAATTAGTCAACCTGTCAGCTTTCTTTCTCTCTATTCCTATAGTTTCTTCAAATAAATTTCCTTTAAGGTACCGTAAAGGGTGGAAGTAGATGAAGTGAAAAGAAGAAGACATGGCTGGATAATATCAAGGACTGGACAGGATGTGAAGTTTCCAAACTCATCAGGATGGTAGAGAATAAAGATGAGTGAACTTTCTGCATCAAATGTTTCAATGTGACATCCTCGCCACTTTTGATGCTTTTTATTATTATTATTATTATTATTATTATTATTATTATTATTATTATTATTATTATTATATTATTATTATTATTATTATTATATTATTATTCTTGTTTCTTTTTTTTCTACGTTAGTTCTCAAACTTCTAGCTAACAGGATGGAGTCCGAAGAAAGAAATGAGTTTGCCCATTGTGTTGCCGTCTTCATAGAACAAATGAGTTTGCCCATTGTGTTACCATCTTCATGAAAGAAGCAGAGCAGAGACGTGGCCCTCCCCAGCTAACCCAAAGGAAAAACCGTACGTAACAAGCGTGAGACACACCGCCACCATTAAAAGAGAGAGCAAAGTGAGTGAATTAAGACGGATGGAACATTTAACTGTACCACTAAATGTCAAGGGTGCACATAAGGTGAGGGAGGAGATTTTGAGCAAGGTTCAGATCCCCCTTCTCTTTGGAAGTCATAAAATGACATTTAATATAACATTTACTATGAAATTTAACATGACATTTTGCATGACATTTAATATTACAATTAATAGGACATTTACTGTGACATTTAATATGGCGTTTACTATGACATTTAACATGACATTTACTATGACATTTAATACTAGAGAAAATCCCAAACAAATGTAACCCCCCTCCCCTATCCTTTAATGATTTTCACCAGTTAAAAAAAGGACCTAAATTCCCGGAAAACAAAAAATGACTTGTTAAGATAAATTCCCTCTTGGCCACACATATTTGCGGCTCTGCTGAACCCCCTTAGTCGCCTATTACAATATGCTCAATCTCAGTGTCGATATTCTTTGCTTATATTTCCAATCAGCAGAGCATTGACGATCCATCTCCCTCTCTTTTTTTCACTCTCTCTCTCTCTCTCCATTTATCCTTTTTACTCTGACTCTCTATCACTCCCTCTCGTTCTCCTCCTCCTCTCTCTCCCTCATTATCAATCTCTCTTTCCCTATCTATTTCCCTTTTTTCTCTCACCTCTCTCTCACTCTTCCTCTCTCCTCTCTCCCTTTGTATTTCCTCCCTCTCTATCCCTCCCTCTCTCTCCTCTTCTTCTCCATGTCTCCATCTCTCTCCTTTGTCCCCCCTCTCTCTTACCCTTTCTTTTCTCCCTCTCTCTTTGCCTCTTTCCTTCTCAACTTATTCTTTATGTTTCTCTCCCTCCTCACTCACTCTCTCTCTCTCTCTCTCTCTATCTCCTGTTTCATAAACGTACAGTGTGAATGTAACTTAAATTTCCTGGAAATCAAACAAACAATACAACCAGGAAATGTTCAAGTGTTACTCTAACAGTGACCAGACAAATACAAGGTCCCCACTTTCCTATTTCATGGAGCGAGATTTTTGTGAAGTATGTAAATCGTGAGATTCTATCAGGAAGTCGACATGTTGGTATGTGAACTCAAATCCGGACTTTCACCAGTGCAAGATCTAAATAGCATATCATATTCAGGACGTAGCCATCAATCTGGTATTTGGTTTGGCTGTAGTGATTTTATAGGCAATTATAAATTTCTAAAAAACTTTCGTTACTGCATGTTTTCTGTGAAGGAGTGCATGAAGGCTTTCTTTGGGGTGTGGAAACAAAGGCCACTTTGCCATAGCAGACGCCACGAGATGTACTGGAAGGATTGCATCATACCCAGAAAGAAAAAAATCCTATCCCAACCGTGGATTGAATCTGGGATCACAAGGATCTGAGAACGGCGTTCTAACCACACGGCCATAAGCTCCTATGCACAATTATGAATGCGTTCAGTAATTTGCCATTGATTACTAAACGGTCCGAATGCGTGCGGCGAGGATCGAACTCAGTACCTTGGGCGTGATAGAAGATCTACCAACAGAATTGGTTGGTTGGTTGCTGATTCAGCGGTCAACGGCGCTCTTGATTTTTGACCCAATGGCATTGTGTGATGCATACATGTGTTTGTGAGCTGTTGTTTTGTTCAATATAATGTGTTCCATTTATCTGGCCCTAGAGGGAGAAGCATGCCAAAAGAATTCACGCAAGCGTTTTGATCATGTTTTCAATCATTCCCATACATTTCATTGATCGACGTTGGCAGGCGACATTAGGGCAACACAAAATATATAAATAGTAACAAACGAAAAACACGGGAATAATTATAAAGTTCTAAAACACAATGACATGTCAGTCAAAGACATATAAACAGCTAAACGTCATCCGACAGGGATCTGTAATAGGAAAACTGCATCCCACAGGGAAGGGTAACAGAAAAACGGCATCCCACAGGGATCTATAACAGGAAAACGGCATCCCACAGGGATCTATAACAGGAAAACGGCATCCCACAGGGATCTATAACAGGAAAACGGCATCCCACAGGGATGGGTAACAGGAAAACAGCATCCGACAGGGATCTGTAATATCTCCAACAATATCTACAACAATATCTACAACAATATCTACAATAATGGTTAATGATTTAGGAGAAGAATATCATTGATGTTAAGAATAGCCTGTTACAGTCTGCAGATAATGCTGTAATAGCCTGTCACAGTCTGCAGATAATGCTGTAATAGTCTGACACAGTCTGCAGATAATGCTGTAATAGTCTGACACAGTCTGCAGATAATGCTGTAATGCGGTCAAACAATAACATCAGATATCTAAAAGTAGGGGTTCATAGGCAACTAAATAAAGTAACAAGCTGCATGGAAAAATGGGGTCTTAGAATCAATGTTAACAAAACAATAGACACTCTCTTCAGAAGAAAACGGGTTCAAACATCTAAAATTAAGGATATATCGGTATAAATAATGAAATGGTACTGCAATGGTAATGTAATGGTTCACAGATCTGTCGTGGTATCTACGCCTTTCGGCCTGACACATCCGGTTTCATCATAGCTTCTGAGTCACTTTGATCCTATATGAAATGGGGCAGCTATCTTCACCCAAAACCTCCTTAGTCGCCTCTTATAACATGTATGGAATGTAAATTTGATAGTATGTCCTGTTCGAAACGTAGCCATTAACTCAACATTTCTATACTATCGATTTGTTGGGCAATATAAATACATTCAGTAGTTTGCTGTTGTTCTCTGGACCGTTCGGATGTAATATTGCTTGCTGCGGTCTTCGAACCCAGTACATTAGAGTCACAAACATTCTCTGTACCTCACCATCGTACAGCCGTAAACAGTAAGTAAACCGTGGTGATATTCTTTGTTCCCATATCAGGATACGGCAACATGTGTATGACCTGCGGGTAAAAGATTAAGTACGAAGAGAATATAAAGATGGACACACAGAAAACTAGTAAGAAATATAGCTAGATAGTCAGTGATTTAGAACCAGCAGTGAATAAGGAAACAGAAAATATAGGAACACATGGAGAAGAGTGACTGTGAAGGGCTTGACAGAGAAATGAATCACATCGAATGAGATTGAGAACGTACGTACCCACTGATAGATAGATAAAAGAGATAGATAGAGAGAGAGATGTATAGATAGAAAGATAGAGAGATAGCGAGTGAAATATATGGATAGAGATATAGATAGAGATGGAGAGAGAGAAATAGAGAGATATATAGATATAAAGAGAGAGAGATAGCGAGCGAAAGATTATATATATATATATAGAGAGAGAGAGAGAGAGAGAAATAGATAAAGATAGAAAGATAGAGATGGAGATAAAAATATATTATCTCTATTTCGAGATATCGGGAGTTAGAAAGATAGAGAGAGAGAGAGAGAGAGAGAGAGATAGCGATAAAGAGATAGAATAGAGACAATACTAGAGATATAGATAGATACAAATATAGAGAGATAAATATAGACAGATAAAGAAGGAGAGATTGAGTTCTATAGAGAAACGCATAGATGTATAGAGATAGATTGAGAGAGATAAATAGAGAGATTAAGCTCGGTGTCTTCCCATTGAGAACTTATCCAAGTTGTCGCGAGCTATTGAATGATTTATATGCTGAGTATGTTGTGTCGTTTGCTATTATAGACCAGTAGTTAAGCCTTAGTTCTTTCATTCTTTGGGTTAGAGGATTTATTCCTAGATTTACTTGTTAATATATCTAGAAAATATATATATATATATACTAATTATTCGGAATTTCCATCCAAGTTCATGTTCACAACCAACCTTTAATGTGACGTCGAAGATGTGGTATCACATCTGTCAGAAATCTAGAGTTCCATGATTTCAGTATATGACCTGGCTGGGCATACCAATATTTTTTTTCTGCAAAAAACGTAAACAAGATCTTGTACCTGGTCTGAATGCGACCTTCACCTTTCTGTTAAGATAGATTTGTATAAGTGCACGCGTGGCCATCAATTTATAATGCCTGTTAGCTAATTGAAAAATAGACTTCAAAAATGACTCGATTGACTTCTCTCGTGATATTAATTGGTCTCTGTCTGTATTATTTGTGTCGACATTCAATGAGAATCAAGGGAAAGTCGCAAGCGATATATTTGAAAGCATTTTCATATTAGCCAACAGGTCTTGTTTTAACGATGGTTCTGATGTGTGTCAGTGTATTTTTAGGTTGTTTCTAAATATATCTTTTATTATAATTAGCTTTGTTTTGTTTGTTTACATAGTTATCATAGAAATATGAGCCAATAGAACGCGTGTATACTCTGGTCAAGAATGTAGGTTTATCGAGAATATTCCATAACTAGATCGCTGGAACTCTAAGAGAAGTTTGTGTTTGGTGAAGATGACTGCTAAGAGAAGTTTGTGTTTGGTGAAGATGACTACTAAGAGAAGTTTGTGTTTGGTGAAGATGACTACTAAGAGAAGTTTGTGTTTGGTGAAGATGACTACTAAGAGAAGTTTGTGTTTGGTGAAGATGACTACTAAGAGAAGTTTGTGTTTGGTGAAGATGACTACTAAGAGAAGTTTGTGTTTGGTGAAGATGACTACTAAGAGAAGTTTGTGTTTGGTGAAGATGACTACTAAGAGAAGTTTGTGTTTGGTGAAGATGACTGCTAAGAGAAGTTTGTGTTTGGTGAAGATGACTGCTAAGAGAAGTTTGTGTTTGGTGAAGATGACTACTAAGAGAAGTTTGTGTTTGGTGAAGATGACTACTAAGAGAAGTTTGTGTTTGGTGAAGATGACTAATAAGAGGGTAAACACACAAATGTTTAGATGAAATGTTGTGAAAGGACTTAATCCTCGGAAATAGAACACCCATTGGCTAATTGGAAAACACCCTCCCTTCTAAAATGACTAAAATTGAATTCCTTGATTTTTATAGGTTTTCACACAAAATGTAAACATAGTTACTCTCCGCTGTTGAGCTGCTGCATTCCTCCTCTTTTTACCAGATGCTGCGCATTTCTTTACAATAGAGCACAATGTAAATTTATTGTGTGAAAGTTCTTCCTGTTTCTTAGTTGGTTCCAAAGGCTTTTGTGATGTCTTTAAAATTCGAGGTAGCGCGTTTTTTTGTGTTTACTATGAGAACGTATTCCCATCTGCAACTCAACATAGAGAATTGATAGGAGTTATATCAGCAATATGTACTTACTGCGCAAATCTGAAATCTAACAGGTAAATCCGGGTAGGATTTAAGGGTAATTAAGATTTGCTGACAACTCAAGACACACATAATGAAACACACAAATCGACGGTTCGGTCATAAGGCCTATAGCAAGACAAAAATTAGAACAAAATTAAAACATACAACAGAAAATAGACGCGAAACAGACAGAGGCCTTTTGGTCGAAACAGACATAGTTCTTTTGGTGGCTGGGGTAGCACAGTGCAAACATCATAATTAACAGAAATCATCAGAGCATATTATTCAAGAATGTACAGAAAATGAAATTCTGGAGCCCAGAGAAACAACAGTATTGGGATAACAACATCACTAGTTTGATGTGTACATGTGTTGTCTGGGGTAGTAAGTACAACATAATAGCTTTGTAGAAGTCTGTATTTTGTATGTGTGCTTTTATTGTGACTTAAGTTTTGCCACACCTAATGGGATCAGAGAAAAGACAAAATGGATAGATTTATACATGTTATCTCTGAAACAACCTTATTTCTGTTTCTATTATATTTATGTGTAAAGTAGGCCTAATGGTCCTTGTAGTACTGATGGCTAAAGATATGTCCAAAAAATATCTGCGACTTCTGTATACAAGTTACACAACACAGCCACGTTTATAGAAGATAAACTCTACTGACTTCTGAACGAGTTACACAACACAGCCACGTTTATAGAAGATAAACTCTACTGATTTATGAACGAGTTCCACGCCACAGACACGTTTATAGAAGGTAAACTCTACTGATTTCTGAACGAGTTACACACCACAGACACGTTTATAGAAGATAAACTCTACTGATTTCTGAACGAGTTACACACCACAGACACGTTTATAGAAGATAAACTCTACTGATTTCTGAACGAGTTACACTGTGGCAGTGTAAAGTGGTTTGGAAGTTGCACATATTCTTCTGAATGCTTGAACGTTTACCATCGTGCAGCACCCCATAGAATAATCTCTTTGGAATGCGGTGTCTGGCATACGAACGATGTGGCCAGTCCAGCGGAGTTGGTACCTAGTCAGAGCAGAGCATGGATGCTTTGCATACGGGACTTTTGAAGGATTTCCGTGTCTGGTACTCAATCCTGCAAATGTGTGAATGAGCAGGTTCTCTGCTTACTTGTCGTAACCTTAAGATAGACAATATTTACATCAATCAAATCTACAAAGACAATCTCTCTGATTTCAATCAAAGATGTATCGATCAAATACTGGATTGGACTAGATCTCAGAGATAATTTTATCATGTGACTATAAGATTGTTTACCTGCAACATTCCCGTATGCCTGTGACATCTCCAAAGGGTCACAAGCGATTAAATACACTAGTAAACCTCCAATAAGGTCAAATATCACACATATTCAAGATCAGATAACAGAATTCGGTACAAGTGCAAACAACATAACGATTTTTGATAAGTACGAATTCTGTTCACGGTAGAACGGTAAAGCAATGTATACACAATATTCCATAACAATCTCTATATACTGAGCCATGGGCACCGGCAGCATAGGTAAATGCAGAGCAAGTGAGACCTTCCCCTCGCCCCTTGAAATAACTAAATTACACAATCGTCTTTGTATGCTTGAAACACTAAGGGGGGGGGGGTGTGGGAAAAGCAATTTATGACAATGTGTAGATATGAAATGAACACTTTATGGCAATGTGTAGATAGAGAATAAACACTTTATGATAATGTGTAGATATGAAATAAACACTGTATGACAATGTGTAGAGATATGGAATAAACATTTTATGACAATGTGAAGATAAAGATAAACATTTTATGATTATGTAGATGGGGAATATATATTTTATGACATCGGTATGTCCAATAGAGAAGTAAATAATAGCAATACTGTTTCCTAACATGCATGTCGTAAGAGGCGACTAAGGACTTCTGTAGTGCAATTGGCTGTTACATTTCATAGATGCTGAGGTCGGTTGTCGGGCCAATTGACCCAGGTTATTCAGCTAAGCTGTAAACCATGACACAACGCAGCCCGTTTACCGGATTACATCCTGCTAGTCTGCATGAGTTTGAGAATGAGCACAGTAAACAAAATACTAAATTACTACCTAGAATTGTCAAATATTAAAAATCAAATAACTATCCCGGTCGTAACAGACATACTGACCGCAATCCCTGCAACAACAAACCCCCCCCCCCCCCAAAAAAAAAAAAAACAACATCTGTCACAGATTGTTCGAGTGCAGCAGAAGTGCTGCCGTTCACTCTGCACTGGTAATGTGGCCTGACTTAAAACAACAATTGAATCTAGAAATACATGAAACAATAGTATGATCTACTTGAAAAAAAGTCAGATGGTCGCAGACTGCATCTGAATCAGATCCTTTCAGATGGCACCTATTCGCCTTACAACATTAGTCAACACGTTTTCCTAATCGATCAATATGCATCTCTAAACACGAATGCGATTTTAGTCAAGACTTCCAACATGTATTTTCTAAACTTACTATGAATATGGTCTGATCGATAGACATACAGGCATTAACAACAGACACACACCTTCTCTTGATCTTACTCTCTCAGACAACATATGTACACACCAAACTAGTGGTCTTGTTATCCCAATACAGGTACCTGATCTGGTCATGTCGGTATTATACAATACAGTAGCCCACCCTGATACAGTTTTACGTATATTCAACTAGGCGACACAAAACATATGGAGGTATGATCAAATATGTCAATAATCAGGTATTAATCAATTAAATCTTGCCATTCATTATCACATATTTTATTGATCTGTAAACACCAAGTATTCCACTTTTGAAGTCAGGAACAATAAGCATCCTATTTTACATGTTTATTGTTGTTATTTGACATTATTTGATGTAAATGTTTGTATGGTGTATATAGCATAACATAATTATTTATTTTTACGGTTGGGCGGCGCAGGATTGAACCGGTTTTCGCGGTACGACACGTTTAGTCGCAGGTCAGTGAATATTGCATATTTGTCATTTCGTGGCAGATATCAAGGTGGTGGGAATGCTAGTAGGGGCATAGCGTGGGTCAATGGTGCCCGGGGCGGAAACATAATTTTCCATCCTTGTAACATTAAAAAATATGTCAGTCTTCTTCTTCTTCTGCGTTCGTTCTCAAACTGCTGCAGATTATCAGGATGTAGTCCGGAGAATGGAATGCGTTGTGTCATGGTTTACAGCATTGCTGCGATATCTGCGCCTTTCGGCCTGACACATCCGCATTCATCATGGTTATGGGTCACTGACCCTATATGGGATGGGACAGCCAACTCCATCCCATAACCTCCTTAGTCACCTTTTACGACATGCATGAAAGTGTTCCAGTGATGCTATTCTTTGCTCCCCTTTCAAAACCCCGACAACACACGGGCGTACAAAATATGTCAGTGATTGTGAAAGACTGAAGGAAAATAAATTTGTCGCCCTCCCGATGATGCCGCACGGGGCGGTCCGCACCTCCGCCCCCAACCTTTCGCTACGCCACTGAATGCTAGGTGTATCATTACTGCAGTTGGATCCAAAGATCTGACGGAAGAATGATGAACTAGTTGGTCCAGATGTATACTCCTGGCAGAGCGTGATGTTTCTAGTATACTGTCCAACTGGAACTCCTCCGTTAAGATAGCAAACATGCATCAATAAACTCCACCTTCATAACACAGCCATCCATTTGAGACAGCAAATCTTATGTTTGAATGCCACCTCCTGCCGAAGACGGATGTGTCGGGCAATTTGCGCAAATAAAACGGTGACACAACGCATTTCAATTCTCTGGACTACATCCAGCTGAAAATCTAGTGGGATCATGGTCCTGCTAGATTCAGCGGAAGTTTGAGAATGAACGCTAAAGAAGAAGAAGAATGTCACCTCGATTATCCAACTGTGAAGAATCTATGCTTTTATCAGAAAGGCTATGGGTCACCTTCTCACAGCTAACTGGAATACTTCACCATCATCATCATGTGTTAAGCTTCAAGAAATCGTTGGGTCATTTAGATCAGAAGCTGGGATGGCCAATTTTACCAAAACAATTCCGTAGTCCACTCACGCGACATGCATGAAACGTCAGTGCTGGTACACTGTACTTCCTCTTCGATAAATTTTCATAGAAGTTGACCACCCAGCACTTTGATAAAAACTACATAAGGAAGGAAAGTTTGGAGGTTGATGCAGGGAAAAAAAAACAGCGGTATGAGGATGTTGGCAGCATCATTTGAAAGCCCAGCAATGGATGATGTTAAAATAATGTATCTATTTAAAAAAACAGCTAAATGTAACGCGACATAAGGAACTACACATCCCAGCAAACCAATGTTTCTGATTGGAAGTGAAGTATGTCACGTGGTCAGATGACGTAACGGCAAAGTACATGTCACTCCATATACCTAACTCTCTATACTTATATATATATATATATATATATATATATATTTGTGTGTGTGTGTGTGTGTGTGTGTAACGCTATCTATCTATATGGAAATATAAATATCTGTAAACAATGAAAATGTTAAGTCGTTGATGTGATAGAGAGAGCGAAGAAATGTTAAGATGTTGATGTGAAGGTGGGAGTGGAGAGAACAAAAAAATTTGGGAAACAATTTTCGAAAATGAGGAAACCAGGAAGAAGAGACAGAGATTGTAGTCACTATTGTGAATGTTTGAGAACCACATAGCGAAACAAATCTTAAAGCGTGAAACCTTGTAGTCCTTTCTTAGTGTCTGCTATCTGTGTTCTGTAGGTTTTATATTTACAAACGTGTCCCAACAACTACTAAGTCCGTCTACAACCATAGGTCTCGTGAGCTTTGTCACTCACCTTAACTAATTCAAGCTTTTCATTGGTTACTTTTGTATACTGTCTCATGCTAGCCAATGAAAACACAAATACAACTATCAACTAATTAGGGTGATCATCAAGCAAATCCCAAATTGGAAGAAGGACTTGATACCAGACATTTGCGTGAATGTTGAGCCGTGAGTTAGTGCAGATATAGATAACATAAATGAAATGGGTTGGGTTGGGGATGGGGGGGGGGTAGAGTCATATCTATCAACCTCAGGAGCATTTAGTTCGCTGTTACTGCCACCAAACATGGACAAGTTATCAGCGTGTAAACAAACACGTGTGTTTTTATCTGTACAGCCCACATGTAAACACAAATGTACACTCTATCGATATAATCTACACTAATTCTCAAGTTTAAGTTCTCAAACTCCCGCTGATAAACAGGATGTAGTCCGTAGAATGATGTGAGGAAATCTGAATGTCTCAGCAGTGCACCACCAAAGTAAGGCCATTGTGCTGGCTGACGATCGTACAGCGTGCAGTACAGAGATACTCAGAGGCATTCAATCATCTGATGGGGAACTGGCTAAGGAAGGTGCTGCCGAAGACCACCCAGATATACCAATCACCTACCATCAGAAAAAACAGATGATCAAGTCAATAAGAAAGCCACAAACACCAACACAAGATGACTATCATATTATGAACAGACCAGAACAAGTTATAATTCTACGTCTCAGAACAGGACACAACCGACTCCGCAGTCACATGTATAAAAAGTTCAAGATTGGCAATACGGCCATGTGTACATGTGGACAGGCAGCACAGAGTGCCAAACATATATTTCAAGAGTGTTCTGAGCATGAAACGCTGAGGCAGACATATGGCCAGAGGAAACAACACTGGAATCAAAACTCTATGGGACACTGTATGAACTACAAAAGACAGTGAGTTTTATTAAGGAGACAGAATTACAGATATAGACATGTTTCAAGTGAACGAAAGAAGAAGAAGAAGAATCTGATGGGGAATCTGAAAGACAAGTGCGACAATGGACGTAGACGAAAAAACATATATATCCTTAACTAATTCTATCCGACAAAGTCGATAAAACAGCAACTTAAGCAGACCTCTTCTGCTAGTAAGCAAATAATAGGACTACATTCTTCTTTTCTGCCCTATGGGAATGATAAAATAATCCCTTTAGATGTGAACAGGAAACTCTTGACAGTTCATAGTCTTTCTGACAAAAGGACAATTGTGTAACTGAATTGACATCACTACTCATATAAGATCTCAAAGGCATGAATGTGTCCGGGGGAGGGGGTTATGGATGAATGCATATTAAGTTCCTGAAGGGAGGCATTCCAGTGCGCCAGTATCCCATGATCACCGCGTCCTTCCAAAGGCATATCATACACTTGTTGGCAAACTTCTTCTTCTTCTTCTTCTGCGTATGTTCTCAAACTCCTGTAGATTAGCAGGATGTAGTCCGGAGAACGGAATGCATTTTGTCATGGTTTACAGCATTGCCGCGATATCTGCGCCTTTGGTCTGACATATCCGAATTCAGCATGACTTTGGGGCACTGAACCTATATGGGATCGGACAGCAAACTCCATCCCATAACCTCCTTATTCGCCTTTTACGACATACGTGGAAGGTAAACAGTGTTGCTATTCTTTGTTCCCCTTTCGGGCCCCAGCAACACACGGGCGCCTGCTCACAGCTACAATGATTATTTCATCAACATCGTCATCATGTAGTTGTTGTATGTGATGGTGAATCGTGTGCCATATGTGTTGTTATTTCTCGGCCTTTGATAGATTTTCTTAAGCTTTCCACATTATTTAGAGAAGAATTTTATGAATAATCAAATCCCCTACCGGATGTCGTAGTTTCATCCTTGATTTAAGGTCCCTGTGGATTATCACTTGAAGCTACAGAGTTACGTGCTATTAGTGGTACGTACTCTCGGCAGGCGGCATTCCGCTTCGTTGAAAATTACGGAGTACAGATGGGAAAACGAGTACAGTGAAGTAAATCCTCTACGACTTTTGAACCCTTTTGAACATTTTTTTCGTTAACGTTGCCTTCTGCTATAAATCTTGCCATGCTGTTATGTCTCTTTATATGACCAAAAAACTCTGCTTTCTTGTTAAGATATTGTTAAGGAGTCAACCCTCTACGATGTTCATTAAACTTAACACTTCTTGATTTGTCTTTTTAGCTGTCCATGGTATACGTAATATTCTTCTGTAGCATCTCATTTCGAAAGCATCGATTCTCTTTTCTATTGTTTTATTTAATGTCCATGCCTCACAGCCGTATCTAACCACTGGAAATATGCATGTTCTGATCATACATAGTTTGGCTATGCTGCTGGTACTTTGCCAAAGAATTTTCACTTGGGCAAGTTTCAACTTCGCCATTGCATTTCTTTTCTTAATGAATTCTTGAATGAAAACTTAAAATACCACACTTGTTATTAGCTCCTTGAAATAAATCCCACTATTTGCATTGCCTTCTTGGTAAATCTATCATCCATAAATCAATCTGTTGATCAATATCGACCATCCAAACTTCTATGGATCACATGTCTTATTTCCTCCAGAGTTGGTCACATGTTACAAAATGTATGCGTACAAAAGACCGTTAACGTTACGTGCTAACTCCCGTAGTATATCCCAGTATCTGTAGATCCGTGGTTGTTCACACTTGAGATATGGGCGATGTGTAGTACAGTCATGTGGCCCAATGCTAGATTACACATACACATATGTTTTGTGTATACATATTAGTAACGCTTACATTTAAAATTAACAATTCCGATCATATTTTACATTTGCCTTGTGTTGCCCCAGCCCACACACTTCCAGCATCGCGTTGTTTCTTGACACCGACGTTTTATCTCTTGACTAGATTCAATTAATCAATAAATCAAGTGCCGTAGTGGCGTAGGCGATCAAGCTTCTCCACAACTTTGTCTCTTGTATTGTTAATAAGTTCAGTTGGTGGCATCTTTTTTGTGCCACAGTGACAACCCATCTAGAAATTTCTCTCTTTCTCATCCTCTGTCTCTTCTCCCTTTGATCTTTCTGGTGATTACTAAATATTCAAGTTTTACGCATCACATGCCCTAATAATCTTGATTGTCTGTTCCTAATTTTCGCTATCTCTATCTATTCGCTAAACCCTTTATTGTGTTTCAGCGTCAGGGGTGGAAGAGTTCTCTGGAGGTGACCCTCGTGTGTGCTGAGTATATTGTGGAATTCGTCGCCTCTTTTATTTCGGTGATCCATCGTTTTCGTGGTCGGCCTCTAGGTCTGTATAGCATAGCCTGCTGTGGTATGATGTCTGGTGGTAGTCTGTTGTGTGTACAAACCATTTGATTTGTTGGCTCTTAATATATTTCAAGATTGGGGCGGTGTGGTTCTTTGTCTAATGTCTTAATTTCTCACTCTTGTCTCTTCGCGATATTCCTAGGATTCTGCGTAAGCATGCCATTTCAGCTGTCACAAGTGTACGTTTCTCTTGTGCTTTCGTTGTCCATGTTTGGCATTGGTAGTGCAAGGTTGACATAATAATCGTTTTGAATAGTGTTATTTTGGTGTTTAAATCTACATTTTTGTTTCTGAAGATGGGTGTCATTTGCCCTAGAGCTCCCTATGCTTTACTGCATCTATTGTTTGTTTTTTTCTTTACTGCTCTTTCCTGTCTGTTTCTGTTGATATATTACTTCATAGGTACGTGAGTTATGTCACTTGTTTAAGTCTGTTTATATATATATATATATATATATTGGTGTTTCTTTCTGTTCTTTCTAATTTTCGCTACAATTTGTTGTATTATCCAGCATATTTTCTACTGTAGTTGTCATGGCTGATCAAGGAATTTTCATCATTCTTCTTAAAAAGTACATAGACTAGATTACATACAATTTACTGACACCATGACCACATGAGCCCATGTCGTCAGATAAGTGTGACAATGAATGCAAACGTGTACTTCATGTTAATAGTGTCACGCATAACGTGACTTCTGGTTTATTTATAAATTAAAACATCCATGGGATGACCGAGTCTCTCTTCAGTTATACAGTACTGTGGGCTAACCGAAGTATTTTCATCGCAACTGGTAGTATATGAATTTTATCAGTATATTTTTGTAATTTTGTGTATACTCTGTGTAAACAGTCAATGAAAATCAAGGGACAAGGCGAAAGTGTCACTTTAGAAGGATAATTCCCAATGAATCCACGGAATTTTATTGTGGAGGGACTCACTTGGTGTGACCACTTATTTTATACCTGCTTGTCTCTATGTTGTGTGGTGGCAAAGCAATGATCTGTTCAGTGACTTTCTTAACCAATGACCGGTGGATAGATTCCCGGTTGTGGGGTACTTTGTGTTCTTTCTCGCCCACAAAAAATGTTGTTTACCAGCGTTCATTCTCAATCTCCCACTGGATCTCTCTTGTTGCAGAACAGTGGTCCTGCTAGATTTCTCTTGTTGCAGAACAGTGGTCCTGCTAGATTTCTCTTGTTGCAGAACAGTGGTCCTGCTAGATCTCTTTTGTTGCAGAACAGTGGTCTTGCTAGATTTCTCTTGTTGCAGAACAGTGGTCCTGCTAGATTTCTCTTGTTGCAGAACAGTGGTCCTGCTAGATCTCTTTTGTTGCAGAACAGTGGTCTTGCTAGATTTCTCTTGTTGCAGAACAGTGGTCCTGCTAGATTTCTCTTGTTGCAGAACAGTGGTCCTGCTAGCTTTCTCTTGTTGCAGAACAGTGGTCCTGCTAGCTTTCTCTTGTTGCAGAACAGTGGTCCTGCTAGATCTCTTTTGTTGCAGAACAGTGGTCTTGCTAGATTTCTCTTGTTGCAGAACAGTGGTCCTGCTAGCTTTCTCTTGTTGCAGAACAGTGGTCCTGCTAGATCTCTTTTGTTGCAGAACAGTGGTCTTGCTAGATTTCTCTTGTTGCAGAACAGTGGTCTTGCTAGATCTCTCTTGTTGCAGAACAGTGGTCTTGCTAGATTTCTCTTGTTGCAGAACAGTGGTCCTGCTAGATCTCTCTTGTTGCAGAACAGTGGTCTTGCTAGATCTCTCTTGCTGCAGAACAGTGGTCCCACTGGATCTCTCTTGTTGCAGAACAGTGGTCTCACTCAGGGAGACGCTTGGCTACCGCCTTCATATAGCAGAGCCACTTAAATCTCAGGGAGACGCTTGGCTTCCGCCTTTATATAGCAGAGCCACTGACATGGCAGATAGCTAATCATAAGAAAGGGATGAGAGTACACATAATAATTATTGAAAAACGTATGAGTGCTTAACTTAATCCAAAACCTTCACCAGATACTGGTCCTGTCAAATAGTTACATACAGCGCATCTCATGCTAACAGATCAGACTATTCATTGACTGGAAACCCGAAGTATTCGCAAAGTGAGCATATGAAAACACGTGATTCTCACCACGATATAGCTGACGATATGTCATACTAGTTGGCAGGACTATGTTTAGATACGGACTTGACAGTATATACAAACCTCATATTTCATCAATTGTAAAGTCCTGCAGACTCATCGTATATCATCCTTCTAAAGTGACACATGTGATATTTTACGTGATTTTTAATTACTCACTTTTTGTTTACTTTCTGTTGTAGCCAATGAAAATCGCAGTAAAGGTCAAACACGTCATGCTAGACGAGTGGTTCTCATTGCCACCAACAGTTTCTGTATTATAATGGTCAGGATTAAAAAAACAAACTCGTACATAAATAGTATGATTATAAAACAGACTTGTGCGATTTATATTTCATATTTCTACGGACTCGTCCTGGGAACTACTGACAGCATGTCACAACTTCGACTCAGGCGGTCATAGCGACAGATGCCGAGTACTTTATGCTATTAATAACCTTTGCGGTAAAATTAATGGTCGAGGACTAACATGATGGGTCAAGGGTGCTCAGAATAAATCTGACGAATGACTAACAATGTTGATGATATATGAATAATCTACGGTATGGCAAAGTCATCGAGCCCCCTTCCTTCCTTCAAGCAGCTTGCATACTGCTAGATACAGGGCACTTAACATAGGCAATAAGTTTATTAGTTTCCATCGACAACATTCACTTGAATGAAGAAACTACAGTGGAATCCCTCTATAACGCATCCTTTTATAACAAATTTGCCTATTTAACAACCAAGTTGATAAAGCGATTTATCTACTTAAGGTTCTATCTATCTACAACTGGCTGAGCTTTTTAGCCGTACTTCTTCCGCTATTTAAGCAGAATGCATTCCTAAATCTTGATGTTGTCTAAATTCGCACTAGTTCTTTTTGCACGTTCCTTCTATCTATACTTCATTATTTGCACATTCCTTTTAACTTTCTACACTGCACTATTTGTACGCTCCTTTTAACTATCTACACTGCACCATTTGCACGCTCCTTCTAACTTTCTACACTGCACTATTTGTACGCTCCTTTTAACTATCTACACTGCACCATTTGCACGCTCCTTCTAACTATCTACACTGCACTATTTGTACGTTCCTTCTAACTATCTACACTTCACTATTTGCACGCTCCTTCTTTCTATCTACAATTCTCTATTTGCACGCTCCTAACTATCTACACTGCACTATTTGTACGTTCCTTGTAACTATCTACACTGCACTATTTGTACGTTCCTTGTAACTATCTACACTTCACTATTTGTAAAACTTCCTGTTATCGTTGGATATTCTCCTGGAATATATACCACTTCTACTTCTATGCCTCTTCTTTCATAGTCTGAATGTGAATCTTAATGTCCTTCTCTTATCTTCGTTCTCAATCCGAATTTTCAAAAATGTCCACAAATGATTATTAAGTAATTATTTTCTCTTATAGTGAGACATGATCTTTTCAACCACGGATACAATTCCTATGTGGTTATATCAGACTTATACAACCATAAAAATGATGGATGTCGCAGTTCTGATAATCCAGTCACCACGACTTCCGGGTTTATATATTTAATGTGCATAAAAGTAATTACACCTTGGTTATGTGTCTCCTTCTTGGCCCAGCTCATACGTTTCTCTCCAGGCCCTGGATTGGTCCACACATAAACACTCATTGGACTTGACCAATCTACCAAACATCTCATGTTAATTCCCTGTTAGTTAATCCCATTCACAAATTAGATTGACAAATCCTCCACATTACAGAATCTATCTATCACTTCCTCCACATTACAGAATCTATCTATCACTTTCCCACAACAGGAATTCACTTTCTGACAACATCCACACTTGTTTTTGTTCACCAAACATCACTTTCCCACAACAGGAATTCACTTTCTGACAACATCCACACTTGTTTTTGTTCACCAAACATTAAACAAACATTAATACACCTCATATAAATATCCAAACTGTCAGATGATATCCGACAAGGTGGAGAGTGCAGCTGTAACAAAACGAGATACAAATAAGAGATAACTATAACAATGTACTATTGTTATTGGTTTAACTAACAAATAAAACTAATGTAAAAAAAATTACAGAAAACACAGCAATAAGAACTTTTTCTACGTTACGGTTCAGCAAGGGCCTTTATCAAGAATCAAATACAAACGAAATAAACGAAATAAAATGGACATGAAAATGGTAATTAAGTGTATCAGTAATAGCCCCTGTTTTCGACAAGACTAGAGCTAGACCACAGACCTATCAGATCAAGGCTCCGACATATAACGTACACCAGGGTTTTTTAGTCTGGGTATATCGGCGATACGATCAGAAAACAATGGCAAACTACTTAACATATTTATATTGCTTAGAAAATCTCTACAGTCAAAAAATGTTGGGTTTATGAATACGTCCGGAATATATCGAGCTTCCAAAATCGGCGGTGAATCTACAGATCAAAGTATTTCCAATAGCAGATTCGAATCCGTAAACCTGATCAGGAACTGAATCCTTTACTACTGCTTATCCTTTAACAAAAGCACTGGTATCCTCATAAACCCTACAAATAGTGCAGTAACTATTATCACCTTAACGAGTGGGGGAGGTGCGGGGTTTACCTAAAACATTAAAATTCGTCCGTTTTCGTATGGTAAATCAACTATTTCATAAGGATGACCATTGATTAAACATTTGGCTACAGGAGAGATTTTTGGGGATTTTGGCAAACATTTTGTCCAAGTATCTAGTACTTACGAGTCATGTTCGGATTTTCTAGTGTTATAGAGGGATGTTAAACATCCAAACACCCCATTCCCGTTAAAGACTAGTGGTTTTATAAAGCGAGTGAATCCCTTTGATTAGAATACTCCCTTGTCATCTTAGTAGAAATACAAATAAAATCTACGTAAAAATTTCAGCATATGAATATTGTTTCCCACAGCTCAGTCAAACTTCAGCTCTTTAGCCTTTTTACCGGTCAATATAATGAAATAATTCAAATATCTAGGTACAATTATTACAGTAGATGGAAGAAGTTCAACAGAAATAAGATGCAGAATAGGACAGGCAAAAACAACATTCAGAAAAATGAAAAATATACTGTGTAATATGACCTTGTCATTAGAGGTGAGAAAGAGAGTTCTGCAGTGCTATATAACCCCTATACTAACATATGGGTGCGAGTCTTGGACAATAAACAAACTGGAAAGTGGGAGATTGGAGGCAACAGAGATGTGGTTCTACAGAAGAATGCTGAGAATACCATGGACTGCCAGAAAAACTAATTTAGAGGTGTTAAAAGAGTTAAATGCGAAACGGACCTTAATCAAGAATATAAGAAAAAGGCAATCTTCTTTTTTTGGCCACTTCATGAGACAGGCAGGTTTAGAGAACATAATCACAACAGGCAAGATTGAAGGCACCAGAGACAGAGGGCGACAACGTGAGAAAATATTAGACAGTTTGAAAACCTGGCACGGCAAAGAAACAACAACGACTTTGATACATAATACTGTGGATAGAGAGCTGTGGAGAGCCATGACCACCTACGCCACCCGGCATGGCACCTGATGATGATGATGATATAATAAAATATATCTCTACGATATTTGACTATAACATCAGTCCTTCTTCGTTCTTTTCAAATTCCTGCAGATTTCTAAGATCTTTTATTACGAAGTGAAACATGCCTACATAGCAATTTCGATTTAAACAAATTAAATACTGCTGTATCTGAAAATGCCTTGAATCTCCCATACAGCTTTCTGTGGATACCTCCCAAAGATCCTTAATCTCCTTTAGCGGTATGCATGAAAATTCACCGTGGTGCCAGTCCTGGCTCTACCTTCTGGCTCCGGTAACGCAGGGCAATATGAAAATTGATCTCGAATCAATACATAAACTCCTTCTCTCCCTCTCTCCTTCTATCTCAATACAAACACTTACATGAAGAGGTTTCGCTAGATTCATAGGATCGACTTCATTGTACGCATGTTTTCTCGTATGTACTCTGTCCCTTTCATCCAAACAGTGTACTGCCTTTAGATTTGGCTGTCTTTTACCCGAATCTGGTTTAAGACATAGCTGACTCAAAAGTGTATGCTGAACTCTGGGCAGGACATGGTGATCCTGGCATACTATCGCATATTATGCCTTTGAGACATCAAAAATTATTATTATACGATTACGAGTACCGTCTCGATTACTTAACAGAGGAGGAACTATGGTTGTGTCAAAAAAGTATATTGGCTGTCAAGAGATATACGGATAACTGCTGATGAAATGACTACTAGTCAAGACAGCTACCACTCAACAGTTTGAAAAGCCATGTTCGAAGAACAATGTAAAAGTTAAGGCGACAACAGACCATACATTCTCATTAGATCCTGAAAATATTAGTGATTAAAAAAAGTCAAGGCGTGACAACTGTGTCTAAAGGACCATAAATCCTCATTACATCCTGAAGAAGTTAGTGACCAAAAAAAAAGTCAAGGAGTGACAACAGTTTTTAAGATCACATATTCTCATTATATCCTGAAATTTAGTGTCACTAACAATAACAAAGGAACAAAGATATGCATTATCTCCAACTAATTGGGAAAAACATCGGGAATTTGTGTTCTCTATTTCTTCACTTGTGAAGATTTATCTTTAACTGACAGAACACCACTAGATCCATAGACATGCATTTAATAAGACAGGTAGGGGTGAGTTCGGATGGGGGAATGCTGTTTCCTGAAGACAGTTTTGCACATCGTGATCGAGTTATCTAAGACTACTCTTGATAAGTAATACTTATTCTTCAATATGATAATCAATACAAGGTAACTGCGAGAAACGTAACAACAATTAGACTTACGTAAAACACAGTTTATATATCGTTTCAATGGGACACGACAGACTATAGTTAAAACTAGTAGGTAATGATGGGCAATTACATGTGAATCCCGTAATGTCATTTACGTGATCATATGTAAACGCTGTGGCAAACAGTACATCGGGGAAACCGGCCTACGATTGAGCGATCGCTTTTGTAACCATCTTCATGCCATCAAGCACAGAACACCCACTCCTGTGGCCACACACTTCAACGGCGATGGTCATCATGGTGCGTTGGATATTCAGGTCACCGCCATCAGATCTTGCACTACCGATGATAGATCTAGGTATGCTCTAGAAAATCGTCTCATTTTCGAATTGGGTACCCTCAAGCCTTTTGGACTCAATTCCGACCACTCTTATTTCTATTACTGGGTTGGTGTGTCCTTTGTCTTTATTCTTTTTGTTCCGTCTTTTACTCATCTTTTTAATCGTCTCGTTTCCATATATATATATTTACGTTTTGTATGTACTTTCTGACCTTCCGACATCTCATTTCCATATTTCCGTTGGACGTTGTGATAATTTTTCCATTCGTCGTCTTTTGATGTTTTATTTTTGTCTTGATAAAGACCTTTTGATTGAAACGTTGACTGTGATTTGTGTATTGTAATTTTTATGATTTCTTCTGTGCTCATCATTGCCCATCATTACCTACTAGTTTTAGCTATAGGCTGTCGTGTCCCATTGAAACGATATATAAACCTGTGTTTTACGTAAGTCTACTTATTCTTCTGTGTTTGTTCTTGAACTCCTAAGGTGTAGTCTGGAGGGATCGATCTGGAACGCCAGAAAGTGTAGTCTGGAGGGACAATTCTGGAACGCCGGAAGATGTAGTCTGGAGAGGCCGTTCTGGAACTGCGGAGGGTGTAGTTTGGAGAGGCCGTTCTGGAACGCCGGAGGATGTAGTCTGGAGAGGCCGTTCTGGAACTCCGGAGGGTGTTGTTTGGATGGGCCGTACTGGAACTCTGGAGGGTGTAGTTTGGAGGGGCCGTTCTGGAACGCCGGAGGATGTAGTCTGGAGAGGCCGTTCTGGAACTCCGGAGGGTGTAGTTTGGAGAGGCCGTTGTGGAACGCAGGGTGATGTAGTCTGAAGGGGCCGTTCTGAAACTCTGAGGATGTAGTCTGGAGGGGCCGTTCTAGAACTTTTCAGGGTGTAGTCTGAAGGGGCCGTTCCATTCTGGAACTCCGGAGGATGTAGTCTGAAGGGGCCGTTCTGGAACTCCGGAGGATGTAGTCTGAAGGGGCCGTTCTGGAACTCCGGAGGATGTAGTCTGATGGGCCGTTCTGGAGCTCCGGAGGGTGTAGTCTGGAGGGGTAGTTCTGGAGCTTATTGCGGGCGTCGATGTGCCGTAATTTACATATTCGCTGCGATACCTGCGTCTTTCTTGCCAGACATATCTGATGTCAGTATGGCTACTGGGCAACTTTTAACCTTTATTAAATGAGACAGCTAAACTCATCCCAAAATGCTCTAGTCACCTCCTACAACATTCGATATAGGTAATCAGTGTTACAATTCTTTCCTCACCTTTTGGTCTCAGAAACACGTAACCCATAAAACCAATTACTTCCAGTACATTATTTTTATTGTTGGAGGGGAGGGGGTGAGATATTTGGAGCATATTCTGCTAACCATCAATATTCCATTCCCTGGTGCACATTCTACTAAACATCAATATTCCATTCCCTGGTGCACATTCTACTAACCATCAAGAATTTTTAGAAAAAGCCCAGAAGAACTGGTAAATTTTGCATTTTATGTTTCTTTTGAGGGTGAGTTTATTCCTGTGAATATATTCCCCCCCCCCCTTTCCGGAAAATTACTGGTTTAGATCAGACCCACGGCGGATTTAATTGGCTTGAATACATTTCCTTCTCAGAAAACGGGATCACAAACCACGCATTCGTGATGAACTTCTAGCACTAAGCGTTTACCATACTGACTTTTTTTAAAGTTGATTTGACACAAATTTTGCTTTTTACAATATTAGTTTGCTTCGGAGAATTGGTTTGGCTTGTTTGACATTTTCCTGGCTTTTTAAAAAGGAGTCGCAGAATAATAACATTCTACTCCCGCAATTCCCGTGGAAGAGGTAAGCAGGGCTTTTGACTTGGGTCCACTACGTCTATTTCATGTGAGATGTTCCGCCAGCTGTCAGTGGGTGTGTTCTTTGTCATTATTATAGTCATAGGGGAATTAGGGGAAATTTTAAATATAATATAATTTTATATTTTATATACTTTGTCATAGGGAAAATTAGATAGTCAATTTCCCCTTGTTCCATCGGATAATGAACCCTCGCTGTTTAGTATATGCATGCATGATTATTCTATTAAAGGCCGTGCATGTAATTGGTTGCTGTTGAGCTTTTTGCAGGTAAACGTTGAAGGTCGCAGAGAAAGAGAGCGAGAGAGAGAGAGAGAGAGAGAGAGAGACAGCGATACAAGCGGGAAGGTAACGTCATGAGATGTAATTTGCCGAGCAAGAAAAAGATGATACAAGCGGGAAGGCAACCTCAAGGGATGTACAAATTACAGTCTATGGAAACTTACCACCATAGTAAAGGGGGGCCATGAAAGAGGGAGGAGACAAAAGCAATATTCAGTGGCTCCGCAACTGAAATTAAAGTGATATATATATGATGATGTTCGTCCGTCGTGATCGACGATGACCAAAAACTCAACCATAATAATAATAACAATAAATAATAAAATAATAAAGTTAATAGTGCGTTTTTAAATGACTAGCAAGTCCAATGCGCGCACAAAATGTTCTTTTACAGAATTGACAACAATAGAAGGTATCTGTGTGAGGTTGAGATGCGTTTTCTTTTCTACGTGTCCGCTTCTGTCTTGCAGTTTCTTGTCTGAATTCTTCTGCCGCTAGTGCTCCCGTTCTAATGCTGTAACGCCATGCTGTTCTATCCTGAGCGAGGCTCTCCCAAGCGCCTACGTCAATGTTAAGATGTTTCAAGGATGACTTGAGCGTGTCTTTGAAACGCTTTTTCTGTCCACCAGCTTTTCGAAATCCTGCCTTGAGTTCTCCATAATATATTTGTTTTGGCAAACGAGAGTTCTCCATACGCACAAGATGGCCTGCCCAGCGTGCCTATATATATATATATATATATATATATATATATATATATATATATATATATATATATATATATATATATATATATATATATATATATATATATATATATATATATATATATATATATATAGGTATGGGCGGCGCTGCACTTGTCCCTAAAATTCTAAGTTTATTTTTATTTTATTTTTTTTAACTACATCCTGAAAAAAGGGAATTAAGGGAATTAGTGAATATCTATTGAAATCAATCTTAGTTTCGGAGACGGCGAGTGGTTGTATCTAAACTATTCAGTTTGTGCAGGAAATTATCAATCATCGAATCATACCAGCTTGATCATTGAAAAGAATAGCACCTCTTGAAATGACTGCCTCCCAGCTTACTTCAATTTGTAAACAAGCAATGTCTCCCACGCAGAAACCTCAAAAAAAAAAAACTTTTTTAAAGTGTAGATTTGTCCAGACCCTTGGCATTTATAGAAGACCTCTGTACATAATTAATTAGGACTTTATTCGTTACGTTTTTGATTAATGTTGTTACTTTCGTTGGTCACTATATATATACGTGGAGTCACATGCCAAAAATAACCAAGTCTGACCAACGAAATGCAACGAAATAATCAAAATCAGTCTCTCATGTCATGTGTACGCTATCTGCGCACAGGTCTTATATACAAGCAACCGGTCATGAGTTTGTCTACGTGGATATAACAAATTCACCATTTTCTCTCCATGTGATAAGCTGCAGGCAATGATATCAGTTTTGTAATGTCAAACTGAATCTAAAATGTGGCTTCGTGCGCGGACTATCTAGATACGAGGGTATACTACAGGATTTCTTACGTCATGAAAAAAGTATGTTTTAAACAGACATTACCAGGAGTTCTTGTACAGTATATACATTTTCTAGCTATACAGTGAAACCTCCGTTTTCGCTGGCATCAGTTGTCGACATTATCAGTTTTCGCCGATTTTTTTCAAGTATATTGTGTCTCTGTTTTCGTTGGATGCGTCGGATTTCGTTGGATTTTTAGAAGGTCCTAGTGCCAAAATACCAAGAAAGGAAGTGACCCAAGATAGTTCCTTGATACCTATGGACCTTTTGGAGGGGAATTCCCCTTCTAAAAAATAAAATCTTCCCTCCTCGTTGTCTTCCACACGCCAAGAAGAGTTTTCAGAAAAGTAAATGTCATGTTAAATGTTCATTTATTCTTTACGTTAATCTTTTATATCAATTTTATATTAATTTCTTATTGTTTTTAGTATTAACACTATATTTATTCTCTATAAAATGTGTTCTTGGTATGCATTTGCAGTTTCTATAATGAATTAATTGTATTTACATTGATTCATATTGAAATAATTGCCTCGCTTTTCGTCGGTTCCGAATGCCGCCGATTGTTCTTAGCCGAATTATCAACACAACTGAGGTTTTAATGTACTAGTAAAAGTTGTCTTTATAAAAAAACCACTTTGTTACTGTATGTTCTCCTGTTAATGAGTTCTAGCAGATTCCTTTATAGTCATCGGAAATAAAGATTGATTTGTTATAATAACCGCTACGACGTTTTAGAGTGGATAAGTATTGTTGCATCAGAAAGAAAATAAAATCAGGTCCCATCCGTCGTTTGAGCCCGAAACTATGGTTATCTTCTTATGTGCTCGCTCTGAAACTCCTGCAGAGTATTCAGATGCAGTCCAGAGATCGGAATGCGTTATGATTGTTTACAGCTGAGCTGCGATATCGAAGCATTTCGCTCTGGTACATCTAACTTCAGCATGGCTTCTGGGTCACCATAATCCTTTACGGGATGTGACATCCAACTCCACTAGTCAAATCTCCTTAGTCGCCTCGTCCACAATGCATGTCAGGTAGCAGTATTGCTATTCTTTGTTTGGGATTTCATTTGATATGAATTTGTATCGCTTTTAGAATCTCCTTTTCTTTAATCTATGGAAATTTCCTGTCAATGGTGCGTAATCATTGTGAACGCACATTATGCAGCATCTACTAAACGTACGTGCCGCATTATTTGGTACGAAGACATCTCCAAATAATCACATTTATATTTTGATGTAATATATTCTTATATTTAGGCCTCTTCCTAAATATAAAGAAAATAGAAGTGCATGCGGTTTTGTCTGTGGGTCTCACCAATGTCTCACTAGACAAACCAACCATGCAACAGAAAACCTTAGTAGATGGCATGCTGGTATATTGAGGTTATCTTCTTATAGAAGCTTCATGGCACATCATCTATACAATCCCGTATTCGTAATCTTCGATAACAGTTACCATGTTGTTCCGACAGGCCGACGTTGTGTTTGAACTAGTTACGGCACCGCGTGGGTGGACGGAACAACATAGAAACCTGTCGCAAGGGCCAGAGTTGTGCCCTGATGTCGACGTCTATTTCGGCGGCATTGGACTCGAAACACCATCGAGTCGAATGGCTATAAGAACAGAGGGCAAAGCACTTATGGGAATGCCCCACATGCTGTGAGGCCAGTTTTCTAATCAAGAATCAAGAAAGAAATTAGAAGTAGTGGTTATTTCAAAGAAACAAAATATCACACCTTGCAAGATCATAGTGAATGATATTGTATTAAAACAGGTCCACCAATTCAAATATCTAGGTACAATTATTACAGCAGATGGAAGAAGTTCAACAGAAATAAGCAGAATAGGGCATGCAAAAACAAAATCAAAAACATGAAAACAATATTGTGTAATATGACCTTGTCATTAGAGGTGAACAAGTGAGTTCTGCAGTGCTATATAAGCCCTATACTAACATATGGGTGCGAGTCTTGGACAATAAACAAACTGGAAAGTGGGAAATTAGACGCAATAGAGATGTGGTTATATAGAAGACTGTTGAGAATATTATTGGCTGCCAGAAAAACTAATGTGGAGGTGTTGTAAGACTCAAATGTGAACCGGACCTTAATCAATAATATAAGAAAAAGACGATCATCATTTTCTAGCCACTTCATGAGACAGGGAGGTTTGGAGAACATAGTTACAACAGGCAAGATTGAAGACAACAGAGATAGAGGGCGACAACGTTAGAAAGTTTGACAACCTGACACGACAGGGAAACAACAACGAGCTTGATACAGAGAACTATGGAGACAGAGAACTATGGAGAGCCATGATCGCCTACGCCAGCCGGCATGGCACCTGATGATGATGATTCTGATATTTCGTGTTTCATATTTGTGTTTCTTGAAAAAGGCCCCATTTGGCCCGTAACATAGAAAAAAGTTATTGGTCTTTTGTTTATTGCTATTTTTTTTTTTACATTGATAGGTAGGCTTTGAGTAACATTAGTACTTTATATCGTTTTTTAATTGAGAACATTTTAACAATAACCGTAGTACTTCATACAGTATGTATCGCTTAGCACTGTTTAAATAGTACTTATTTCTTAGTATTTTATATAGTATTTATAGATCAGTACTTTATATAGTATTTATCGATCAGTACTTTATATAGTATTTATCGACCAGTACTTTATATAGTATTTATCGATCAGTACTTTATATAGTATTTGTCGATCAGTACTTTATATAGTATTTATCGATCGGTACTTTATATAGTATTTATCGATCAGTATTTTATATAGTGTTTATCGATCAGTACTTTATATAGTATTTATCGATCAGTACTTTATATAGTATTTATCGATCAGTACTTTATATAGTATTTATCGATCAGTACTTTATATAGTATTTATCGATCAGTACTTTATATAGTATTTATCGATCATTACTTTATATAGTATTTATCGATCGGTACTTTATATAGTATTTATCGATCAGTATTTTATATAGTATTTATCGATCAGTACTTTATATAGTATTTATCGATCGGTAATTTATATAGTATTTATCGATCGGTACTTTATATAGTATTTATTGATCAGTATTTTATATAGTATTTATCGATCGGTACTTTATATAGTATTTATCGATCAGTACTTTATATAGTATTTATCGATCAGTACTTTATATAGTATTTATCGAACAGTCCTTTATATAGTATTTATGGATCAGTACTTTATATAGTATTTATCGATCAGTACTTTATATAGTATTTATCGATCGGTATTTTATTTAGTATTTATCGATCAGTACTTTATATAGTATTTATCGATCAGTACTTTATATAGTATTTATCGATCAGTACTTTATATAGTATTTATCGATCAGTACTTTATATAGTATTTATCGATCAGTACTTTATATAGTATTTATCGATCATTACTTTATATAGTATTTATCGATCAGTATTTTATATATTATTTTTGAGAATATTTTAACAGCAACCTTAGTACTTTATATATTATTTATCGCTTAAAGTATTTATCGCTGAAAGAAACGTGCCTCGTCATAAGGTGCATTCTATTTTAATTGTAAAGGGTAGGTTGTGAGACTTGTTGAATAGGTGTGATCCGTAGGGATCTGAAGATAGGTGCATGACAGATAGATAGATAGAAAAGTTGTCTCACGGATATTTGTGAATTTTACACTCATGGACCTCGATTTCTGTATCCTTAATTAGCGCTATTTATCACAAGCTGAAGACACCTGTTGAATGCGAGTTTGAGACCCACGGTGATGTGACTAGGGTTTCATCATCCATTTGTTTGAAACTACCACGACGCCATATTTGAACTTACAACACGGAGTTATAAACGTTGTTGGCTGTATGCCAAGTAACCCTGAATAATCTTTCTGTCGCTGATGAAATTTGTACCTGCTCTATTCTCTCCCAGGAAAATCCACTCCCCCTATCCATTCAAGTAATGCGTTCCTTAGCCCCACCGTCTACTCTTTCTTAAATACACCAGGCCTTCGCTATCTTAAGGGACCTTTCTGTTATCTTTAGACAAGCATTCTGGAAGGGAGCGGTACGAGGACGTGTCAAGGGTGTTTCACATTCGAGCCAAAACAAATAAACTTCAATAACGGGTGGATGTATATATTTGTTTATAATTTAGACAGCCGGCGTACAGGCAGAGAAAGACATAGACAGGCAGGTAGATGGACAGAAAGACACAGACAGGCAGGTGGATAGACAGAAAGACACAGACATGCAGATGGATGGACAGAAAGACAGACGAAAAAATTTCTGAAAGAAAAAAAACTAATAAACAGATGAATTAGTGGAACTATTGCTAAATTAGAGAGGGGCGGGGAGGGAGGGGTGTGGGGGACAGGGACAGAAAGACATACAATCAGACAATGTATGAAGACGCAGACAGTCATGTATTGACATTCAATTAGGCATCAGACACATAAAGGGTGATTCACATTCGATGCAAAACAAATAAACACATGAATGGATCAGGTTATAGACCTGGCAATATAGACAGGTACAAAAATACATACAGTCAGATAGGCCCGCAAATGAACAGCCACAGGCAGACATACATAATAAATAAATCCAGGAATATGGTGATGTTGCTAATAACTAAAGACACACATAATAACTTACACAAATCGACGTTTCGACCAAAAGGCATACATAATAATACATAAAATAGTAATAATAATAATACTAATAATAATAATAATAATACCCATAACCCGTCAGAGTCGTATGGGTGTCTGAATACATCAGCACAAAAAGGAAGCGTATGTGCTGAAGCCATACATGACGGAAGACGGACATATATTTAGACAGACACATACATGAGGTTAGAAGACAGACACACACACATGTTTGACAGACAGACATATATACAGACAGATGCATACATGTTTGACAGACAGACAGATACACATAGTGACGGACGGACGGACAGACAAGGTAAAGACATAAGGAGATCGTTGATACAATTAAATGTTAGTAAACCAAGTCGTTTGAATGCGTATCTACTGTCACTATGCAATATAGACTTAGCATATATAACTGCAGACTCAACAACACACACATTACTCATGTATAAGGATTCCTCGGGTAACAGAAACACCGAATATAACGTAGATAATAGGTGTCAATAGATAATAAAAGAGACTAGATAGGACGAAGAGAAACAAAAAGAAAAGCAAGAACAAACAAGATAAGAAGAAAAGTAAGTACAAACAATATGAGAAAGAAAGCAAGTACAAACAAGATAAGAAGGAAAAAGTAAAACTTAATTAAAAAAAGAGAGCATGATAAAAGAAAGAACTGAATACGGAAATAAAACAAAATCTATCTATCTATACGCCGTGACCTTTGTTTGTCTTGCGGCGTCAGGAGTAGAAGAGTTCTCTGGAGATGGCATTCTTGTGTATCGTTTGTAAAATTGTTCCCGTGTCCTCTTTTATATCTGTGCTCCGTCTTTTACATGGTCTGCCTTTGGCTTTATAGCTGTGATGTTTATGTTTCATGATCATCTGTGGTATGCTGGTCTGTTGGTAGTTTGAATATGTGTGAAAACCACTTGATCTGTTGTCACTTGATGTGTTCCAATACTGGTATTGTTTTGGTTATCTGTCTGATGTTATTGTTTCTAATTCATCTCTCCATGACACTCCGAGTATTCTGCGAAGACACGTCATTTCTGCTGTCACTATTTTTCTTTTGTCTTGTGCTGTCATTGTATAGGTTTGGCACTAGTAGCATAGTGATGGGATAATGATAGTCTTTTATAATGTAATTTTATTGTCTATGTTTACATTTTTGTTCTTCAAAATACGTGTCATCTGTCCTAGGATCTGGTATGTTTTGTTGCATCTATTTTGTATCTACTGTTTTTCCCTTCACTCGATATAATGCTTCCTAAGTAATTAAACTCCTTTACCTGTTTAAGGTGTTGATTATCGATGGAGATAATATATATATTTCTTTCTTTCTTTCTTAGCTATTGTCATTATTTGGGTATTTTCAATATTAATCGTCATTTTGATTTTTTTGACATGTTTGCTGGAGTTTGTTCATATGTTCTTGCAATTTTTCTTAAAGAACATATACACTTCACTGTGTGTTATAAACTTCACTGTTTGACTTATACAGAGGTTATTAGTGATTCGATTCTAGTGTTGTTGTTATGGACTAGTAGTTTTGTCTCAGCATCACATATTCAGACCAACTCCTTGAAGCGGAGATGGATCTTAGTTCAGTTTAAAAGTCTTAAAACTAAAACGTGATAGAACATTCCATAATCGAGCAAGAATGGTATGCCATAACCAGTGCAGGTGCAGGAAGGAGGCTAGGATCCACGATTTAGGAGCACAACATAGTATCAGTCTGTAAAGATATGATAATCAAAAATCAGACGGCAGCAGATAATTAACATGTCGGCTAAATTTGCAATGTGAATAGGTGTCAGCTGAACTGTCTTGATTCTTGAACCAAGTTCTGCTTCGGCGATCATGAACGGACATGGTTCAAATCATGTCTGCCGTCTAAATATTGTCACTGTGGAGTTTTATCTTTCGGTTCAGGAATGGAGTTTTCAATGTTTATTTTCTGAATTTGTACTTTACCATTTCTAGTAGTTTCCTGATTTCACTTTCCGTTTACATCATAAACTATTAATAACTGCGACAAGGGTTTACAATTGTCACAATAGTAGTGCTAAATCACACATGACACAGGGGTTTTCAAACTTAAGGATGTATCGACAGAGTACTACCCCCACGGTATCAACAATCAATTCAAGATCACGCAGACCTCGTGACTTGCCAATTCATTCTCATGATCCTTCCATTCTCTCCTCATTGTTCATTGGTCACATGCCTCTAGAATCAAGCCACGTGATACGACTTGTAAAAGTTTCACGTGGAGCGGGAGTGATGTTTTGGCGCGCGGCCAATGTCATTTTATAATTCTACCGGACCATACTAAATTATTTAGTGATTTAATTTTATAACAACATTGCAAATATTACAAAGTAAGCTTTGTTTTATACACATTTCTTAATACATACATATTTAACAACGTTTATAAATATTTATATAAAAATATAAATTGCAATTATTGTATATTTTCAAAGAACATGTCATTACGTTTCATGTTGGAAAAGCTTACACCCCTCTTTGATGAATGAGATGAATCCTTCCTTAAAGAACGTCAATGAATGTCTCTTACAAACTTGTTCCTGATTGGCTGAATGTTTATGACTATACAAGTAGCGACAACACAATCTGTCTTTAGTTGTCGCCCAGACTTTCATAGTAAGGAGATTGAAGATTATTTGTAGTTCGCATGTAACGCAGTGTTCCACACACCTTTACAAAGTTGTAAACAATCTACTGTTATCATTTCACCAGCATTCAAGAGACTATAAAACAAGAACTTATTTCCTGGATATACGTTGATAAAGTAATCAACTAAACAAGTTACCGTACTTTAACTTTAAAGCTTTCTTGGACTTATTGTTTTGTGTTCATTCTCAAGTTTGAATTTGTGATAGACTTTCAAATATGGCCATGTATCCCAACGCTACTCATGGCTACATGCCGTTCGTCAAACCTGCTCACAAACGGCAGGCTGCAAAGAAATCCAGAATGGATAAAGCAGACACATTGAAAGCCAAAGCTAGTGATATGAAAACTTACAAGGTCACACTTAGAGACAGAAATGGATTCACCTATACTTATATTATCCAAGCAGATACTGCTTCAAAAAGTACACCGATTCTTTGTGAATCTCGAGTTGCAGCGCCGAAAAATTTATCTTCTTCATTACCATCGTTAAAAAGTCCAGACTTGAACAGTTCTGATTCCAGACGTCATTCCAGTTGCTTGGGCCTGGCCCAGGGTAAAGAAGACTTGACGAAGGTGGATGAAACTGAAAAGAAAGGTATATTTAATTCCATCATCAACTACATCAAAAAGAAAACCGCTAGCAAGTCATCAAAACAGCAGTTGTCCGCCATGAAGTCCAAGAGAAAAACAAAGGGGATGTTTCCTAAAAAACGCCAAAGGACAATCTCAACCATGTCCAACCTTGACCCCATCCAGGAGAGCCCAGAAGAAGACGAAGGGGATGATTTTGATACAGACTCTTATTCACATGACTCAGACGGCAGCGTCAGCGAATCTTGATCGAATGTCTTAGCTGATCTGGACGAGTTTTGGCATTCCATAACGAGTGTCATATAAATCTCTTACTGTTTAGCGACTTCCTTCAAGTTGCCCTGTTGCAGCACAGCCGAAAGATGACATTGTGTCAACTATGCTCAACAACAACCGTCTGCTACATCAACAGCAACACTGAACTGACGGACACATCTGTAGCTTCCTCGTCAACACTGACCTTGGTTAATTTACTCCTTCCTGGACTCAAAATGTGGACACTTCGTGTTTGCTTCATAACAGCCATACACTTCTATGACATTTTATCATCAAAGTTCTAGAAAATGTTTGCAGACATTGTTTTAACAATTCCAGATTGATGGGACCATTTCATTGTTTGACAGTGACACTATTCAAACCATACCTGATTAAGTCCGTAACAAGTACTTCTGGACAGCTTCAGCTAATTTTTAGAGGTTTTATAGAAAAGAAATTTAATTCTGTACAGGAATTAGACATTTTCAAATATCAAACGCCACGAAATGAATCAACAGATCTGGTAAAACAGCACGTTTTACAGATATCTTGAACATTGTCATCTGTAGGATGTTTTAAAAGTGAAACTAGAATTATACTTCCATCAGACTGGATTAAAAGCATTAAGTTTTAGTTGTGACAATATCGTGTTTAGTTTCAGCTGAATATCCTATTCAAGATTTTAGTTGTGAGAATCATCCAACACCGATCCACGTGTTCCGTTTACAAATAATTTTAACAATTCCTTAAAATTGTTAACATTTCTTTAATTTATTATATTTTAAACAAATGAAAACAATCATAAATTATTTATAATCATTTTATGTTAGTTTATAATTGATTAATTATTAAGACCTATTCAAGGGAATATCCTTCCTTCTGTCAGAGTCAATTGGTTTCTTCAACGAGTGTAAAGTTGGCATCTGTAGTGTGAAGATTGGTCCACATGGACACATCTGTGACGCCAACTTCAAACCTCCTATATTACCTGCATGTTATTACTTTCTGCTGTAACCTGTTCTGTCTATAAAAAAAAATGTGTTCCTTTCTCCAAATTTTGTGAGTGGCACTGTATTGTATTTTTTTGTCAATACTGGGTACTTTGATATTTATTCTATGTCCTTTTTTTCAGGAGAATGCCCAACTTCCTTTAGCATTAGGTACGGGTTTGTCAGGGTGTTCTACCCTCCCTGGGGAGGAGTTAGTTGTACCATCACTAAAGTGATCCAGTAATCAAGGTTTCAATTCTACTACCAATACAATATAGGTCTATGAGTTTCCTGCATAAGAGACACTCCAGCCAAACTAAAGTTAACAGTGCTGACTAGCACTGAGATTAGGCATCGTGAAATCGCCAAAAGCAATACCCAGCAACGCCACAACCAAATTGAAGTTCATTTACATCGCAAATTTAGAGCTTGCCCATGTTGGCCTCAATTCCTAGTATCTATGCTGCTGTTTCTATATACCATCTTACTTTGTTTATATTTAATAATAGTTCATTTATATTCCTATAGTTTTGACAAACCGCGATTTTTGTTAATTGTGGAATGTTTACAAACTGTCAGCGTTATCTGCACATTTTGTCATGATATATCTGACTTCAGAACAGCTTGTCTCGCTGTGACATTTATGGGGAGGCAACCCTCCGCCACTAAAACCTCCTTAGTTCTCTCATACAACATGCATGGCAGGTCACAGTTGTGCTATTCCTTGCTTGCAATTTTGGGACTTTGCAACACACTTGCATGACAAACCAGAATTCTGTAACGTTTATGCATTCTCTAACATTTATACGCATGCGTATGGTATTTCTTTCTCTGTAGGATTTCATGTGTTCATTGTTTATTCCCTGTTTTCAATCAATTATGATTGAAAATGAACACTAGTTTCTACCTATTCTATTGTTGACATTTTTTCAACACCAGGTGCACTGGATGGATAATAGTTTCCATTTTTCTCTTAAAAAATTATTAATAAAGTACACAGTGCAATTGTTGGGATTCATACTGAAATTAAATGAGTTCGGTTGTAAAACTAAGTGACAATGTATTCACACTCTGGCTCAAATTCGAATGAGAAATTGTGTTGAAAGTGAATGCCAAAGAACAGTTGACTTGAGTGAAAGAGGTTGATGTCCTAGGAGTTTAGCATGTCACTTCATCCTTCCCTTAATGTTATTTAATCTCTATCCCTTTCTTTGTATAGCAAATAATAATTTTTTATGTTATATTCTGATAAAGATTGGGCACCTTTGTGTCTACCCATAGTGCTGTAAAGTTAACTCTGAAACTATTTATTGAACAAGATTATTCCTCATACTGATGTTGGACATGTCATGCCAAAAAGTGTAGATATCACAGCTTAGCTGTAAACCATGACAAAGCATTCCATAATGTGGACTCCATCCTCCTAATCAACTGGAGCTTGAGAATGCATACTATTACTTATTTATTTCCTACTTCAACCAATTTAAATGGATAATTTATTTTGTGTTACTGTAAAACTGGGAAAATTTTTCTTCAGCAAGTATCAAAAACAATCATATTTGTTTTTATTTCTAATAACAACCACCCCACAATGAAATCACATTTGAATTATGCAACTGGAGCTAAAGCCACTTGACCACTGAAGAAGTAAAAAAAAGAAAAGTTAAAGAAATCTGAACAGATACACTAAGGCATCTAATTTGTGTATGATGATTGACAAACCCAACTACCATACATCTTACCAGATAGAAAACACCATTCTCATTCTTCAAATATCTTGGTATAGTTTACAATATTTCAGAAAGATTCTTTTTCTAGGATTTTAGGCCCATAATTTTCATTGACCACATGACATCCTAGGATTAATGTGGTTAAATATTTATTAATAAAAAAAACTGTAAGAGCTAGAGTCAGATTTTCCAGAGAATGTCATGTGTAGGCTGTGGGGCTGAAATGTCATGTGTAGGCTGTGGTGCTGAAATGCTCATATATCTAGCAAAACTGTAGAGGACAGTTCCTTCTCCACCGAATTATGTCCAGCCAAGTTGCAGGAATTTGAGAACGACGACTGAACAGTCTTATTGAAGATAGATATGAACTTGATTAGTGGACGACTAAAGAAACGGCAGAAACACGTGAGGATTAACCAGGGTTGCCCAATAATTGAAACTTTATGACCAAATATTAGGTATAAAAAAATATCCCACTAAACTTAATTATGTACAGAATTTCTGGAAACAACAAAACATTTGAATTCAGATATATACACAATTAAGATATAAAATTTGCAATTCTAACAACAGCAACTAGAATAAGTTGTATTAATTTTGTTGTATTTTGACAGCAATTGCGAAAGAAATAATGATACCAATTTTACTTGCTAGTGTGACCACACTTTTCATATTTTCTTCAATTTAAACAAACAAAGGTTACTAATGAGCATGATGCATTTTGTGAAATTTGTTCTTGAAGTATAAAATATGGCAACCCTGGGTCAGACCTGTTCTTTTTTATATTCATAAATATCTTCCTTCAATGGCAGCAAATTATATAAAACATGTATAACTTGATAAATTATTGTGTAAAATGATCAGAACGGGTATTCGTATTTATTTATTATGCCATGCAAATGGATATCGTCAAGCTATATCTGTTGATGTATATTTATAATGGAATGTGTAATTATTTCCTTCATGTATATTTAAATTACGATAGAACAGCTTTTTGACAGACTTACGGTATCTGACCTACTTAACTGCTCCTTGGTAATTTTCCATCACGTTTCCTTGCTTGGTTCGCCTTCGCGCGCGCGGTTCTCCCTCCGATCGATGCTTTCAGCTTCTGATTGGTTGATCCTATAATAGAATCATGCTCCTCTCTCCCCCTCCTCCCAACAAATGTTGCATCCCTGGTTCCAATCCTCGCTTTTTTAGTCTGAATCAGTCTTTGATGATAAAATTCTCTGCTTCGGAATTCTGACCTGCATTTCTGGTACTGTACAAGGAAACCATGATTTGTTGAATCTGTACAGAGAGGAAATGTTTACATTTTCCCCCCTTCTTATTGATCGCGCGTATCAGTCTATCACGTACATACCATACCTACTCTTATTTAGGTATATTTGTTTATGCTTTGTTGTGTAGGCAGTGGCCGACCTTATATCATTTCATTCTCCTAGGGTCTGATATTTATCAAATCTAACACCCTGGATAAAAGTGGGCGTAACCCAACACAAACTCTTATACTTCTGTGCGGAGACCAAGGTTCTTTTCATTCACCTTCCGCGACTGTACCACATGTGGATTATTGACAATAACGGGACTTTTGTGTTCGTTCTCAAACTCCTATAGACTTTCAGGATGCAGTTCGGAGATATCTGCGCCTTCCGGACTGACAACACCCTACCAGACTGGCGGCTGTCTCACTTTGGAGTTTCCATGCCATAACCTCCTTAGTCACCTCTTATGACATGCATGGAAGGTGAACGTGTTGCTATTCAATGCTCCCTGCTATTGGTTCCATAAACACTTGACGACAGTAAAGAGGCTTAAATAAGATCCTTCGTCTGCGCCAATGACTTCAATTTGACTTATTTATTATTGTCTGTAGCGAATGTTCAATGAAAGAATTGTTTGTGTTTTGAATTCAGAAGCATATTTATTTTGCCAAGCAACTCAACAATGCAAGATTTTTCGTACAAACTTGAGCACAATTGTTTTGTGTTATGTGAAGTTGAAAATAAACCAATATTTTTTTAATATAAATGTGTTTTCTGTACTTCAAATATATTTATTTGTTTTGTTTGTGTGGTAGAGTTCATGAGTAAGAGGGTAGTTTAAATCAATAGAACTCGTGTATCCTTTGTGAAATGATGAGTTTCTTTTTAGTTTTATTTTATACCAGGAAGGCTCAAATTATATACCGCCGCTGTCGGATATGTTGGGTCATTGATGCAAATAAAATTGCGACCCATCACATATTCCGTTCTGGAAACTAGTAAAGTAAAGTTAACCCATATCATTTATTGACACCCAGGGGTGTGAGATGTTAACGATCTCAAATTTCAGTGACCTCTGCTAAATGAGGGTTGTAGCCATCTCGCAGTCACTAGGGAATGAACTCGGGACCACTCATGCAAAGCTAATGTGATAACCACTGTGCTACGCGACCCCTTATAAAAGCCTCAAGGGCTTCATCTATACACTTGATTCTATTCCCTCTGACAGACACCTCAGAAACGAAGAACATAGACACCAAGTTGCTTAATAAAGACTTATTATTCCATCACTGCTAGTTGTGCCAAACCTGGACAATGACAACACAAGACAAAAGAAAAATAGTGACAGCAGAAATGACGTGTCTACGAAGAATACTCGGAGTGTCATTAATAGATAGAATTAGAAACATAGCATCAGACATATAACCAAAACAATACCAGTATTGAAACACATCAAAAGACAACAGATCAAGTGGTTTTCACACGTTTCCAGTTTACCAACAAATAGCATGCCACAGATGGCCATGACACATAGACATCACGGCTATAAAGCCAGAAGCAGACCATGTAAAAGATGGATCACATAAATCAAAGAAGTCACAGGAACAAGCTTACAAACAGCACACAAGAAGGCCATCTCCAGAGAGCACTCCTACCCCTGACGCAGTAAGGCAAAAAAGGGACACAACGTATAGATAGATAGATAGACACCACAAGTGCTTCATCTATACACTTTAATTTATTCCCTCTTAGTCTCACAGTACTTAATCTATACACTTGATGTTATCCCCTCTGAATAGGAAACTTTTCTCCAAGTATTGCACACCACTGATGATTTACGTGTGTACATTCGTTCTCAAACTCCCACCGGATTTCTCTCACACGACACAACATAATTTTTCGTTCTCATGACTACATCCTGTTGAATATGTAGTTGGAACATTGACTTTCTACGAGAGATCATTAGAGCTGTTTGAGGACGATGTGTACACACACAAATCATTAGAGCTGTTTGAGGACGATGTGTACACACACAAATCATTAGAGCTGTTTGAGGACGATGTGTACACACACAAATCATTAGAGCTGTTTGAGGACGATGTGTACACACACAAATCACCAGAGTTGTTTGAGGACGATGTGTACACACACAAATCACCAGAGTTGTTTGAGGACGATGTGTACACACACAAATCACCAGAGCTGTTTGAGGACGATGTGTACACACACAAATCACCAGAGCTGTTTGAGGACGATGTGTACACACACAAATCACCAGAGCTGTTTGAGGACGATGTGTACACACACAAATCACCAGAGCTGTTTGAGGACGATGTGTACACACACATCATCAGAGCTGTTTGAGGACGATGTGTACACTCACATCACCAGAGCTGTTTGAGGACGATGTGTACACACACAAATCACCAGAGCTGTTTGAGGACGATGTGTACACACACAAATCATTAGAGCTGTTTGAGGACGATGTGTACACACACAAATCATTAGAGCTGTTTGAGGATGATGTGTACACACACAAATCATTAGAGCTGTTTGAGGACGATGTGTACACACACAAATCACCAGAGCTGTTTGAGGACGATGTGTACACACACAAATCATTAGAGCTGTTTGAGGACGATGTGTACACACACAAATCATTAGAGCTGTTTGAGGACGATGTGTACACACACAAATCACCAGAGCTGTTTGAGGACGATGTGTACACACACATCATCAGAGCTGTTTGAGGACGATGTGTACACTCACATCACCAGAGCTGTTTGAGGACGATGTGTACACACACAAATCATTAGAGCTGTTTGAGGACGATGTGTACACACAAATCACCAGAGCTGTTTGAGGACGATGTGTACACACACAAACCATTAGAGCTGTTTGAGGACGATGTGTACACACACAAATCATTAGAGCTGTTTGAGGACGATGTGTACACACATCACCAGATCTGTTTGAGGACGATGTGTAGACACACATCACCAGAGCTGTTTGAGGACGATGTGTACACACAAATCACCAGAGCTGTTTGAGGACGATGTGTACACACACATCACCAGAGCTGTTTGAGGACAAATGTACACACACAAATCACCAGAGGAGCGTAATACTTGGAGAAAAGCTTCCTACTAGAGGGGGATAACATCAATTGCATACATGAAGTACTTGGTGTTTTATAAGAGGGCCCTATTATATATGCCCGTTAATTGGTAGCATATCCTATTCAGGACCGTAACCATCAACCCAGCAATTTTTGACTAGTGATTGAGCAATATAAATACGTTGAGTAGTTTGCCATTGCTTTCTGAACGGTTCCGATGCACAATTGTCTGTGTCGGGATTCAAATTAATACTTTGGCCGCTACAGAGCTGGACAATGCCTGTGAGGCTTCCATAAGAGGGATTGTCTCTGAGATTTGATTACTCTCGGAAATGCTACCATAATTGCTGTAACTGGTGCTGCGCTACACTTGGCGACAGACTCTCAGGATGTGGTGACAACATTACTCGGTGGTTAGTACATCGGCCTCTTCTTCCAACGTTCAATTTCCACTTCAAATGGAAATGTTACAGTATCTTAATACCCCTAAGTCAATCCAGCCTGATATAATGGATGCTACGTCATCTGGGAAAGTAAAAAAAACAATAATGGCTTATCCTGTTCAGGATGTAGCCAACAACCCATTATATTTTTAAATTTAATTTTCTTGGCAGTATTTACATTCAGCAGCTTTCCTTTTCTTTCTGAACTGTCCATGTCCACAATACCTGCGGAGAGATTTGAACCCTGTATCCTGAGTATACCTGCGGAGAGATTTGTACCCTGTATCTTGACTATACCTGCGGAGAGATTTGAACCCTGTATCTTGACTATACCTGCAGAGAGAGATTTGAACCCTGTATCTTGACTATACCTGCGGAGAGATTTGAACCCTGTATCTTGACTATACCCGCGGAGAGATTTGAACCATGTATCTTGACTATCACAGATGTGCTACGTACCACAGCCGCAGATCTGGAATTTAAACACGAGGGAGGTTTAGCGCGGAAGGATTGATGTGGACCAAATCAATTAAATGTATGCTTTTAGTTAATGATGTGGACCACATCAATCAAATGTATGCTGTTAGTTAATGATGCGGACCACATCAATCAAATGTATGCTGTTAGTTAATGATGCGGACCACATCAATCAAATGTATGTTGTTAGTCAATGATGCAGACCACATTAATCAAATGTATGCTGTTAGTCAATGATGCGGACCACATCAATCAAATAAATGTATGATGTTAGCCAATGATGCGGACCACATCAATCAAATGTATGATGTTAGTCAATGATGCGGACCACATCAATCAAATAAATGTATGCTGTTAGCCAATGATGCGGACCACATCAATCAAATGTATGATGTTAGTTAATGATGCGGACCACATCAATCAAATGTATGATGTTAGTTAATGATGCGGACCACATCAATCAAATGTATGCTGTTAGTTAATACAGTGCAATCCCATTATAACGCATTCTTTATATAATAACACTTTTCAACATCTGCAAGTTATATTTATTCTATATTGTTTGTATTGAATATAGCGAATTTCTGTTATTACATTCATATTTTGTTACTGAAGACCAAGTTGTTATAACGGGATTCCACTGTGCCTATAATGTTCCAGTATCTTCTCAACAGGTGTAGAAAAGAAATTACATAAATACCCACAGTTCTTCGGTGTTCATTCTCAAACTCCAGTCGGATCTCCTTTGTGACAGAAAAATGGACCTAATTTATTTCTAGCACAATGTAGTCCAGAGAATGGAATTGCGTTGTCACAGTTTTATTTGCGCTAATAATCCGACACATCCGTCTTCGGCGATAACAATTCTGCACAAGAACAAATGTATGTGAAAGCAGAGAAATGTTAGAATATCCCTTCTCACAGATAATCTTTCATCACAGAAAAACTCTCCTCACAGAGAAACGTCTTACAGAAAAATTCTCATCACAGAGAAACTATCACAGGGAAATTCTCCTCACAGAGATTCTCTTCTCACATAGATACTCTTCTCACAGAGAAACTCTCCTCACAGAGAAGCTGAACTTACAGAGAAACTCCTCACAGAGAAACTGTTCTTACAGAGAAACTCACCTCACAGATAAACTCTCTTCACATAGAAATTATCAGAAGAAAGCTCTCCGCACAGAGAAAATCTCCTTACAGAGAAACTCTCTCACATAAACTTTATTAACAAAGAAACATTCTATGAGAGAAACTCTCCTACCAGAGAAACTCTCCTTCCTATAACATAAACTCTCCCTACAGAGAATCTCTCCACACAGAGACTCCCCTCACAGATAAACTCTTCTCCCAGAAAATTTCTCCCCACGGAGAAACACTTCTCCCAGAGAAACTCTACCCACAGAGAAATTCTTCTCCCAGAGAAACTCTCCCCACAGAGAAACTCTTCTCCCAGAGAAACTCTCCCCACAGAGAAACTCTTCTCCCAGAGAAACTCTCCCCACAGTGAAACTCTTCTCCCAGAGAAATTATCCCACAGAGAAACTCTTCTCCCAGAGAAACTCTCCCCACAAAGAAATTTTCCTCCCTGAGAAACCCTCACTACAGAGAAACTCTCCCATTAGATACTCTCTCCCACATAGAAAAAAAGTGTTATTGGGTCCTCCAACAACAAAAAATACTTGCATATTTCCTGAACTTGAAAAAATACTTGCATACTTCTTGAACTTGAAAAATTACTTGCATATTTCTTGAACTTGAAAATACGCTTCGCCCGTGTGTCACCGAGGGCCCGAAAGTGGAGCAAAGAATAGCAACACTGTTTACCTTCCACGCATGTCGTAAAAGGCGACTAAGGAAATTATGGGATGGAGTTGGCTGTCTTATCCCATATAGTATCAGTGACCCAAAAGACATGCTGAAGTCTGATGTCACAGGCCGAAAGGCGCAGATATCGCAGCAATGCTGTAAACCATGACACAAAACATTCCGCTCTCCGGACTACATCCTGCTAATCTGCAGGAGTTTGAGAACGAACGCAGAAGAAGAAGAAGAAGAAGAAGAAACGCTTGCATATTTCTTGATTTGAAAAAAATACTTGCATATTTATTGAACTTGAAAAAATACTTGCATATTTCCTGAACTTGAAAAAATACTTGCATATTTCCTGAACTTGAAAAATACTTAAATACTTCTTGAAGTGGAAAAAATACTTGCATATTTCCTGAACTTGAACAAATACTTGCATACTCCTTGAACTTGAAAAAATACTTGCATATTTCCTGTACTTGAAAAAATACTTGCATATGTCCTGTACTTGAAAAAATACTTGCATATTTACCGAACTTTGACATTGGCTGCTAATTTCTTGTGACTAACGGGAATTGAACCATGCCCTCTCTATCGGCACCGAATCGTATTACAACTCAAGTAAACGGATTTCCCCGTATGTTTCGTAGTTTCGTGCCATGTTGGGATTGACAAGTTTTGAAAAGGGAAGATTGTGAGTCATGGTATGAAATACAAAAAGAGAAAGAAAATGTTGTTTCTTTTTCACGCAGACATAATTAGGTCGCAGTTCTCTGTGACTAACGAGAACTATTGGCATAATGTTGTCATTGTCAAACTCTACTTCCGCTCTTGTGTAGGCGGGCCTGAGAGGGGAGCTAAGAATAGCAACACTGTTTACCTTCCATGCATGTTGTAAGAGGCAATTAAGGAGGTTATGGATGGAGTTGGCTGTCCCATTCCATATAGGGTCAGCGACCCACATCCATGCTGAAGTCGGATGTGGCAGACCGAAAGGCCCATAAATCGCAGCAATGCTGGAAACCATGACACAACGCATTCTATTCTCTGGACTACATCCTGCTAATCTGCAGGAGTTTGAGAATAAACACAGAAGAAGAAACGACTTCTTGAATTCACAGAATTGCTCCATTGACATGGACAGTTTTTAATTTTTTTTTTTGGGGTAGGAGAAAAGCCCAGCTTTAGGAATCAAAGTGAACCACAAGGCTAGAACCGGTAATACGCAAACTATTGTGCAGCCGCAACTATCTATGCATAACCGTTTCCAATAAAGACCTTCCAACATAATTAATTAGGTCCCAATTCGGTACGTCTTTTAATTACTGTTTAGGTTACTGCTGGTCACAAATTTCCAAGGTGATTCCAGGTATATATATCCCCATGTCTTCCCATTTTCAAGTCACTGTGCCCACCTTCAAGTCACCTTGTCCCGTTTTCTCGTCACCGTGCCCCCTTCAAGTTAACGTGCTAAACTTCAAGTCACAGCGCTCCATTCAAGTCACGGTGCCCCGCTTTCTCGTCACCGCGATCACCTGCAAGTCACAGTCCCCCCCCCCCCACTTCAAGTCATCGTGCTCCTTTATTAAAGTGTGGTCGTTGTCCCCTTTTCAAGTCACAGTGCCTCCACTTCAAGTCACAGTGCCTCCACTTCAAGTCACAGTGCCTCCACTTCAAGTCACAGTGCCTCCACTTCAAGTCACAGTGCCTCCACTTCAAGTCACAGTGCCTCCACTTCACGTCACAGTGCCTCCACTTCAAGTCACAGTGCCTCCACTTCAAGTCACAGTGCCTCCACTTCAAGTCACAGTGCCTCCACTTCAAGTCACAGTGCCTCCACTTTAAGTCACCGTGTCCCTCCTGTTCAGGTCGTGGTTCATAGTGGGTCTATTTGACCCTTGTTGAGATCCATATAGCTGGTCTATTAGATCCATGTTGAGATCCATATAGATGGTCTATATGATGACCCATGTTGAGAATCATATAGATGGTTATATGACCCATGTTGGGATCCATATAGATGGTTATATGACCCATGTTGGGAGCCACTTTGGACAACACCTATGTCTACGTTAGGTTCTCAAAACTCCGTGATATCAGTAGTAGCTAGCCCGGAGAACGGAGTGCGTTGTTTGGTGGCGTACATCTTGTGCTGGATACCTGCGCCTTTCGGTCCGATATATTCGGCTCCAACAAGGCTTCTGAGTCATTTTGACGCGTATATGGGAATGAGACAGCTGATTACACTCAAAAACAAATTTAATCGCCCCTTACAACATGCATGTCAGGTAGAAGTGTCGTTACTCTACAGCGATGACTTACCTGAAGGGGTTTAAGAACGAACGAGACAGAAAAACGAACCTACTTTTTCTATTTTTGTCTGATTATGTACACTTGTCAAAATAGATTAATTTGTACACATTTATTACAATAGATTCTTTTGTATAGTGGAATCCCATTATAACGATCTGGTCCAGACTGATGAAATGTGTATGTAATTTCACACAAAAATTCGCTATAAACAATACAAAGCAATAAAGAGTAACTATACTTGAGGATTCACAATGTTTTTAAATCGAGAAATGTGTTATAAAAGGATACACTAAAGAGAGGGATTCCTCAGTACACATGTCACAACAGATTATGGCCCGTGTGTTGCCGGGGCCCTAAAGGGGAGCAAAGAATAGCAACACGGTTAGAATACTGTAAGTACGGTAAGCCTTCCATGCATGTCGTAAGAGGCGACTAAGGAGGTTATGGGATGGAGTTGACTGTCCCATCACATATAGAGTCAGTGACCCAAAGCCATGCTGAAGCCGGATGTGTCAGGCCAAAAGGCGCAGATATCGCAGCAATGATGTAAACCATGACACAGCTCATTCCGTTCTTAGACTACATCCTGCTAATCTGCAGCAGTTTAAGAACGAACGCAGAAGAAGACAATAGATTATTATGTGCATGTATCACAATAGATTCGAATGTACATGTATCACAATAGATTCGTATCTACATGTATCACAATAGATTCGAATGTACATGTATCACAATAGATTCGAATGTACATGTATCACAATAGATTCGAATGTACATGTATCACAATAGATTCGAATGTACATGTATCACAATAGATTCGAATGTACATGTATCACAATAGATTCGAATGTACATGTATCACAATAGATTCGAATGTACATGTATCACAATAGATTCGAATGTACATGTATCACAATAGATTCGAATGTACATGTATCACAATACATTCGAATGTACATGTATCACAATAGATTCTTATCTACATGTATCACAATAGATTCGAATGTACATGTATCACAATAGATTCGTATCTACATGTATCACAATAGATTCGAATGTACATGTATCACAATAGATTCGAATGTACATGTATCACAATAGATTCTTATCTACATGTATCACAATAGATTCGAATGTACATGTATCACAATAGATTCGAATGTACATGTATCACAATAGATTCTTATCTACATGTATCACAATAGATTCGAATGTACATGTATCACAATAGATTCGAATGTACATGTATCACAATAGATTCGAATGTACATGTATCACAATAGATTCGAATGTACATGTATCACAATAGATTCGAATGTACATGTATCACAATAGATTCGAATGTACATGTATCACAATAGATTCGTATCTACATGTATCACAATAGATTCGAAAGTACATGTATCACAATAGTTTCGAATGTACATGTATCACAATAGTTTCGAATGTACATGTATCACAATAGATTCGAATGTACATGTATCACAATAGATTCGAATGTACATGTATCACAATAGATTCGAATGTACATGTATCACAATAGATTCGAATGTACATGTATCACAATAGATTCGAATGTACATGTATCACAATAGATTCGAATGTACATGTATCACAATAGATTCGAATGTACATGTATCACAAATCTCTATTGCAGTTATTCTCTCGAACGCTGTGGGTTATCTGGTACGAAAGGGAGCAAAGAATAGCAACACTTTTAAGTTATACTGTTGCTTGGCATGCATTTCGTACGAGGCGACTAAGGAAGTTTGGGAAAGCGGGTTGAATTGCCTATTGCATCCCATAAAGCAGTTTTTCCCAACCTTTTTTTAGCCATGCCCCACCAAAGTTATTCTAAAATTCTGATTCCCCCCTCCCCCATGTAACATATACATATATTGTATATTCAAAAATTATTCAGGGATCCCCCCCCCCCTGGACAATCAAATTGCCCCTTCCCTGTGCGGCTTGGGCACCACGTTGGGAAACATTACCATAAAGCGTAAAAGTTATTCAAAGCAAAGCTCAAGTCGGATACGTCATGCAGAAAGACTCGAATATCGCAGACAAGCTATAAACCATGACACAAAACATTCTGTTTTCCCGACTACATCCTGCTGATCTGCAGGTTCGAGAATTAATGTAGAAGAGGTTAATCTTGCGGTGAGTCAATATTTTGCAGTCAGTATAGTTTTGTAATGAGTAAAATCTTGTAGTCAGTATAGTCTTGTAGTTAGTGTAGTCTTGCAGTGAGTACAATCTTCTACTCGGCATAATCTTGTAGAGATTATTGTCTTGTAGTAAGCATAGTCTTGTAATTTGTATAGTCTTGTATTGAATGTAGTCTTGTAGTGAATGTAGTCTTATAGTCAGCATAATCTTGTAGTGAGTATAATCGTGTAGCGAGTATAGTCTCCACAATATCATTACTTGTTGTTTGGATCCTGTTGACGAGGCCACATCAAGGAAGTATACTTGTTACATGTAACAGCGGGTGATGAGCACTCAAGGAAACGGAAGTCAAGAGTGCTCGTACAGCGTACACGATGAAGTGTGTTGTTGTTAGATTTCAAGTGGTGTCGTTTTAAAAAAATAAATAATTTCATTTACGCACAAATTAGAAATGTGTTTCATAGTTCTTGTATGAGGCGTTAGTTATGTTATCTGGAAGTTGATATCGAACCTGTGTCCATGATTCTCTATTGCATGTATAGTATGACTTATACAAGTGGAGTCTCTCTATAAAGTATCATTTTATAACACATTTCCCTATATAACAACATTTTTCGAAATCCCCAATTACATTTAATATATATGGTTTGTACTGTATATAGCAAATTTCTGTTATTACATGCAGATTTTGTTGGTCTGGACCAAGTTGTTATAACGGGGTTCCACTGAATTTGGATGTCAGCATGTAGATTAGTTGTGTTTTTCAACCTCTTGCGTTCGTTCTCAAACTCTCGCAGGATAACAGGATGTAATCCAGAGAACAAGATGTGTTGTTTCAAGGTTTACAACTTAGTTTTAATATCTACGTCTTTTGGTCTCAGATATCCGACTTCAGCATAGCATCTGGGCGTCTTTGACCCTCTATGGGATGGGACAGCAGCCAACTCCATTCCAAAAAATTCAGTTGCCTCTTACGACATGCATGACAGGTATCGTTATTCTTTAAGTTAACTTTTCCGTGATTTTCATTGGTCACTTTGTGTGAACTTTGTGTCGACAGCCAATCAAAATCACGGGGAAAATCACATGAGTCATTTTAGATGGTTGTTTTCCAATAGGCCAATAGGTCTTATATATATATATATATATATATATATATATATATACTGTCTATGTATATACATAGTAACTGTGGTGACTGTATCTGCCATTCGGGGCGAAACCAATTTTGAGCCCCTTGCTCCTCAAGCGGAGGAATTTCTCCAGCTCGAACTGATTTTAAAATTCAGTTCGGGACATCTAAGCTAAGCGCCGGGGGTGCCTCCAACCTACCCATCTAGCAACTCTCCTGCACATGAAGAACAGCGTACTCTGTTCATATTTCCCTCATAAAACCATCTCTCGTGACAGACTTGGTTTACAAAAGTAGAGAGAAAAACAAAGAATAGCGGCATGTTTGTCGTCGGAAGCAACTAAGGAGGTAGACAAAACTGAAACATGCACACAATCTCATTCTGAAATTACGATGTATCGATTCAAACAGATATTCAAACGATTGGCAGATATCACAGCCAAGCTGTAACCCACCACACAGTATATTCCATTATCCTGACTACATCCTGCTAACTGGCAGTAGTTTCAGAATAAAAGTGGGAGATAAAGTGGAAGAAAAGGTGAGGGAAAAAGTCGGAGAAAAAGTGGAAGAAAAAGTGGGAGAAAAGTAGAAGAGAAATTGGGAGAAAGTGGAAGAAAAAGTTAGAGAAAAAGTGAAAGACACAGTGAGAGAAAAAGTGGAAGAAGAAGCGGAAGAAATAGTTGGATGAAATGTTTAAGGAACATGAAAAATTGATTCAGTCTGCATTAAAACAATCCCTTCTCCGGTTATAAGTCCTGCGTCCTTGTTAGACACAACGTCAATCATCTTTGCTGATCTGATCTTCTTCTTCTGCGTTCGTTCTTAAACTCCTGCAGATTAGCAGGATGTAGTCCGTAGAACGGAATAAGTTGTGTCATTGTTTACAGCATTGCTGCGATATCTCCGCCTTTCGGCCGAACACATCCGACTTCAGCATGGCTTTGGGTCACTGACCCTATATGGGATGGGACAGCCAACTACATCCCATAACCTCCTTAGTCGCCATTTACGACATGCGTGGAAGGTAAACAGTGTTGCTATTCTTTACTCCCCTTTCGGGCTTCGGCAACACACGGACGCTGATCTGATCTTATCATTGGTCATTTTACCCATAATTTATCCTGCCAGCCAATGAAAAAACGGAGCAGTCAATATGAGTGACGCTGTATAATTAGCCCTCCCCCTTATTGCATAAGATGAAAGGTTTAGGGGTTTAGTTCAAACCCATTAAGTCATCCACCCCCAGACAGATAAGGAAATATCGTAATCCACTGCGTATCCATGTTAAAGTTGAAGAAACAAATATGTCTAGTAGAAAGGCTTTCCCCTTCTTCCCTTTCTGCGTTCGTTCTCGCGCTCCGGCAGATTAGCAGGATATAGTCCGGAGAACATAATATGTTGTCGCATGCTTTACACCTTGGCTGCGATATCTGCGACTTTTGGCTTGACAGATTCGACTTCATCACGGCCTCTGGATACTTTAACCCTGTGGGATCAAACTTTCATACGGCCATCCCCTCCCTCCCTCCAACCTCCTTAATCGTCTCCTACGTTGCATACCAATTTTTCTATTGTTTTACCTCTCTTCAATGTTGCCATTATTTTACCTCTCTTCAATGTTGCCATTATTTTACCTCTCTTCAATGTTGCCATTGTTTTACCTCTCTTCAATGTTGCCATTATTTTACCTCTCTTCAATGTTGCCATTGTTTTACCTCTCTTCAATGTTGCCATTGTTTTACCTCTCTTCAATGTTACCATTATTTTACCTCTCTTCAATGTTGCCATTGTTTTACCTCTCTTCAATGTTGCCATTATTTTACCTCTCTTCAATGTTGCCATTGTTTTACCTCTCTTCAATGTTGCCATTATTTTCCCTCTCTTCAATGTTGCCATTATTTGTTCTTCTCTTCCTGGTCCTGGTATCAGACTCCCTCAACCCTTCACTTTACATACAACATACCAGATCCATCGTCCTTTCTCTGACTAAATGAAAAATAAAGTATAAAATCTCTGGCGAAGACGAATGTGTCCGGCCATTGATACAAATAAAACGGCAGCACATTACATTTCCATTCTCTGGTCTACATCCTGCTGGAAATGTATTAATATGACTACTGTTCTGCTACAAGAAAGATTCAGTGTGAGTTTTTGAAGAATAAGAAACCCCTAAAAGTTTTTACTTAGAATAATTGAACTATTGAATGACGTTTATGAACGTGTTATAATAGGAGAATTGAACTATTGAATGACGTTTATGAAAATATTAAATTAGGATAATTGAACTATTGAACGACGTTTATGAAAGTGTTGAATTATGACAATTATACCATTGAATAACATTTATGAAAGTGCTAAATTAGGATAATTAAACAATTTAATGATGTTTGTGACAGTGTTTACTTATGATAATTGATCTATTGAATGATGTTTGTGACAGTGTTTACTTATGATAATTGATCTATTGAATGACGTTTGTGACAGTGTTTACTTATGATAATTGATCTATTGAATGACGTTTGTGACAGTGTTTACTTATGATAATTGAACTATTGAATGACGTATATATGCCATATATGTAGAAGATATGGAGGCAACCAGGAGTTATTATTTTTTTAAAAGCATAATATAACAAACGGGATTTGAACCAGGCACATGTGGCACTTACTCACCAGACACTTTTTTTCAAAATGTTTTCCATCTTCAACCACACTGAAGATATTGTTATCAAACATGCATATATCACTTGTTATCTCTTTCTTCTTCAATGTCAAGTCACTTTCCTGTACTAGTTATCTGTAGATCTCACTGGTTTTCTCCCCTCCTCATGATATCATGTCTCCCTTCTCTACAATGTTTCTCTTTCAATCTCTTCTCTCTTCTTTCTCTTGCTTCCGTCTCTCTCTCTCTCTCCTTTTCTTTCTCCTTCTCTCCCGACTTTCTCTCTCCCTTTTCTCCCCTTCCTTCTCGTTATACTGATTCACCGAAGTCGAATGTTTCTAGCCACTGTTTCAAATAAAACGGTGCCACCATGGCTCCCGTCTATGGACTTCTGCTGGACATCTAGTTGGACCACTGTCCTCTAACCAGGAGCGTGAGAAGAAAGGTTGTGAAATGTTTTTACAAATCTAAGAATATTCTCTTGTCTATTTTTATTCTCATTTTCTGCTCTTTCTCTCGCTCCCTCCCTATCTCTCTCTCGTCTCTCTTCCTCTACCTTCTTTATCCACGTTCCTCTTTCTACATCTTTCCATCATCCTCACTTTCTTCCGTCCAATGTTTCTCCCTCTTATCCACTTTCTTCCCCTCCATACCTCCTTCACTCACACCCTCTTTATAAAACACATTTAAACAGTGACCCCTCCCTAAAGTTCTCCACACAGAGGAATCTCTGTATAGGGTTTAGACAACGTTTATCTCAACGCAAGTCCTTCTCCCTATTAGCCCTGCGAGTATTTTAAACATCGTCACTTATCTCGGCTGATTCCACCTATCTGTGCTTGTCATTGGCTGACCGACGCAAAGTAAACTCAAGTGACCAATGATCAGTCGTATCAAGCAAGTTATGCGATACTGTTTTGATCTGCGCGCAGGACTATAATTTGAAGGACTTCCTCATCTCCTTAATCTCACGTGGGAAGTCACGAGTGAGCAGCGGAATTCACCGATTAGTCCACTGTCAGTGTGAGCAATCCCACTAGCGAACCAGAAACTGACCGTGAGAAATGATGTCAACATTTGTGTAATGTTCTCAACCATCCTAGGCTACCGCTGGCGCGATTCTTTTACGTCTGTTCTCATACTCCTACCCGGCAGCAGGAAGTTGTCCAGATAATTAACTGCGTTGTGTCGTGATTTATAGCACGAATGCGTTTCTCGACTCGACAGACGTCTTCGGTTCACTGTGTCGACAGACGTCTTGTGTTCACTGTGTCGACAGACGTCTTGTGTTCACTGTGTCGACAGATGTCTTGTGGTCACTATGTCGACAGATGTCTTGTGGTCACTATGTCGACATACTTCTTGTGTTCACTGTGTCGACAGGTGTCTTGTGGTCACTATGTCGAAATACTTCTTGTGTTCACTGTGTCGACAGACTTCTTATGTTCACTGTGTCGACAGACTTCTTGTGTTCACTGTGTCGACAGACTTCTTGTGTTCACTGTGTCGACAGACTTCTTGTGTTCACTGTGTCGACAGATGTCTTGTGGTCACTGTGTCGACAGACTTCTTGTGTTCACTGTGTCGACATACTTCTTGTGTTCACTGTGTCGATAGATGTCTTGTGTTCACTGTGTCGACAGATGTCGTGTGGTCCCTGTGTCGACATACTTCTTGTGTTCACTGTGTCGACATACTTCTTGTGTTCACTGTGTCGACAGATGTCTTGTGTTCACTGTGTCGACAGATGTCTTGTGGTCTCTGTGTCGACAGACTTCTTATGTTCACTGTGTCGACAGATGTCTTGTGTTCACTGTGTCGACAGATGTCTTGTGTTCACTGTGTCGACAGATGTCTTGTGTTCACTGTGTCGACAGATGTCTTGTGTTCACTGTGTCGACAGATGTCTTGTGTTCACTGTGTCGACATATTTCTTGTGTTCACTGTGTCGACATACTTCTTGTGTTCACTGTGTCGACAGATGTCTTGTGTTCACTGTGTCGACAGATGTCTTGTGGTCCCTGTGTCGACAGACTTCTTATGTTCACTGTGTCGACAGATGTCTTGTGGTCCCTGTGTCGACAGACTTCTTATGTTCACTGTGTCGACATACTTCTTGTGTTCACTGTGTCGACAGATGTCTTGTGGTCACTATGTCGACAGATGTCTTGTGGTCATTATGTCGACATACTTCTTGTGTTCACTGTGCCGACAGACTTCTTGTGTTCACTGTGTCGACAGACTTCTTGTGTTCACTGTGCCGACAGATGTCTTGCGTTCACTGTGTCGACATACTTCTTCCAATTGCCGTGATACCTTGTCTCCATAGCAACAATGTCTTGGTGAAATCGTTAACTATGTTCATCACTGATCGCGGCCAGCAGTGTGACTTAAAACAGTCCAGGTGAGCATTTAGAAAATGTATCTTTAAAGACATGTTGCAGCCAAAACTCTTATACTTCAAAATGATATTTTCTACAATTTCTTTGTAATTATCAGACATGTCATTTCCAAGAAAATTGTCCACCACTGATATGTGCTAGCCATGTTTCTTTTTCCTTTCCATGCAACAAGCAAAGAAACTCATCATCGCGAAGAAGTTTTCGAATTTAAAGACCAACAAACACTCCCTCTTTCTTTAGCTTCACTCAGTCTTGGAAACATTCTGAGGTCATATTTGAAAGCATTATCAGTTTTATCCATTGCCTTGTTAAAGTTTTTCATGAGACCTAGCTTAATGTACAAGTGTGGCAACTAAATCTTGTTATTGTCAACAAGTGTTGGGTTTTCCACCTTCTTAAATGCTACGCTGTAATGACTGAATGATTGGTCAATGTCTTATGTTGTAATGGTCACTTCATGCACGACTATCCCACTCATAGAGAAAAGCAACAGTACCTGGTGTATCCATCCTGTAGTCCAGAGCTACCACTTTTAGGTCGCCGCGAAGTGAACAATAATGATGCTCGTAGTTTATACACTTCAAAAGTTGCTTAATATTGTCATACGTTTCTGTTAAATGGAATGAATGACCGACTGAAATTGATGGTAAAACTTTACCATTATAAAAAAATAAATCTTTAAGACTTTGAGTCTTGGAAGAATCAATGAAAAGGTTCTACTTCTCCGGGCTGTAATTGATATTAGGGCTGCCATTAAACCTGAAATGTTGTGTCACACAGACACACCACCCTATTAAAAAAAAAAAAAAAAAAAAAAAAAAAAAAAAATGGCGGCTTCTGGTGGTTCCTAAACACATAAATTGTAATATCTTCTGCTAGAATATTTCACTGTTGTAAACTGGAACCCAGAAACTCGGCCTTGTTCTTGAATAAATTCAGGTTTCTTAAAAGATCATTCAGTTCACTTGGATAAATTCAGGTTTCTTACAAGATATTCAGTTCATTTGGATAAATTCAGGTTTCTTACAAGATCATTCAGTTCACTTGGATAAATTCAGGTTTCTTACAAGATATTCAGTTCACTTGGATAAATTCAGGTTTCTTATAAGATCATTCAGTTCACTTGGATAAATTCAGGTTTCTTACAAGATATTCAGTTCATTTGGATAAATTCAGGTTTCTTACAAGATCATTCAGTTCACTTGGATAAATTCAGGTTTCTTACAAGATACTCAGATCACTTGGATAAATTCAGGTTTCTTACAAGATCATTCAGTTCACTTGGATAAATTCAGGTTTCTTACAAGATATTCAGTTCACTTGGATAAATTCAGGTTTCTTATAAGATCATTCAGTTCACTTAGATAAATTCAGGTTTCTTACAAGATATTCAGTTCATTTGGATAAATTCAGGTTTCTTATAAGATCATTCAGTTCACTTGGATAAATTCAGGTTTCTTTCAAGATATTCAGTTCATTTGGATAAATTCAGGTTTCTTACAAGATCATTCAGTTCACTTGGATAAATTCAGGTTTCTTGCAAGATATTCAGTTCATTTGGATAAATTCAGGTTTCTTACAAGATCATTCAGTTCACTTGGATAAATTCAGGTTTCTTACAAGATATTCAGTTCATTTGGATAAATTCAGGTTTCTTACAAGATCATTCAGTTCACTTGGATAAATTCAGGTTTCTTACAAGATCATTCAGTTCACTTGGATAAATTCAGGTTTCTTACAAGATCATTCAGTTCACTTGGATAAATTCAGGTTTCTTACAAGATATTTAGTTCATTTGGATAAATTCAGGTTTCTTACAAGATCATTCAGTTCACTTGGATAAATTCAGGTTTCTTACAAGATATTCAGTTCACTTGGATAAATTCAGGTTTCTTACAAGATCATTCAGTTCACTTGGATAAATTCAGGTTTCTTACAAGATATTCAGTTCATTTGGATAAATTCAGGTTTCTTACAAGATATTCAGTTCACTTGGATAAATTCAGGTTTCTTACAAGATCATTCAGTTCACGTGGATAAATTCATGTTTCTTACAAGATATTCAGTTCACTTGGATAAATTCAGGTTTATTATAAGATATTCAGTTCACTTGGATAAATTCAGGTTTCTTACAAGATCATTCAGTTCACTTGGATAAATTCAGGTTTCTTACAAGATCATTCAGTTCACTTGGATAAATTCAGGTTTCTTACAAGATATTTAGTTCATTTGGATAAATTCAGGTTTCTTACAAGATCATTCAGTTCACTTGGATAAATTCAGGTTTCTTACAAGATCATTCAGTTCACTTGGATAAATTCAGGTTTCTTACAAGATCATTCAGTTCACTTGGATAATTCAGGTTTCTTACAAGATCATTCAGTTCACTTGGATAAATTCAGGTTTCTTACAAGATATTTAGTTCATTTGGATAAATTCAGGTTTCTTACAAGATCATTCAGTTCACTTGGATAAATTCAGGTTTCTTACAAGATATTCAGTTCACTTGGATAAATTCAGGTTTCTTACAAGATCATTCAGTTCACTTGGATAAATTCAGGTTTCTTACAAGATATTCAGTTCATTTGGATAAATTCAGGTTTCTTACATGATCATTCAGTTCACGTGGATAAATTCATGTTTCTTACAAGATATTCAGTTCACTTGGATAAATTCAGGTTTATTATAAGATATTCAGTTCACTTGGATAAATTCAGGTTTCTTACAAGATAATTCAATTGACTTTGAGTTAAGTGTGGGTTTTGTAGATATAGTTTGTTTACATTCTGGATCTTTTTTAGGTTGATAGCTCAGAAATGTCATCGTCTTCGTCATTGGAAGCAGCTGAAAATAATTCTGGCACTTTGGGAACTGTTAGGGTATCGTCATGCGGTACCGGTCGTATTACAGAGGGGATGATTGGTTATTACAGAGGGGATGATTGGTTATTACAGAGGGGATGATTGGTTACTGCAGAGGGGATGATTGGTTATTACAGAGGGGATGATTGGTTATTACAGAGGGGATGATTGGTTATTACAGAGGGGATGATTGGTTATTACAGAGGGGATGATTGGTTATTACAGAGGGGATGATTGGTTATTACAGAGGGGATGATTGGTTATTGCAGAGGGGATGATTGGTTATTACAGAGGGGAAGATTGGTTATTGCAGAGGGGATGATTGGTTATTACAGAGGGGATGATTGGTTATTACAGAGGGGATGATTGGTTATTACAGAGGGGATGATTGGTTATTACAGAGGGGATGATTGGTTATTACAGAGTCCATTTGTTCTTCTTTGATATTCCTTTCCCAATTGGAGGCACCACACAAAGTTAACAGTTGTTGATATGATCAGTGGGATCTCTTCAAATCATTGAAACTGCAAACGAAATAGCTTGCCCTTTGCCAGCCAACCACAGTTTAATATGTGCAGCACATGTATTGCATTGTGGTGCCCAATTCTTATCTTGATTTCCTATTCTGCAGCCAAAATACAAATTGTACGCTTTCTTAATCACTTTAGACATATTCCGTCTTTGTGATAGAAAAGTCACTTTGTCACATATATAACATAAATTATTCGCACTCTTGTCCTGACAAATGTCCTGGGCATTTCTAACAAAGACAATTTTGAGAAGGAAAAATGCAATACCAATAACGAGATTTAATCAGAGATAGACATTTATACACAAAAGTGATGTAATATTTATACACAAAAGTGATGTAATATTTATACACAAAAGTGATGTAATATTTATACACAAAAGTGATGTAATATTTATACACAAAAGTGATGTAATACTTATACACAAAAGTGATGTAATATTTATACACAAAAGTGATGTAATATTTATACACAAAAGTGATGTAATATTTATACACAAAAGTGATGTAATACTAGAGAAGATTGCATCATACGCTTCTAGTTACATTTTTATTGGTCAGAATCAATAATTCAGTCTACCACAGCTGTTGCGTCATATATATATATATACGGTAATAAAGGGAAAAAATTGCATATATATAAAAAAATTAGAGATAATGAACATTTTAAAACATCATTTCGTTTTCCGCACTCCAAAATAAGATCCACTTTTTTCTTAACTGGTACATTTTTGATGTTGACAAGTATAATCTACAATCAGCGCCACTGGAGAGTATTTCAAGGAATCGCGGGGGTTGGGTAATGAGAAACAAGTTTGAGAACCATTACTGTATAGTCCATATTGTTTATCTTGTTTACTTGTTGTATTTTGGTAGGAAGGAAGTCCTGTAGGGTGCATTTTGCATTCATGTCGCTGTTAGCGAAACCAGGAAATGACGTGTGCATTTTCTGTACTCAATTTTCCTGTCAATTAAACGTAATAAATGATAATGGTCGTTTTGTATTATACTGATGTCAGTTGGGGTGATGTTTTGGTAAATGCGGATGACGAGATTGTGTCGTTATATATCAGTGGTAATGTCCATAAATTACACCAACAGTTAGGTTGGTATGAATAAGAAAGGTATGAACAAGTGTGACATTTGTTCACATGAGGTGGGGGGGGTTGACAAAAGTTGACGTCAACAGGAATATTTTTTATACAACAATTAAATTGTTGAATTTGATTTTTTAAAAATTAAATTGTGGAACAAAACCATTTTAAGTGAGGGAAGGAGGGGGTATTCTTGAATAGGGTTTGACACAATCAAGAAGAACGTGGGGATTCCTGAATTGGGCTTGACACAATCAAGCAGATGTGGGGATTCCTGAATTGGGTTTGACACAATCAAACAGACGTGTTGGGTCCCTAAATTGGGTTTCAAGCAGACCTAGTGGTCCCTGAAATGTGTTTGACACAATCAAGCAGACTCGAGGGACCTTTAATTGGATTTGATATAATCAAGCAAACTTTTGGGTCTCTGAATTCTTGACTGGTTGTTCACAAGGAGGAAGAGGATAAAAAAAATGTGATGAGGGAATTTATCAACCTCGAAGCTGTCAATACGGAGGGAAAAAGGGGGAGGAGGGGGGGGGTTCCACGAGGCATTATCACAAATAATATTGAACATGCTCTGTAGTTTAAACCATTGGAAATGTTATTATTAGTATTCGTCCTATATTGTCTCGTAATAAGAACCTATTGATCGAAACGTCGACTCAATGTGTGTATAAACATTTAACTATATTTCTCCGTGTGGTTTAGTATTTTGTTTTGTGAAGTTTAAAAATATATTATGTTGCATTTTCCTTTCGTACATACACATGATTGTGCGGCACATAAGACAGGGGGTGTTACCTGTTGACTGGGTACAGAGAGACACCTGTACCAAGGACTACACGTGGCAGGTAAGCAAGGTTCATTAACTAACTCTAAAAATGTTTACATGAGGAAAAAATCAGGAAAGACAGGAAGAAGTATGAAACGTATAACAGGACAGAATGACAAAATGAGGACAATGAGAATGAGGGACCACAGAGAAGGAGAGAGAGAGAGTGAGAAAGAGATGAACAAGATGGTAGAGAGAGATGAGATGGTCAGAGGGAAATAATGAGGACAATAGGAAGGATAAAATAGAGGGAGGGAGGTGAAGAAGGACGAAAAGAAATGCGTAAAGAATAATGAAGGAAGAGAGGGAGACAAAGAAAGAGAGCATGGGATGGAGTGAAAGCGGGGACAATAGAAACAATTGAGAATAAATCGAAGGATTCAGCACAAAAAAAAAGAAAGAGAGTAGAGATAAAGAATGAAATGGATTACAACAATAACAATGATTGTTACATAGAATGGTTAAGCACAGGAAAAGGTACAGAAGGAGAGAGAGAGGGGAAGTGAAGAAGAATGAAAGGAATGACAAAAAGAACGATGGAGGATAAATCAAAAGGATCGAGTACAGAGAGGTAGGGAGAGAGAGAGAGAATAAGGGATGGGGTAAGAATGAAAGAAAAGAAAGACAGATACAAATGTAAAGAAATAACATATGAGGGAAAATTATGTAAAAAATGTGGGACAGTAAGAAATACTTGGTATGGAATTTGAGGACGGAAAATTGGAAAAAATGCGCTTGCTCATGGGAAATGTATCTTTATGAATAGACTACGTGACGAGTAGTTTAGGAATTCAGGAAGGTGGGGTCAGATATTTTGGGGGGAAATTTTCCTGACGTAGTGGTTGGTTTCATCTGTGTTCGTTCTTAAACTCCTGCAGATTAGCAGGATATAGTCCAGAAAACGGATTGTGTTGTGTCATGGTTTACATTTTGGCTGCGATCTTACTTATTTATGATCCCCGGAGTTGAAGGCTTTCACTCTTTCTTCCCGGTGTCAGGTGGTGGTAGATACATGTCTTCTTCAGCTGTCGTGTGTCTGATGGAGGGTTTGGTGCTAATAATACGTGGTTGGTATATCTCTGTGAAGTTCGCCCTGATATTCTATTTCAGCATGTATTCTAGGCCATTCTAATAGCCGGCCATGTATTCTAGGTCACTCTAATGACCTGCCATATATTCTAGGTCACTCTATTGGCCGGCCATGTATTAGGTCACTCTAATGGCCAGCCATATATTCTAGGTCACCCTAATGGCCGGCCATGTATTCTAGGTTACTCTAATGGCCGGCCATGAATTCTAGGTCACTCTAATGGCCAGTCATGTATTCTAGGTCACTCTAATGATCAGCCATATATTCTAGGTCACTCTAATGGCCGGCCATGTATTCTAGGTCATTTTAATGATCAGCCATATATTCTAGGTCACTCTAATGGCCGGCCATGTATTCTAGGTCACTCTTTTTTTGTTTTTCGTTCGCTCCATTGTAACCATCACGGATATCCGTGCGATTTCCGCCGGGAGCGTGATTACGTTGTGCCACCGTTATGCGCCTTGTAGGCCTAGCACATCCGATTTCGGCATGCCTTGACAATTCGGGTGGGCTACCCTTAGCTTGTGACAGCCTCTATATCTGTCTCCAGGCACGCGTAGTGGAGCCTCTTCGCCCAGACGATTTTTTGCTCTCGTCTGACTCGAACGAGGTGTTCCACTGTCTATGAACTTGCCTCGTGTAATTTGACGTCCTGTGCCTGTGCCCATTGGGTACTGAACCGTTTCCCATCCGTGAGCCTGGTTTCTTAAGGGGAAGAACTCAACAGAGGAGTTGGACCCTGGCTCTTTTGCCCTCTTAGCCGAGGTGTCATTCACCGACATCGTGTACCCCTTGGCCAAGTTCGAGTCTCACACCACGCGTTTGGGAGCAAGGCGTTCTCGAGCTGAGCGTCCTTGTCCCAATAGCGCCTGAGCCCATCAGGTACTGAACCCTTTCTCTCTACAAGTGTATTTCCGGAATAGGAAAACCTGACAGTAGAGTTGGGCCAGGGCTAAATCGTTGTCCCTTTTGTGCCTGAGCGCATCGAGTACGGAACCCTTTCTCTTCGCGAGCATATTTCCGGTTTAGGAAGGCTCGACATTAGAGTTGGATTAGGTCTTTTGCTTTACCAAACGCCAATGAATGGGTCTGGGTCTCTGCCTGTAAGGAACACAGGTACCTAGAAGCTCGTCTCAAGCTGACGAAGCTTGTAGTTCCCCTTTCCTAGGAACTTTTCGTTTTCTATTTGCAGTTCGCGCTGCCCTCTAGCGCTGTTCTGCCCTTTCATTGTTTCATTGTACTCGGTATGAAATCTATGTCTCTCGCCATGCATCTACCTTTACGTGCATTTTACATTGGTCGCCCCTCCAATGTTCGGACTGGACTGACTAGCTTCACTGTATGTCGACAGTGTCGCTATATGTGGTGCTGCTGGTGGTGTCGGAGATATTGTCTGTCTCTTGTGCAGTCAAATCTCTTTCCATCTGCTACCTCCACATTCTCGGACACGATCCCCAAATGATTTGGCCAGAATCAGCACGAGCTGCTGTATTTCTGTTTCCAGGGTGCACCGCGTGGAGGTACATTTGGGATCTTGGTTATCTGCTAACCCTGGGTCCGCCTAGAGCAATGCGTTCCCTTTGCACCCCCTAGGTCACTCTAATTGCCGGTCATATATTCTAGGTCACTCTAATGGCCGGCCGTTCGCTTCTGCTCAAGAGGTCGTGTGCTCGTGTTCGGGATGTCTTGTTTATAACTTTTTTTCAGAGACCTCCCCCCCCCCCCGGGGATTATCGCTTGAAGCTACAGAGTTACCTAATATGAGTGGTGCTCTCAGTAGGTAGCGTGCCGCTTCGTTGAGAGGGACGGCTATATTTGTGTACCTGAGTACAATGAAATTAATTCTCTACGAATTTGGAGACTTTTGAGAAATTATAAACAAAATATGTTTACATAGCGAAGAGAATAAAGAATTTTGCAAACACTGCAGCAGTAACCACAAGTATCACTATGTGAGGGGGCTGCGATAAGACCATGTAAAGTATAGATAAATGAGTTCTGAATCAACATTATAGCATGCGATCTTTCTTTTGTTCTTCTCTAGCCATGTGTGCCATGATCCTTCATGGGAGCCGAAGATTTCTGTTCTTTGCCATCTGAGAAGCTTCCGTGAAATCTAGACTATGGGATAAATGTGCCAGTGTTGGGTAACAGCCATAAACAGGAAGTAGGTGACTGGAGTAACACAGGGCAAATGTCAAGATAAATAAAAATAGATAAATGTGTTACCAAAATAAAACACAAAACAACCTAACATCGAGATACAGGGACAGACGACGTTTCGACTAAAAAGCCTTCATCGGGACAAACGAAAGGCAACAGTACAACGAATCTTTCATGGAGACAAACGTGGTTGATATGGAGGAAAGAGGAGGAGAGATAGCTAATAGATAGCGGAGGAAGCAAATAGGGAGCAGCATAGCAGGGAGGAAGAGAGTATAAGAAGTGAGGATGGGAAAGTGTACAGAAGGAGGTGAGAAGTGAAAATAGATAAGGTTTGGTAGTCAGTAAATAAGATAAATAAGGATAAATTAAGATACTTACCTCAAAAGTGGCAACAGACAATGAGTATTAGCATACAGTCGTGATGGAAAGCACAAGAGGATGGTACGAGAGATCAGATGGAAGAGAGAGAGAGAGAGGTAGATAGAGAGAGATATGGAGATTTAAAAAAAAATGGAAAACCAATACGGCAAGCACAGACAATCTCTAAAATGTCGTTGATGTTATCGGCCCACCTGCGTCTTGGGAGCCTTTCATTTTATGTCCGGATATTTTCCTGTTGTAAGCTGCCGATGGGAGTTGATGTGGGTTCATTCTTGTTAGATGGCCAAACCACTTTATCTTTTGTATTTCTATATATTTGATACACGCCTCTGTGCCCACTATTTTTCGGTGTTGTTTAGAATCCTATCTATACGTGTTACTCGTACCGTCTTTCTGAAGCATTTCATCTCACATACTGTAATCTTTCTCTCAAGTTCTGTTGTCAAAGTCCACGTATGACATTGATAAGACAGAGTTGGAATACAAAATAGAGTTGATTCATGAGCGCTTGATCAACTCGAATTTTATGGGTTTTAATAGCATGCGATAGCAGCCACAATTTCAGTTAATCTAGTCACTAGTTGATCTGGCTAGCGATCTTGGTTGAATGAGGAAATCACACAAGCAATCAGTAAAAAGAAGCAAACATTCAAAACATGGGTAACAGCAGGTAATCAAAAGGATTATGTTCAGTATCGTTTAGAGAGAAGAAATGTCAAACGAGCAAACAAACAAGCAAAAGACAATATGTGGAAATAATATGGGAAATACCTGTCTGACATGCACCAAAAGACCAAGAGAGTTCTTCAAAAGTATAAAAGCAATGAAAGTAAGAGATGTGAGATATAACCCGACGAAAATCATAAACAGCAGAAACGGTACCCACCATATTCATCGGAGAAGACAGGAAAACAAGGTAGCTAGAGTATTTTAAAAGAGTTGCACAACGCATCACCAATACAAGAAACTATCCATTCATTCCAAGATATTCACATGTTGCACAACGCATCAACCAATACAAGAAACTATCCATTCACTCCAAGATATTCACATGTTGCACAACCAGAAATACTAGTCCGTGAAATGGAGGAATATATTAAGAACAAGCCGTGGGGTGCAAAGGGTACCGCACTGCTCTCGGCGGACACAAGGTTAGCAGATAACCAAGATTTCCAAAAGTATCTCCTCGTGGTGGATCCTGGAAACAGAAATACAGCTGATGGGCTCAGGCACAAATGGGACAAGATCGTTCAGCTCGAGAATACTCCTTGCTCACAAACGCGTGTTGTTGAGACTAGGACATGGATGAGGGGTTCACAATGTCGGTGAACGATACTTCGGCTAAAACGAAAGATCCCAGGTCCCAATCTTCTGTCAAGCTCTTCTTTAACCAGAACCAGGCTCGCGGATGAGAAATGGTATAGTATCCGGTGGGTACAAGCACAGAGCTTCTAATTACACCAGGTAAGTTCATTGACTGGAACACCTCATGCGAGATAGACATGAACAGCAATTGTCTTGACGAAGAGTCATTACACATCCGTGCGCACGTTGACAGATAGGCAGGCTGTTGAAGACTAGGGAAGCCCACTACCGAAATTAAAGGCATGACGAAAAAAGATGTACTGGGCCTGGGATGTCCGGGCCACAAAGTGAGCCAACCGAGGTGCAAATAACACAGTCCAACTGTTGAACTAGCAGTACAACGTACTTCACGCTCCCCGACGGAATTCATATATTCAAGCAAAATGAATTAAACAGGTTACTAAAACACTTACCTTGCCGACGGAAATCACACGATTTATTCGTAGTGGTTATGGGAGAGCAAACGGAGATGAAAGAAGTGGCATAGATGGCATAATAACTGAAGCAATCCTGACGTGCAATGACATTGGTGTAAACTGGTTAAAGACAATATTCACAGAAGCATGGTCAGAAAAACAAGTATCAGATAAATGACAGAGAGCAATAATTGTACCCATATGGAAAATCAAGGACAACAAAGGAGAGTGTGAGACGTACAGAGGCATATCTCTACTCAGTCACATAGGAAAGATATACACACAAATCATAGAACAGAAAGACCGATAATAGAACCACTGCTAACTAAGACACAGTTTGGTTTCAGGAAAGGTATGGGATGCACAGATGCTATATTTTCGCTACAGCAGCTGAGTGACAGACACTTGAATACAATCTACAACTAACCATCTCCTTCATCAACTAAGAAAACATTTGACAGAATAGACATAGAAGAACTGTGGTTAATATTGGAGAACTATGGACAATTACTAGATAACATAAGATCTTTATACAAAAACGGCCAGAGCGTAATCAGAACTACAGAGGGCACAACAGACACATTTGAAATAAAAACATATACGAACTCTGTGTTACCAATATCAAACATGGCCGTTGACAAAGACACTCGCGAAAAAATCACAGTTTGTGAAATGAGGATGTTTGAGGAAAGCTATAAACGTCACAAGAAGAAACCTCCGGAGAAATGAAGATACCAGGAAAGATGTAAAGACTATTTCTAGTCAAGACTACATCGAGAGGCAGCGAACCAGGTGGTTTGGTCACGCTATGAGAAAGGGACTTGCGCAACCATCCCTTCGTGCATACATCAGCAGAAGACCGGGTTTCAAGGAACAAGGAAAACCAAGAAATAGATAGGGTCTACTTTTAACAAACGAATTGTTCAGGTGACTCAATCATTTCTTAACATGTCACATCATATCGTGGGTCACAGCATGACCAAGCTCCAGCAAAGACGCGTGTACAGAAAGTAAACATGACAGGCTGATTTGTGATTATTTACGTGAATTTCGTTGGTCAGACTTGGCATTTGTGGCATGTGACTCCAAGTATATAAATAGTGATCCAAGATACGCACAACAATAAAGAAAACTTAACGAAGTTGTCAACTTTCTCTACTTTCAACAGAGGTCTATACAGCCGACTTTCTCAGTCAGTTACCCAGAAACTATGCTGAAGTCGGTTGTGTCCGACCAAAAAGTGCAGATATCGCAATCAATTTGTAAACAGTGACTCAACGTGCTCCGGTCTCCGGACTACATCCTGCAAATATTCAGGAGTTTGAGAACGATCACAGAGGAATAATATTGTTATCTGCGTCTCGAACACATAATCATTAGAACTAAATGCCTCTGTGTCAGCTAAACCACAAGTCAATCCTCCTACTACGTTCCACCTTTAGTTATTTCGATTCAGGCATGCATGCACACGTCACTCTCAAACAATGGAGGGAATGCAGCCATTTTTCTAGCGAAAAGGAGAAACATAGAAAGAATGAGATTATTTTCGGTCTGGAACCAGACAGTACAGCTCAACCAATGAAATCATTCTATCGTTTCCTAGCTTCATATATTATGATAATGAGGGTAAATTTGTACTATTTCCGTTAGCTCTACGCATGCACATTTAACACGAACCTCTGTATAAATTAACTTGAGGGCACGGGAGTACAGAGGGTAGAGGGTGGGGGAATGGAATCGCTTGGAGATACGGGTGGCTGAGTGTCAAGGTCGTTTCCTCTACTGTTCTGGGTCTTGCTGTGGTTCAATTACCGTAAGAATGCTGGTATTCAACTAACTAGGATTGGTTGATAAATGCCTGTTGTGTGTACCATCCAAGCAATTCTAGCGATTAGCCTAACACACTGAACCCGTGTCATTTTCTTAATGATAAATGGAAAAAAATATACACGTCATTTACTATAATCGAGACACTGTAGCAAGGTAGCCATCGTCTGGTGACATGTCCTGAACAGGATGTAGCAGACACCAGTCTTTCGAAACCTATGTTGATCTAGAGATAGTCTTCCTGCTTCTATTACTGTCATGTTCAGGTGGTATTCTCTGGGCTGTCATGTTCAGGTGGTATTCTCTGGGCTGTCATGTTCAGGTGGTATTCTCTGGGCTGTCATGTTCAGGTGGTATTCTCTGGGCTGTCATGTTCAGGTGGTATTCTCTGGGCTGTCATGTTCAGGTGGTATTCTCTGGGCTGTCATGTTCAGGTGGTATTCTCTGGGATGTCATGTTCAGGTGGTATTCTCTGGGCTGTCATGTTCAGGTGGTATTCTCTGGGCTGTCATGGAGTTTTCATCATCATGAAGTGCCGTCTCCCCAACGAAGATTGGCTGTAACATATCTCCAACATCACCTGTCTCGTGTTTTGGTGGTGCACTCTGCTAGACTGCAACCTGTCCATTTTGTGATATTACCTGGCGTTTTAATATGACCAAAATATTAGCAATGCTACGTTTTATTGTTGCTAGTTGTCAGTAAAATTAATCCATAGCATTTAACTGCGGTAGGATTGTGAGATATTGGCGATCTCACATTTCAGAGGCTCTGCTACATGAGGGTGGTAGCCTATCGAGGAAAATGACAAATAAGAAAACTATGACAAATAAGAAAACTATGACAAAGTAGTAATAATGACACTAAAGTAATTATTTTAAGATCATGTATTTTCCTAGTGGCAACATATGAACGCGAGACTTAGATATTAAACAAGACAATATCCAAAAGAATAAATTCTTTTGAAGTGAAGTGCTACAGAAAGATCCTAAGAATATCATGGACAGAGAAAAAAAATACAATTTTGAAGTTTTGAAATTATTGAAACTAAATAAAGGGTGGCTTCTAAATACTATCATAAGAAGGAAGCTACAGTATTTTGGACACTTAAAACGACATGATGGTATTGAAAGGTTAATTCTAGAAGGCAGAGTGCCACGTAGAAGAAAAAGAGGATTACCGAGAAGACGATGGACCAGCGACATCGAAGAATAAATGCGCGTGTCTGGCCAATACAGGCCTTCTTGCCTAGAACAGCGTTCAGAGTATCGACGACGACGACAATTTTCTAGAAAGAATATGTCACTTGATATACCCCATGGAGAATCAGTAACCCTTATGCTATGCTAACGTCGGATGTATCAGGCCGAAAGGCGTGTATATCACATGAGATGGTACAAGCAGATCTGTAACTCCTTGTACATACCGTGGAAGACTCTTTGTGGCTCAGTTGTGGCGAGTCATTTCCATCATCGCCATGGACTGTATATATTTTCTAATGGCATAACAAAAATACTGTACTAACGTCTAGAAAACAATGTATAAGTAGATCTTGCAGATGGAAATAAATTTTAACAAGAAAACATAAACATCGATACAATTTTAACAAGAAAACATAAACATCGATACAATTTTAACAAGAAAACATAAACATCGATACAATTTTAACAAGAAAACATAAACATCGATACAATTTTAACAAGAAAACATAAACATTGATACAATTTTAACAAGAAAACATAAACATCTATAAAATTTTCAACTGCCCCAAGTATAAATAATTATCTAAAACAACAATTTTACTACCAGTGACATTTCAAGATTCTTCATTTTCTTCAGCGTTTATTCTCAAACTCCCGCTGGATCCCCCTTGTAGCAGGGCCATGTACCTACTAGATTTCCAGTAGGATGTAGTCCAGAGAATATAAATGCGATGTGTCGCCGTTTTATGTGCGCTAATGGCCCGAAACATTCGTCTTCAGCGGGACATTTCAAGATAATAAATAATATCAAATTTAGTTTTTGCTAGCGTTGGTTCTCAAATTTCCGATAGAACTATCTTGTAACACGACGCTGGTCCTACACAATTTTCAGCAGGATGTGGTCAAGAAATTAAAAGAGAGAGTGGGCATGTAACTAGACACCACTCTATTTCTAAAGTTATTGTGCAAGGAACAGTCGAGGATAGAAGGAGGGGAGGGTAAGAAAGAGAAAATCTTGGAATGATAATATCACGAATAAACTGAGCATGATTTTTCTACACTCCTCCAAATGTTTGAGGATATAGATATTTGCAGACTTTTTGTGGGGATGTTTCCAGTGTGACTCCCCTACTACTTTAACGGCTTATGGGTATTATTATTATTATTATTTATTATTATTATTTATTATTTACATAGTCAAGAAATAATGTGCTTTTTTGTTGTAGTATTAGTTGAGCCAATTTCCTGATCCATCCGACTTCAGCGGCAAATTTGATTTTGAAATGCAAAATATGGCAACACTGCGGTATAAAATGGATTATCAATGAAACACAGGACATGGCGATTTTACGACCAGATTTGGATTCTCCTTATAAAATATTCAGTTTTGGCGCCACGTTTACGGAATGCCGGAATAACAAATCAGCATTGCTCCCTACCAGCCATGTTCCCGTGACCTGACCTACTAACCTTCCTAACCTTGCAGCAGAAGGTGAAAGGAGCAGTTAGGAAATTGGGAGATTTTGAATCATAGAGAGAATCATTTTTTGTTTTATAAACAGGGAGATGAGTATTTGGTAATGTAAACGCTAGGACAGTTATTTCCATTGGATCTCTGACATTTTCTATTAGATGCCTTGGTGGTAGACTCTGATAAACTGTGGGTAGTCCAATTTCTTGATGTATCCCTAACGTGTATCTTTGTCTGCCCTCTACACAACGACCTTCACCTTTACCCTTCTAGTGATACATACAAATATACCAGGCCGTACCCCTAACTATCGATGAACAGACCTAGGAGCACAATCAAAACATGCCTTCACATATGATGGCTTTGATTATTTCCGTGATTTTTGTTGGTCGCTATATATATTGTGCGTCGACTGCCAACACTGACAAACGAAATGAATGGAACTGATAGAAATCATCATATCCAAAGACTTGTTTTAATTCTGCTTGTAGTTCTTTACCTACTCACAACTTCAGTGATGTTTCACCATCATCATGTGTCTAATAGCTGCCTACTCACAGCTAAAGGGATTATTTCACCATCATCATGTGTCTAATAGCTGCCTACTCACAGCTAAAGGGATTATTTCACCATCATCATGTGTCTAATAGCTGCCTAAAAAAAAAAAAAAAAACGTAACCCATAGCATTTATTAATGCCGTAGGGGTGTGAGATGTTAGCGATCTCACATTTCACAGGCTCTGCAAATGAGGGCGGTAGCCATCTCCTCTCCCTCGCAGTCTTTACTTCCCGGATTAATACGGTACCCATTTAAGGCTGGGTCGACCTGGGAGCCGTTGCGATCTGAAAACATTTCCGCCTCAGCTGGGGAATGAACCCAGGACCACTCATATGCGAAACCAGTGCGATAACCACTGCGCTAACGCCTACTCACAGCTAAAGGGATTATTTCACCATCATCATGATCATCATATGCCAGAAATATTTTGTCCTGGTTTTATTGTAGAATGCCACGTATGACTCCTGCTTTTATTGTAGAATACCATGTATGACTCCTGTTTTTGTTGTAGAATACCATGTATGACTCCTGTTTTTGTTGTAGAACACTGTGTATGACTCCTGATTTTATTGTAGAATATCGTGTATGACTATATTTTATTGCATCACTTCGTGTATGACTCCTGTTTTTATTGTAGTACTTCGTGTATGACTCCTGTTTCTTGTAGTTCTTTTATTTCGTCTAGCACCTTCATGTTATATTTGGAATTTATTATCTCATTTATCATCATCTTAATCATCATAGTCATAATCACTATTATTATCATAATCATCACAATCATTAAAGTAATTTTTATAGTCATCATCAGCATCATCATTATCATAATCATCGTTATCATTATCATCCCCCTAATCATCACTTGGTGATGATAAACGCACAAACTCATGTGGGACAACTACACACCAAGTTCCTCGCTGAACAACGTCCAGACCATTGTCTACCATTGCAGCGTGACCAGCCATGACATCAGACATCAAATCCATAGAACACTTATGAGTTGAACTCGACGGCCTACTCCGTCATTGAGACGTCGCTCCAGCCAATCTCCGACATTATCCTTTGCACTGCAGGAAGAGTGGGCAGTCATCACACAGCAACATATTAACGGCTAATCGGATTCATGTGACGGACACGTCGTTCTCTGATAGAGGCCAGAGGAGACCATACACATTAATGAAACGGACGCCTCAGTCACAAAAAATAAAAGTCCAAACAAAATTAATGAACATCATTTCATTGTTAAAGTCTGAAAGGTTCTTCATGCCACGGTTGAAATATTTATTCCGTAAAAAAAAGGTTGGTATACGTTTGAAAGTTGGTATCCATTAACATTGCAATAATGTATGTTGCGTATCTACTTCTCTTTTTTGTGTATGAACAGAATAGACAGACATACAGACATAGAGACAGACAGACAGACAGAGAGACAGACATAGAGACAGACAGACAGACAGAGAGACAGACAGCGAGACAGACAGACAGACAGAGAGACAGACAGAGAGACAGGTAGATAGATAGATAGATAGATAGATAGATAGATATATAGATAGATAGATAGATAGATAGATAGATAGATAGATAGATAGATAGATAGATAGATAGATAGATAGAAAAAGTAATTCTGCATCTACAGAACTCATTATAATAGTTATGGTAGTGGGAGCGATGTAGCTTATATATCTGATTGAGATGTATTTGATTTACAGCTAGGATGCGATATCGCGAATGTCAGTATGATATCCCTCTTGAGCATGTTATTTTTAACTATTTGAACTTCGAGAAGAAGTTGTAGCTAGCTTTATGTCTACGTCTGCCTAGTTGCTTCTTACGACATATATGCAGATCATAATGTTAATATTAATGTCTTCAATAGCGGGTCCGGGAACACAAACACAAATGATTAACATGTGGGATATAATGAAAGTGCGCACATATTGTAATATTTTACGGGACATAACCACATAATATAAATATTGAATGAAAACTTTTGAAGTTATCTCTCTTTATGTATGTTACATTTGCCAGTTGTATGCACAATGTGTGTTTCTGTATTACTAAAGAATATTGCTAATCCTTTATACAGAAAATAAAACCAACATTTACTTAAGATGCAAATTACATACTCTTGCAGGTCAACAAGAACATCTCATGGCAGTGGTGAAACGTCACAAACTTGTGTGGTTTGATCACGTGATGAGGCACGATTCTCTTTTCAAAACTATCTCGAAGGGAAAAGTTGAGGATAGCAGAAGAAGAAGAGGAGCTCAGAAGAAAGTTTAGATTGATAATATTAAAGATTCGACACGATTAAGATTCTCTAAACTCAAAGAACTGAAAACAGAGAGACATGGCGGAATGTTTGTGCTGATGTTGCCAGTGTGGACTTCGAAGAATTAGGGTTTGATGTCCAGTTATTAAGTTTTGTATCAAACTGTCAAGTTATTGTGTCCTGCTATAAAGTTTTTCTGTCCAACTGTCAAGTTATTGTGTCCTGCTATAAAGTTTTTCTGTCCAACTGTCAAGTTATTGTGTCTGTTATAAAGTTTTTCTGTCCAACTGTCTAGTTATTGTGTCTGTTATAAATTTTTTCTGTCCAACTGTCAAGTTCTTGTGTCCTGCTATAAATTTTTTCTGTCCAACTGTCAAGTTCTTGTGTCCTGCTATAAATTTTTTCTGTCCAACTGTCAAGTTATTGTGTCCTGCTATAAAGTTTTTCTGTCCAACTGTCAAGTTATTGTGTCCTGCTATAAAGTTTTTATTTTATGACTAACTGTCAATTTATTGTGTCCCGCTGTCAAGATTTGTGTACAGCTGTCAAGATTTGTGTACAGCTGTCAAGTATTTGTAATGCTTCGTGCATCCTACTATTTGCTGTTTTTAGAGTTTCCTCAGAAACACGCTGAGCCAAGTCATCTGTATATAGTGAGCTGACTATGCGTCTGGGCATATTTTCCATCAAGTCATTGATGTAGACAATGTATATATATATATACGCTTGATAATATTACAAGGAATTAGAAAGATGCGATATTAATTTTGATAACAGCACAAGAAATGAGCACAGTGCGATATTTTCACTGTCCTCCATATGACAGAGGATATGAATATTAGGTGGCTTTGCTGAACAAATGGTTCCAATGTGGCACACCTACAACATTAACAGGTTTTGGGTTTTCTTCTACTATTATTAACTTTTACTGCACATTCTGGCATTTTTTAGTGCGACCGCTTAAAAAAATTTATCAAAACAGATAACATAATCTCTCAGCATATTAACTATGTCAGCATATTAACTATGTCAGCATATTAACTATGTCAGCATATTAACTATGTCAGCAAATTAACTACCGGTATACATTGTTGTTTTCTGTTTGTTTTGTTGTTCGTCCATCACATGATGATGATGATTATTGGTTACATCCACTTGTAAAGTTCAGTTAGAGTTATCTCCTTGACTATATGTTTGATGGTTTTTAAGCCATATTCTAGGCGCAAATGTCATTGGGCAGTTCGGACGTGGTTCCTGATAATACAAGCGTCCTAGCTGAATTAATTTGGACCCGTTTGTTACGTTTTTGATTATTGTTCGACATTTAATTGGTCGCTATATATATACTTGGGAGTCGCATGACAAAAATAGCTATGGCCAACCAATAGAGTTCACGCAAATCTGAGACAAGTTCATGTTTATGTTTTAGAGAACAGATCTCCTATACTACTGACGGTCGCGGTACAGGCATGGGATGATCACTGTAGATAGTTTGTGGTCTACCCTTGACTTTCTAGCTACTCTCCACTATTGCTGGATTTCTCCTCTTTTCACTAGATATTGCGCCCTTTTTGTCTCTAGAGAGTCATGTACATATTCTTCACTTGTATTTATTTATTTCATATGTATTATTATGAAGAATGTACTATATTCTTCATTGTTCATATGTGTACGTTTGTACACATTCTTCAGATGTATCTTGGTCTATTTCAAAGGCTTTTCAGCGAGGTCTTTAACGAGTCCCTGTAGAGCTTCTGTTAGTTACCTTAAGAATGTATGCCCTTCTGAAACTCTTCATAGAGAAGAAGTGTCCGCATATTTCATGCACTTAATGTGGGAAAACCGTTTCTTGTGAAAATGACTTGCACTGGGGATTTTGATTTAATTAGTAATGCGTTTCCATTCCTGCGTCATGGAGACGTGGCTTGATGAAATCTAAGTCATCTATTTTGTTTATTATTGTGGTGTTTACTGTTGTTTGTCTCTTGAAAAAGGTTCCATTTGAGCCGATACGTGGAGAATTGTCCTGTTTAGTTTTATTGTATGTTTTTTATATACTTTTTAAATATATTTTTATTCATAGACAAGGTAAGTGTTTTTAGTAACCGGATTGCCTGGGCAGGAAAGTGAAAGTGATACCGCATGTTGACCAAGCAGATTAGGTTGTCACTTTGTCATCTATACCGGATTGCCTGGGCAGGAAAATGAAAGTGATAATCTGGTCTTAAATTGTCCTAACCAATTTATTCTCACAAAGAACGATGTTTGTTACTGACGAGCATTTTCACACGCGGTTTCTTGTGTTCTGAGTACTTTCTCGGTGGCCTGCGTACACGCAGGCACATATTTCTAGTTGAACGTCTGGTTGTGATCAAGCAGGATTTCGTCATGTCAATGAGTGTTGTTCGAAAATCTCGCGACATAACACAATACAACAGGAAATTAATTCCGTTATTGACTAACGCTACTACATCCATAATATCCCCAAGAGGTACATAAACATCCATGAAGAATCCATGGATTGTTGCTGAGAGGACAATGAGAACCGCTTGAGGCAATTCTGTCACTAGAAATAGAATTATGACAACAAGAAGCATGCGAGTCGTTCGAGAGTTTTCCTGATGACGTCTGGCTCTTCCACTTCTAGTTTTGTTGAGAGCAGTCGATGATAAGGACTTCTTGTTTGATGATGGGGGTACATACTGCCTCATCACATACGCTGCAGGGTGTCTTGTACCCGTTAGGATGTGGCTGCTGTACTTCACACGATGATGTTGATTATTTTTATTGCATTGAAATTGTGTTTCATCAATTGTCTTCTCGTAGATGTAGGTCCCTGCGTGGCTATGAGTATGAAAACTGCTATCTTCTTCTTCCGGGATAAACGTTGATTCTCTTGTAGAAAGTTTGCAGACGGAATCAGAGCTATGCCCTGTCACTGGTCGAGACGCCATACGGATGTTAGTACGAAGAGTCTTGACCAGCAACCCTCCATAGACGACCATGAGTATACAAGGCAAGAACTTAGCTAGAGCGCTGTGCAACAACAAACTTGCTTGGGCTAAAGGTTTAATCTCGTCAGTTTCCATGTTGACTGGTTCCGTGATGTAAACAGTTTCTGTTGTGTTGGTTTCTGCAGATGGACAAAACATCAAGATCAGTTCATCATATACGACGGTTATATCAGTACATCATATACGATGGTTATATCAGTACATCATATACGATGGTTATATCAGTACATCATATACGATGGTTATATCAGTACATCATATACGATGGTTATATCAGTACATCATATACGATGGTTATATCAGTACATCATATACGATGGTTATATCAGTACATCATATACGATGGTTATATCAGTACATCATATACGATGGTTATATCAGTACATCATATACGATGGTTTTCTCAGTACATCATATACGATGGTTATATCAGTACATCATATACGATGGTTATATCAGTACATCATATACGATGGTTATATCAGTACATCATATACGATTGGTTATATCAGTACATCATATACGATGGTTATATCAGTACATCATATACGATGGTTATATCAGTACATCATATACGATGGTTATATCAGTACATCATATACGATGGTTATATCAGTACATCATATACGATGGTTATATCAGTACATCATATACGATGGTTTTCTCAGTACATCATATACGATGGTTATATCAGTACATCATATATGACGGTTATATCAGTACATCATATATGATGGTTATATCAGTACATCATATACGATGGTTATATCAGTACATCATATACGATGGTTATATCAGTACATCATATACGATGGTTATATCAGTACATCATATACGATGGTTATATCAGTACATCATATACGATGGTTTTCTCAGTACATCATATACGATGGTTATATCAGTACATCATATACGATGGTTATATCAGTACATCATATACGATGGTTTTATCAGTACATCATATACGATGGTTTTATCAGTACATCATATACGATGGTTATATCAGTACATCATATACGATGGTTTTCTCAGTACATCATATACGATGGTTTTATCAGTACATCATATACGATGGTTTTATTGCCAGCGTTTATTCTCAACATAGGCTATATGCATTCATCCGGAGGTGGGAGGGGGAGGGAGAGGGTGAAAGAACGGAGACTTGCAGGCAGGGCACGGAGAACAATTTCGAAATTGTGGGACCATGGACTTGTCTTGGGGACCACAGAATCGTCATGGAGAGACCAGATACCTATCTTGGAGGGATCACAGACCCGTCTTGTGGGAGCACAAATATTTCTTGGGGGGGGGACCACAGACCGTCTTTGGGACCACAACCTGTCTCGGAGGACCACATGCCCGTCTTGGAAAGACCACAACTTGGTTTTTGTAGCACAAATGTCATTGTAGCAAATTTGTGGGTAAAGGGAGCCACAAAAAGTTTGAGATGCACTCACCTACTGCAATGGTTCTCAACTTTTATTGACATGTGCCCGGAACACATACTTCAGGACTGCCCAACATACAAAAAGCAAAGACAGCAGACCTGACCAGAGGATACAGACTTGAGGCAAAAGCTAGGGGGCAGCTGCTATGACCTGGAGAAGACAGTGGACTTCGTCTTGATGACAGGTCTGACGGTATAGCATAACCACATGCTGAACGCAGCAGAAGATGAATTTACATGTGACTCCGTTTTAGTTTTAGGACACCGTTTTTTCTATATTCCCGACTCCCTGATGGATAAATCAGTAATAATAATAATAATAATAATAATAATAATAATAATAATAATAATAATAATAATAATAAAAATCATAAGGTCATCGACTTTCTTTACAAGACACCAAGGATTTTGAAGCATCATCGTTATAAACATGGTTTTTGTGGATGGGTCTGTGGTCTCTCACAACCAAAATGATTTCTCCGTGGCCTTCCTTTATAACGGTAAGTTAAGAGGTGCCCTTTTGCTGGTAAGCCGCTGAAACTTTATTTTATAGCTACTTCTAAATATAATACGACAGGACAGAAAAACCCTTAAGGAGATGAGTCGATTCTCTGTTTCCCACAAATGGCCCATATCGCCTACGTTCAGAGCCATATGTCTACTGCAATGGCTATCAACGTGGACCATATGTACTCCCTGGGTGTGGGTTATGTGGGAGTAACCACATCATTTCGATGGGAAAGTAACAAAGAAAAATATGAAAATTCGGTACCATAGACCTGGGCGGAGAAGGAGGGGCATACAGATAACTATGGAGGATATTTAATAAAGACTACTGTGCCAGGGAGATCGGGAGATATACCCCAAGGACATGAGAACCTCCAGAGGTCGCACCAATCTAAAGGGGATTGAGAATGAGCAACAAAAAAAACTTATTTCTTAATCAAAATGTTATTCTCCACTTTGCTAAAACATAAGGGGATGGGGGCGGTTTGACTCACCTACTCTGAGGTAGGAATAATATAAATTCACCTTCTATGAGGTAGGAATAACATTTCTACCTGATTCACCTGCGCTGATGTAGGAATAAGACTACGTGCGTTGAGATAGAAAAAAGATTTAGACTGAACTGCGAGGTAAGACATTGCCACTCTGAGCTGCGAGGTAAGACATGGTCACTCTGGACTGCGAGGTAAGAGAAGACCACTCTGGATTGCGAGGTAAAACATGGTCACTCTGGACTGAACTGGGACAACAACTTTGAGGCAGCCATACTGACCTGGAGAAGATTGGGAGCTAGCTTGGCTCTGGCGACTGGCCTGAAGATCTAGCAAGATCAAAGAACCCTGAATGTAGAAGAAGAAGAAGATGTACACTCACCTGCGCTGAGGTAGGAATAAGACTTAGATTCGTCTGTGGTGAGATAGGAACAAGACTTAGATTAGCCTGCGCTGAAGTAGGAATAAGACTTATTTTCACCTGCTCTGAGGCACCAGTGTTAAAGACTGGGCATGATTTAACCTGACCTGTGTTAAAAATATACGTCAAAGTTACATCTGTTTAAGGTATGAAAGACTCACACATGTTAAAGGTAGAGGTATGGCTTATTTAGCCGTGTTTAAGGTAGATAAGATTCGCATGTATTAAAGGCAAACTAGACTCATGTGTGCTAAAAGGTAGACTGAATTCAAGGGATAAATCTTCCAGTGTAGGGTAACAACCCTAAACAGGAAGTAGGTGGCTGGGGTAACACTGGGCAAAATGTCAAGATATATAAAAATAGGTAGGTGTGTTACCAAAATAAAACATTAAACAAGTTAACAACGAGATACAGAGACAGACGACGTTTCGACTATAAAGCCTTCATTAGGACAAACTAATGATCACAATAAAACAAATCTTACATGGAGACAAATATGATTATAATGAGGAGGACAATAGCAAATAGGTAATGGGGAAGCAAAGATGTGGAAGCATGACATGTGAGAAAAACGTATGGGGAGAAGTTAGTAGTAAGTAGGGAGGAGAAAGTAGACTGAAGAAAGTGAGATGGACAAAGGAAAAGATATGGTAGCAAGTAAATTAAAAGTACATTAAAAATACTTACATAAAAAGGGGCAACAGAGAATGAATGCTACAGACAAGCAATCATAATGTAAGGTAAGAGCAAAATGAGATGGTACGAGGGATCAGGTGGGATAGAGAGAAAGGGAACTTGTGTTAAAAGTAAACTTACCTTTGTTAAAGGTAGACTAGACTCACCCATGTGAAAATGTAGATGAGACTCACCCATGCTAAAGGTAGATAAGATTGATATGTGCTAGAACTAGGCTAGACCCACATATGTTCAAGGTAGACTAGACTCACCTGTGTTCAGGTAGGCATATGACTTAAGCCGGTTCATCAAGTAGTTGGGAATCATGATAACAGACGACAGGACAATCACCACGAAGACAACCACTCTGGCCCTCACCATGCGCCGAACTCGAGTCAAGTGACCTTTAGCAGGGGAGAAGATATGCTTGTACCTGTAATAAACAAAAGTAATCATCAGGTAAATTATTAGGGTGCAGCTTATGATGTCGCAGTTGGATGAGGTAGAGATCTCTCATTGTCATCTCATGATATTCTGTCAAGTGAGTGGAGGGATCTCGTTCTCGTTAAGAAAAATATTTATTTTAATGAAACTATGACTCTCTCTTATAACTAAGCATTATGACTCTTTTAAAACTAAGCATTATGCCTCTCTCTTAAAACTAAAAATTATGACTCGCTTAAAACTAAGAATTATGACTCTCTCTTATAACTAAGAATTATGACTCTCTCTCTTATAACTAAGAATTATTACTCTCTCTAATAACTAAGAATTATGACTCTCTCTAATAACTAAGCATTACGACTCTTTTAAAAGTAAGCATTATGATTCGTTTAAAACTAAGCATTATGACTCTCTCTTATAACTAAGAATTATGACTCTCTTTTATAACTAAGAATTATGACTCTCTCTTATAACTAAGAATATGACTCTCTTATAACTAAGAATTATTACTCAATGTAATGACTATAGTCCAGGAGGGTACTTACCCTACACAAACTAAATTCAGTTCGATGTGACACAATAGAGATTACTTTTGACTCACTCACAAGGTTGACCTATCTGTCCCATGCCGAGTTGCACCCATTCTATCTAGCATCAACAGAAAATAGAAACGATTTTTTACATGTAGAATGTAGACTGTCAAGAAGTGTGATATTTGCAGACAAGAAGCCGTTAGAACTGTCTCCCTTTTAGCGGAAGTAATTTACAAGAAACAGTATTTGAAGGCGCCAAGGAGAGTGCCGGGGAAGCCATAGATTGGATACAAGTTGATGTGAAATGTAAAGATTGTCGAACAAGAGGAATGGAGGTAAGTTATTTAAAATGAAAAAAAATACTGATTAAGTTGAAAAGAGAAATCTGGGAACAAGTGAACAATGACTTATGTGCTTTAAAAAAAAAGTCCGATAGTGGCACTCCAGAACAAAAGTGAGTATATATTCTCTTAATTAGGGTTGCTGCATTATCAATTTAATCTGTACTTACACGACCACAATCCCACAGATAAGGAAGGAGGAGGTTCAAACTCATTCCCCTTAGCAAATCAAAAAATGATATTTAGTGTTAGGGACTATGCCAAAAAAATGAGAGGGGGAGCAAAATTCAACATCCCTCGCCCCCCCCCCCCCGTCCGGGGCATTTTCATAAAAAGGCCATTAAATTCTTCATAAATTGGAGAAATTGACACACGAAAACGCACGAATGACCTCCCTTTTGTTAAGGTAAAGACCCCCCCTCCCCACTCAACTTCCCTTGAAGGAAAAGTACCTACATCCCCGAGGCTACATAGATATGAGGATAATGAAATAATCGTCTTAGCTGTGAGAACATAGCATTTAAAAGCCTTTTTGACAAAAGCACAAGTCCTCTTCACTTGAGTAACCGAGGCGACAACCGGACTTGTATAAGTGTTGTTGACTCATAGGCATGCTTGTGTTAAGGGGTATATACTCATATACATAGGGGGTACATACACTGCGTTAGTGACTGTTAATGGTTCCTGTAAATATTATTTCCTGGAAATTGTGAGGGAAAGGTAGTCAATAAGGAGATATACAGCTATTTGGATACTATCGTAGCAGTGTCCATGTATTAGTCGCTGGAGTCTGATAGAGTTTAAATGACTATTGACTATTTCATGTCCTGTTAGAAACTAAAAGTTACTTTCTCCTGCAGAGTTTATTTATCTTGCCATTGTCAACATGTTGCCATTATTTGGCCGTGTAATTTCACTAAATACATTTCGACCGGTCAGCTTATTTACCCATCTGATCAGCCAGATTTCATTGATGTTGTTTCTGAGAATCTGTTTGATTGTTCCCATACTATAAATCACGACTTGCGATACGTTTTCAGTACGAGAGGGGGAAAAGGAGGGGGGGGGGTTAACCTAAAAAGGCCATACATGCAAGACATTGTCTATTTTCTTTCCCTAGGTGGCCTGTTATTCACTCTTGCCATTAAGCGTAGGAGATTATTGGAACTCGAATTTGTGTTCCAAGGACAGATGTGTCACCTCGGTTGTGCTGTGATCGTGTTTGTTCAAGATTTGTTCCTTGGCGTTTTCTATCCATCTTTTTCGTGGTCTTCATATGACTTTGTACCCTGATCTCATGTGGTTATATGCCTGTACGGACAACTTGTGATGCATTCTCATAATGTTGCCAAACCACTTGATCTGCTGACTTTCTATATATTCTATGCAAGGTGTTATACCTATTCTTTCCCTGATGTCTTCATTTCGTAATCTATCCAGGTGACACATGAAGCCTTCCTCAAGCATTTCATCCCACATGTCACTATCTTTCTGTAATGAGAAGATGAGAGAGACCAGGTCTGGCACTGATAAAACAGTGTTGGCAGAACTATGCTGTAAAAATAGTTAATGGTAATCAGCAAATCCCGCTTTTCCATCCTATTTTATGACCTTTTCAAAAATATAGATTAAGGGGGTCTGTGTGTGGAGGGGAAGAGAGAGAGAGAGAGAGAGAGAGAGAGAGGGGGGGGCTCTCTTTTTGGATATGTTTCTAGTATTAAAAATCATGTTCTGATTTCCTAAATGAGAGTTGGTGGGAAAGGGAGGTAGTGGTCATGCTATCAACGGGCATGCTACAAGTTGTTTGCATGTGTTGTTTTGATGGTCGTATTTTTTTTTACTAATCTGTGTCTGCTGTTTCATTTCCTGCTAGATCACAACATTCAGGGATCCATTTCATTGTCACGCTCAATAGATTGTGGAGGTAATATTACTTTTGTTATGTACAGATAATTCGATTGTGGAGATAATATTACGATTGTTATATACAGATAATTAGATTGTGGAGATAATATTACCTTTATTATGTACAGATAATTCGATTGTGGAGGTAATATTACCTTTATTATGTACAGATAATTCGATTGTGGGGGTAATATTACCTTTATTATGTACAGATAATTCGATTGTGGAGGTAATATTACCTTTATTATGTACAGATAATTCGATTGTGGAGATAATATTACCTTTATTATGTACAGATAATTCGATTGTGGAGGTAATATTACCTTTATTATGTACAGATAATTCGATTGTGGAGGTAATATTACCTTTATTATGTACAGATAATTCGATTGTGGAGGTAATACTACTCGTGTTATGTAGAGGATATCTTAATTTTATTATGGAATCGGGGGGGGGGGGGGATTATGAATTATGAATGCATAGGCAACTATCTCAGGATCAACAAGTCATGTCAGGAAGCAGTAAACGCTTCCGGGTCAACTATCTCATTCTTATGTCAAATTTGTGAACCCATCTGTAGTGATGATATATCCCGTCACCTAGGAGTCCGTCACACAAGTACAAAGTCCAATGTCCGATGGCCTGCATCTCTGTGCCATCCATGGGGATTATTTATTGAAGATTATTTATAGAAGATAAAAGTTAGCCATAAAGACACGACATGCACTGACAATGGTACATTTTTCACAGGTGACATATTATCAACATAACCTCCATCTTTCCTTAATCGCCTTCTGCAACATGACTGGAAAGAAGACAGTAGAGCTATTCGTGCACCATGAACTAAAAGTCCAGGGCGGTCATCTGTATAGATGCAGGTAATACTACAACTATATGACAAGAATCGGCTGTCAAGAAGCGTTGCTAGGATGTGCAGCCCTTGCACTAGTTTCCACGGGTATAGCTGGGAAAGTGTATGAGTCTCGTGTATACCAAGCCCTAAACCAGAATATTACTGCGTGCTTATTCCACATATCGTCAGATATCTGTCTTTATCCGACTTTTCCCATGCTTTTCATTGGCTGGCGTTACAAAGAGCACGAAAATTCACCAATAATCAATTTCATCAGCCTAATCTAGTGACACAGAGTATGACCAACCCATAGGACTGTTCTGAAGAAGGACTTCGTATTTATTGTAAGGAATGTGGTAATACCGATTCTTTTTTGTTACGCAGTAGCGTGACCTTAAATATCTCTAGAAGACCGTGTATTACATCATCAATTAAACTAGACGGGAGAATTCCAAGAAGCCGTACAACCGAAATACACTTAGTTTGTGTAAGGTTGCAGAACGGCCATCTAGATACATGCAAGGTGTGCCGGTAACTACAAAATTTGGCGCGTCACAAAAGCAGGCGGTTGTAAACAAACATGGCCGGGATTTCCCTTGCAATAAATACATTTTTCTATTCAGTTATAATGGTGAAATTGGTTCAAGGAACTTTTACCCAGTTTGATACGTTTCATCAAGAAACGTATTCTATAAAAATAATATGTCTCAGTAGCATATTCTCCTTCTTCTTCTACGTTCATTCTCAATCTCCTGTAGTTTAGCAGGATGTAGTCCGGAGAACAAAATGAGTTGTGTCATGGTCTACAGCTTGGCTGCGATATCTGTGCTATTCGGCCGGACCCATTCGATGACAGCATAACTTCTGGATCACTTTAGCTCTCTATGAAGTGGGACAATTAACTTCATTCCCAAAGCCTCCTTAATCTGCAACGTGCACGGCAGGTAACAGTACCACTATTATTTATGCACAACTGTCTGCTACGGGGTTTGACCCCTGTACCTCTTCGCCATAGAGCCAGACATATTAATAGTACCATAAGGGAGATCCCAGCAATGTTTTTTTGCAACCACTTGCTACTACGACGTGGAAAACCACGTAGTTAGTCGTTGCCTGTTCTAGATGTCCATGGCTGAAGCTAGGGCTTCTTCAAGGCACAATAAAGACTAGTTCCTGCCCTGCTGCTTAGGTGTCAAGTAATAGTATGTGACCTTATTCGTCTTGACAGAGGGTCTGAAGCAGCCTGAACCAGATGGGGTTAATCGGGCACGAGCTGAACCCGAATTTTCATGTCTATGACTGTTGATCTATGAACGATTTGGTCTGTTGCAGAGCAACCATGGGAATATGACATCCCTGGAATGTTGCAGAATAAGCATGGGAATATGACATTACGGGAATGTTACAGAATAAGCATGGGAATATGACACCACTGAAATGTTACAGAGCAAGCATGGGAATATGACATCGTTGGAATGTTACAGAATAAGCATGGGAATATGACTTCGCTGGAATGTTACAGAGCAAGCGTGGGAATATGACATCCCTGGAATGTTGCATAGCAAGCATGGGAATATGACATCGTTAGAATGTTGCAGAATACACATGGGAATATGACATCGTTAGAATGCTGCAGAATAAGCATGGGAATATGACATCGTTGTACTATTGTACCTTACGTCTGAGTTAGTTTCTAGGCTCTCCTCAATATTGAATTCACAAATGTCTTAGCATCACTACTCAGGATTGCTCTCCAGTGACGCGATCCTCTGCCAGCTTTTCACAACAATCAGAAACGTGGATAACAAAAGCATTTATTGTTATCTTGCATACATTTTCGTATTATCACGTCAGTCTGCCTCTTCTTCTGACACAATGTGAGACTATCTCCAACAATATTTGTTTTGGAATGCGGCTGATACCCATCCTTTGGATACACCCAAGCCACACGAGTCTTCTGTTATTGAGTATCGAGAATATTGTTGGAATCTTGGTTTTCTGCAAGGTATCAATGTTCGAAACGTTGCACTCTGCAAGGCCTTATTGTTGATAGCCTTATCCTACCACATGATATTCATGATGTTTTGGAATTTCGTAAGTGATAGCAACATTACAAATAACAGAAACTGCGCATGTTAGAGATGCTTATAAAAGCAGATTAAAAAGCACATACAACCTCACACAGCAAACAGCTCACTACACAGTCAAACAGAAACACCATACACATCAACAACTCAGTACACAGACAAACAGGAACAATACTACACAGCAACAGCTCACTACACAATCAAACAGGAACAGCCCTATACAGAAAAAACTCACTTCTCAGTCAAAGAGAAACATTGCAAAGCTTCCTACCAAACACATACCTGAACATTGTAGTTGTTACTACCAACCACATACCTGAATATGTGTGTTACTACCAACCACATACCTCAACGTTGTAAGTGTTACTACCTACTACATACCTGAACACTGTAAGTGTTACTACCAACCACATACCTGAATATTGTAGTTGTTACTACCAACCACATACCTGAACATTGTAAGTGTTACTACCTACTACATACCTGAACATTGCAAGAGTCACTCCCAACCAGATACTGATGGTGTGGGTGGTGGCTGTGAAGTTGACATGGAAAATGAGGAATAACATCCAACCTGGGGTGGGGAGAAGATATGAGGGTGAACCGATATATAATGAGACTACTACTATTAGAACCACTACTACTACCAATACTACTTCTGCTACTACTACTACAACTATTAATATTATTATTATTTTATATTACTACTACTACTACTACCAATACTAATACCACTGCTACTATTACAACCATTACTACTACCAATACTACTACTACTACTACTATGATAACCACTACTACTACCTCTACTACTATTACTACTACTAATACTACTACTACTACTATAGCTTTTACTACTACTACTACTACTATAGCTTTTACTACTACTACTACTGCTACTACTATTACTACCATTACTACTACCAATACTACTACTACTACTACTACTACTACTACTACTACTACTATGATAACCACTAATACTACCTCTACTACTATTACTACTACTAATACTACTACTACTATAGCTTTTACTACTACTACTGCTACTACTATTACTACTACTACTACTACTATGACAATCACTACTACTACTACTACTACTACTACTACTACTACTACCACTATGATAACCACTACTACTACATCTACTACTATTACTACTACTAATACTACTACTACTACTACTACTACTACCACTATGATAACCACTACTACTACATCTACTACTATTACTACTACTAATACTACTACTACTACTATAGCTTTTACTACTACTACTACTACTGCTACTACTATTACTACTACTACTATGACAATCACTACTACTACTACTACTACTACTACTACTACTCACCAATTGAATTCCTCTGCACCGACATGTTCCAAGTTAAACAATAGAAGTGAATAGAGAATGGTACATATGATATCATTGTCATAAGATCAAAGATGGCCAGCCACATTAGAATACAGTTGACAGGTGTTCTCATACTCTTCCGAGTGAGTACTGTAATATTGAGAATGTTCATGGGAATACCGAAGGCACAAACTGTCAGACTGACAACTCCATGAGCAGACGTATAGGCTGAGGTTACTGTCTCAAGTGTGGACATTGAACGCCCGAGTTCCTCTTCTTCAGACATGTTGAAAGGTTGTAGTTCAAAGTGGGGGGTCTCCGTGACGTAGTAAGCCATTTGTGTTAACGAGATCGGAAGCTTGATACTAGACTTGGATGTATCGTTTACACATGCATTTTTACATAGATCCCTAGAGATTATAGCTCTGAGCTACGGAGTTATGTACGCTGAGCGGACTTTTGGCAGGTGGCGTGCTGCTAATTTTGAAAGGAGTGTGGTGCATATAAGGAAACCCCAGTACAATGAAGTCAATCATTATACACGAATATCAGAATTATGTTGTTGAATTTAAACCAGTAATCCAGTTGCTTGTTCACGACTTTCTATTGTGCCCTATACTTGGGTGGCAAAACGTCTCCTCTGAACAGTCTTGATTTAATTTAATTTGCTAGGTGATTCAGGTCCAAGGTGGGAGCAGGGAAGTGCGAGCAAATACTCGTATCTAATGCAGAGATGGCTAAAATATAGCCCGCAAGCCATTTTTACAGGTCTGCAGATTTATTTAAAAGTACTCCAAGCAAATGGCACCGAGGCTCAAAAAACACTTGCAACACCAAGGGGCTAAATTAAAAACCTTCTGGCCCCCTCACAAGAAATTATCAATCTGGTCTGCCAACCCATAAGGCAGTCCCTTTATGATCTAGTACTATCAAAGACAATTGCTGAGCTCGGAGGTTCCTTAAGCAAATTTTCACTTTAAATAAACCATTGAAAATTGGCAAGATTGCGCAGATGCATGGGCAAAAACTGGAATACATAAATATTAAAAAAAGAAACCATCACAAAGACTCGCTCGAAACGTCGCAGGGGCTGATGAGATCGTGCTCCTTTGCCGTAAGAAAGGGGCCAGAGGACACTTGACTAATGCATGGAAATGTTATGAATATTGTCCATAGTGAGATATTAACTCTTTTTCACACGGACTTTCCTTCTTCAATTCTCACCTTAATCACTGAGACCTACTAATTACATTCTGTCCTTAGTGAATATCTTGAGTGTAAACTCCCTTAGTGAATATCTTGAGTGTAAACTCACTTAGTGAATATCTTGAGTGTAAACTCCCTTAGTGAATATCTTGAGTGTAAACTCACTTAGTGAATATCTTGAGACTTGTTCAAGTGTAAACTCCCTTGGTGAATATCTTGAGACTTGTTCAAGTGTAAACTCCCTTGGTGAATATCTTGAGACGTGTTCAAGTGTAAACTCCCTATGTGAATATCTTGAGACTCGATTAAGTCTGAACACAGATCATCACGCATGCCTCCTCAATTAAAATAGTTCTACGATGTTGCCTATTTCACTTGCTGCCTGAATTAGGTTTTCCAATTTTGTGTACAACGACTATATTCAGAATCTCCCTAGCAACATGGCGATATTAATCCCAGATGAAGGTTACCACTAAAGATTTATAAATAACTACAGATCTAGTAGGAAAAAACAACCCAACTGTGGAATTACTATTCATGAGATGCCATTATTGTTGCATTCATTCCAACAGTAAAATTTATTTAGAGGTCGCCATATTTGTTGTGATCCATCAACCAGAATATCTGATTTGGCTGTATAAACATCTCTGATAAATAGTAGCCACCAATTTGTATTGTAGGATCAGCTACTGTAACTATCGTCAATCACAAACAAGACTAGGTACTAGAACAGCTAGTGGCTGCAGTAGAATGACTGGTGGCTACTGTACAATGCTAGTTGGCTACAGCAATTCAATTGTTGACTATTTGTGAAATCTGAAAATACAAAAGAAAATAGAATTTATAAGAATAATAATAATAACTTCTCTCTACCAACCTACCAACTTACCCACTTACCCACCAGCAAGTCTGTGTATTCAAATACATATTTTCAAGTCTACTTATCCACCCGTGTTTTACCTACATACCCGCAGACCTGTCTATCTATCCACTACCTATTTATCTAGCTACCTAAGAACTATCTATCTATCTATCTATCTATCTATCTATCTATCTATCTATCTATCTATCTATCTATCTATCTATCTATCTATCTATCTATCTATCTATCTATCTATCTGTCTGTCTGTCTGTCTGTCTGTCTGTCTGTCTGTCTGTCTGTCTGTCTGTCTGTCTGTCTGTCTGTCTGTCTGTCTGTCTGTCTGTCTGTCTGTCTGTCTGTCTGTCTGTCTGTCTGTCTGTCTGTCTGTCTGTCTGTCTGTCTGTCTGTCTGTCTGTCTGTCTGTCTGTCTGTCTGTCTGTCTGTCTGTCTGTCTGTCTGTCTGTCTGTCTGCCTGCCTGCCTGCCTGCCTGCCTGCCTGCCTGCCTGCCTGCCTGCCTGCCTGCCTGCCTGCCTGCCTGCCTGCCTGCCTGCCTGCCTGCCTGCCTGCCTGCCTGCCTGCCTGTCTGTCTGTCTGTCTGTCTATCTATCTATATATATATCCATCTGACTGTCTGCGTGTCCCACCTTCCGTCTGTCCATCTTTAAACAAGTAAATTCGTTTGTGTCAATGCTCGTCTATATCTTGATCCGCCCGTCCGAATCCAAATCGACTCACTCTTGCACACATCAATCTATAAATCTATTACGCATCATTCCGTTTGTCAGTGCACTTTATTGATGTTTCCAATTTCGAACAGTTGTTTTTCTGTCGATATTTCTGTTAATCTTGCTAAATGATTATGAGTCTTCAATTAATCAATGTTTTAACGTTTATCCTAAAAATCCTGAATATATTCAGTATATAGTCCAGAGAGAGGGGTGAGTTCTATCATAGTTTACAGTTTAGCTGCGATATGTGCGCATTTTGTTCTAAGATATCCGACTTCAGTATGGATTCTGGGTCATATTTACCCTTTTGGAAATGAGACAACCAGCATCTCCTTCCAAGAAAACCTCCTTAGTCACCACCTACGACATACATGGCAGGAAACAGTGTAGCACTGTTCATTGCTCTCTTTTACGGACTCTGGCTACAGACGGGGAATCAGTTTGTCTAATTCTCTATCTTTCTAGATAATTATACTTCAATCAATAAATCGATATATCGATCAATCAATATCAATAAATCAACCAATATCAATAAATCAATGCCAAAATCAAAGAATCAAATCAACATCGATAAATTAATAAATCAATATTAATAAAATTAATATCAACTAATCAGTGAATGTCACTAAAAACAATCAAATAATATCAATCAAATTAATCAATAATAGTAATAATTCAAATTAAATTAATGAACCAAACAATCAACCAATATTAGTCAATCAATATCAAATCAATCAATGAAATTAATATCACTTGATTAAGCACTCAAATCAATATTTATCTAATCAATATCAATAAATCAAGATCAATAAACCAAACAGTATAAATTCGAATCAATATCAATCAAAAGCAATATCAATCAATCACATAGGAACCAATATCAAAACATCAAATCAAATCAGAATCCAACAATCAATATCAATTGAATAATCAATCAATATCAATCAAACCAATATAAATCAATCGATATCAAATAATCAATCCATAAATATTAATAAATCAAATTAGTCCGTCAACCAATATAATTAAATCAATAAATAAATATCAAATCAATCAAGTCAATAATTGAAGATAAGTTATTAAATTAAATCGATATTAAGTAAATCAATATCAATATCGATAAATCAATATCAATCAAATCAATATAAAACAATCAACACCAATAAATCGAATCAAATCAATCATCAATATCATTAATAAATCAACCAATCATTCATTCAATTTTGATTTATTGATCAATATTAATTTGACTGATTGCTTTAATATTGATTTATTGATATTAATGTAGTGATATTAGATGACTGATTCGTTTGATTTGATTGATTTGATTGATTAATAATGATTGATTGATTTTGTGATATTTATCGATTTATTGTGGTTGATTGATATTGTTAATTGATATTGATTAAGTTGCTGATATTAATTGATTAATTACTTTGATTAATATTGATTTGATTGATTATTAGATGTTATTAACGTTATTGATTGATTTGATATTGTTTGATTGATTTATATTGATTGATTGATATTATTTGATTTGTTAATATTGATTGATATTTATATGATTGGTATTTATTTAATTGACATTGATTTGACTAATATGTTTGATTGATATTGATTTATTTAACTGATATCATCTGTTTGATATTGATTGACAGTATGATTGATTGCTTGATATTATAATGATTAATATTTATTTATTCAATTTATTAAATTATCGATGTTGTTTTTTTTGTTAGATTTGATATTTATTGATTGTTTGATCGATATTTATTATATTGATTGATTTATTGATACTGATTTATTTATTGATCATTTGATTATGTAAAAAACTGTCATTGATTATGTATGTGTGTAAATCTCAATAAAATAAACAAAGCAATATACTTCAATCAAATTCAATCATTTAATCAACTAATCCCTCAATCAATAATTAAATTTAAGCAATTAATCACTCATTCACCCAATCAATTAATCAATCACTTTGTCTCTCCCCCTTCTCTCTCGCTCTCTCTCCCCTCTTTATACAATTATTTTGGTTTTTATTTGACATTCACACTGTTGTCTATTTTAACCGAATTCTCGTTCAGAATCAACACGAAGGTCTATGAATATTAAGCAGGAACTGATCTGTTTCTATCATTGATTAAGCGTTTCCTCACCTGAAGGCACATTTTTTGTGCTCTCCTGACGGGGTCTGGACGTTCAGGGGATGTAGATTGTCTCGAATGTCAGGAAAAATTAAGTTCGTCAAAGTTAATTTTTTGCACACAGGATCAGAAATAATAATTATTCATTCAGGTCGAGAAGCGGAAAATCGAAAACTGGAGCGGGTCTTGCTCTAAAGAGGTTCTGCGCACTAGTCCAAACAGCATGACGAGATTTGACTATTCCGTGATTTCAATTGTATATATTTTCGTGATTTCAATTTTCACTTTCTACATATATATATATATATATATATATATATATATATATATATATATATATATATATATATATATATATTGTTTGTTAAAGAACCCCAGTAATTGCGAGCGATTAGCTCTTATTCCTTATATGCAGTGGGGTGCTTTTTCTGAGCTTTCTTTCATATCCAAGAGATTTCATCTTTTGGCTTAGTGTAATGCCTATTGAAGGAGCATTCTACACAGATTGGGTCTATATATATATATATATATACTTGAATATATTCATTGAAATCCCTCAATAACCTATCATTTTATGACAAATTTCCCTATATAGCAACACTTTTCACAATGCCATGTTATAAATATTGGTTACTGTTTGTACTGTGTATAGCGAGTTTCTGTTATTACAGACATATTTTGTCGGCCCGAACCAAGTTATTATATTGAAATTTGACTATATATATATAATTTGTGAATACATTTGTGAACTTGACAGCTAAGACAGATAAGCAGAGATAAGTAATGCTGTGAAAACAGCACGAAGCGCTAACGGAGAAGGGCCTAGCTCGTCCATAGCATAACGCATGAAATAAAAGGAAAATATTATTGAATAAATTTGACATTGCGTGGCATCTCCTGGACATCATGGGGAACTAGAAACGCAGATGATATGATTATAATCCAATCAGGTTATCTATGCTCATAGTGGTTGATGGCGATGACGAAGACTGCGCTGAAGGGAGTTACTTTGATTTGTGAGCATGTTCTCGCGGGTGTTGGGGAAATGAAAGAGCAGACCGACTTGCCAGTATAAATACTGTGACAAGTTATAACTCAATGGGTTATGTTGATATTTTGTAGACAATCAAGGAGTTTGCCCAGTTGAAGAATGCAGAATATATTTATGTACCCATTGCCAGAATGCAAGATCTGGGACATATTATATATGAAGAAACATACTGAGTTAGTTGGCTGAGTTACATACTGAGTTAGTAATACAGTGCTCCACGGAGTCATGCCGCTTGACCAAAGCTGAAGTAATCGGAACAATTATGAACGTATCCGAAGTGAAATGATGATAATATGACAAATAGCTAACACACAAACAAACTAATTAACCAACAAGCCAAAAAACAAACCAAACAACCAATCAACCAAACCAAATTATTAGCGAACCAACCAAATAATTAAATAGCAAACCAACAAACTAACCAACCAAAAAACATAACCAACCAACTAACAAACCAAGTAACCAACCAACTAACCAACCAACCATCAAAAGAACCGGCCAATTAATCAACCAACCAAACAACAACAAAAACAGCAAACTAACTAACCAACTATCAAAGAACCAGCTAACCAACCAACCGACCAACCAACAAAACAGCCAACTAACTAATCAACCATCAAAAGAACCCGCCAACTAACCAACCAACAAAACAGCCAACTAACTAATCAACCATCAAAAGAACCCGCCAACTAACCAACCAACAAAACAGCCAACTAACTAACCAACCGATCAACCTACCAAATTAATAGCGAACCAAGATATCAACTAACCACATTACTAGTGAACCTACCAAATAGATAGTTAGATAGCCAGATAGATAGATAACCAGATAGATATATAGATAGATGGATAGAGAGAGAGGGACAGAGAAAGATAGATATAGATAGGCAGGCAGATTTATAGACAGACACACATACACGTAGAAATATAGATAGGCACACAGATAGGCAGATAGACAGATAAACAGAAAGACATATAGATAGATAGACATATAGGCACACATATATTCAGACATATAAATAGATAGATAAATTGATAGATTGATAAATAGATATATAGATATATAGATACATATATAGATAGACAGATAGGATTAAGGAATGCGTATTTAAATGACAGACAGACAAATGAATTTGACATGTTGGAAGAAGCCATGCATTTTTTGGCGGGAATTGCTTGCGTCTGCTTCCGGCTTTCGCAGCAAGGGAAGACAACTCAAACAGGAGATGGATCACTCAATGGACATGTTTGGAGTTAATGGCATGCATGTAGCGACGCATTAGCTTCCTATCTCTCGGCTCCTGTTTCCCGATCTAATAATGTCTCTCTGTATATGTCTGCATCTCACTTTCTCTCTTCGACCTATTCATGATTCTGTTTCCAGGTTGTTTACAGGACCTAGAGATAAGATGGGGTGTTGAAAAGGGGGGGGGTAGGGTGGTCGGAAGAGATAACAATCCCCCTCGTGGAGATATGGAACATACTTTAATAATAACGAAATCAACAACAGTAATAATAATAAGGATGAAAATGAATAATAATAATACTAATAATACTAATAATAATACTACTAATAATACTAATAATAATAATAATAATAATAGTAATAATAATAATAATAATAATAATTACTATTATTATTATTAGTATTATTATAATGATAATTTTATCACAATATTGAAAATAATAATAATGATGATAATAATAATAATAATGATAGTAATGATAATGATTCATTCATTGGTACCATGCCTTCCGGTGTAGGCGATCATGTCTCTCCACATTCCTCTGTTTGTTATAAATTTAAATATAGTTTCTGATGATTCTGCATCATGCCAGGCTTTCAAGACAACCAACATTTTCTTACGTTGTCTTCCTCTGTCTATCTTACCCACGATCTTTTCAGTTGTTATGATGTTCTCCAGCCCACCTCTTCTCATGACGCGACCCACGAACTGTGATTGTCGTGTTCTAATACAGTTAATAAGTTCTCTTCGGAGACGGCACTTAATGATGGATAAGTTCTCTACTTGAGTTGACCAGTTGTAGAATTATAACATTACTCTTTTTAGCTGTCCATGATATTTTCAAGATTCTTCTATAAAACCACATTTCAGAGGCCTCCAGATGTTTTCTTGCAATATTGTCAATTGTCGATGCTTCACTACCATATACAAAGCTTCCATCAGGAAAGCCTCCATATAACTGCATATCATCTACTAAGGTTTTCTGTTGCATGGATGGTTTGTCTAGTGGGCCATTGGTGAGGCCCACAGAGGCAACCGCATATGTACTGATATGATAATAATAATAATAATAATAATAATAATAATAATAACAATAACAATAATAATAATAATAATAGTAATAATAGTAATAATAGTAATAATAATAATAATAATAATAATAATAATAACAATAATAATAATAATAATAATAATAATAATAATAATAATAATAATAATAGTAATAATAGTAATAATAGTAATAATAATAATAATAAAAACATGTCTACTAAACACTGTGTAATTGACTCAATAAAACTCAATAATGTAATTGAGTATTTCCAGAACATTATCTCATCTCCTGAAGACTTCAACTCTCAGAGGTGTGCAATGCTTTCAGTAAAAGATCCTCCAACTCAGAGGGTTGGGAGGGGGGGGCAGTAAAAACCGAATTGTATGGATGAAATTATGTGAGTTTTCCACATTAGATAAGCCGTACTATATAGAGGTTGATATCAACAGTAAAGGTTTTCCACATTAGATAAGCCGTATATATTGTCTATACCCAGGTGGATATTGGTCAGAATATCCACACTTGCCGCTAAGCGTAGTGGTTGTGACTGGGAGCTTTACGTGTCTATCTAAGACCAGATGTGTTGTCTTGGCTGTGTCGACACCATATTTATTCAGTGTTGTCTTGATATTATCAATCCATCTTTTCCTAGGTCTTCTTCTGACCTTGTATCCTAATATTCTCATGCTATATTTTCTTGTAGGTAGTTGATTATAGTTCATTCTCATAAGGTGTCCAAAGCATTTTATTTGTTGCTTCTCGATGTATTCCATGCATGGTCTTATAGTGATTCTTCACCTGATTTCATCATTTCTTATTTTTTTTCTAGTTTGGTCATTTTTTCGGCGTTTCTCAGATATTTCATCTCATGTGCTATCCGCACCCATGTCTGGCATTGATAGCAGAGTATTGGGATGAAAAAACTGCTTATCATCTGTCTCTTGACTTCCATCTTGATCTTTGGGTTGAACTATAATGGTGAGATGTGTTTGCTTTCTGGCATCTTGTCTCAATTTCTCGATCTAGTGTTTCTTTTTTTTTTTGGTGAATATACCATGCAGGTATTTAAATTCAGAAGTTTTTTTCACTTTAGTTTCGTTTATTGTTATATTCGCTGAAATCGGCTACTTGCTGATTGCCATTGCTTCTGTTTTCTGCGTAATTATTTTCATGTTATACTTTATGCATGTTCTTGTGAGTAGTCCATTGTCGTCTTGTGATGCAGTTTCCCTTGTTAGCAATCAGAGTGGCAAATATCTTTTGTCCACTGTCGTCTTGTTATGCAGCCTCTTCTTGTTACCAACCAAATATACCAGAAAATTATTTTGAATTTGTAAAGAAAAATGTGAACAAATAAATGTTAGATAGATTGTAACAATATTTTGACATAATTCAACATGGGGTGGTTCTTGAATTCTTGATAGTTTGTTAGCAAGGTTCGGCTAGGGAGGGGGTTCACATATTGGCTAAAATTTGTGGACATAATTTATGCTAAGGTCACTTGAACACAGAATCCCTGACAATAATCAAGTAAACATATCGGGATTCATCCTTCTGAAGTGACTCTATTGACATTTCTTTAGATATTCATTGGCTGTTGACACCAAGTATACACTAAGTAACCAATGAAATTTACGGGAAAAGTTAAATAGCGTTACGTAAGAAGGATGATTCCAGGTTAATCCACCAGACTGTGTTATGGAGTGACTCATTAATACACCCAGTCCTAACACTGGACTGATGCACAACAACTAGTATATATATATATATATATATCCACAAATAGAAAGATGCAAATCTAGAAACAGAGATCACGCTAATTGGTTAGTTCAGAAACTGTCATTGATTTTGAAAACCAACAGCGGATATCTCTAATGTTCAATTGATTTGCACTGGAAGATAACGAGGAAAAGATTATGATGGGCTCAAATTGACACCACGGAGGAGAAGATCAACAGACAAATTGATCTAGTAATGAGTAAACTAGGAGGAAGAGAGATAGCATATGAGGTAAAGAATACACTGACAACACTGCAGGCAAAGGCGATAAAAAAGAGGGTTTGTGGAGAATGAAATTTAACGACCTAGGATCGAGAAAATACGCTAAAAGTGTTTGTCATGTGTGAGATATGTAATATATAAAAGATATTATATTAGTGGAAAGTATGGTAGATTTGGGTACTTTAGAGAGATAAGTGTGATAGATTTGAGTACTTTAGAGAAAATATGGTAGATTTGAGTCCTCTAGAGAACAGTGTGGTAGATTTGAGTTCTATAGAGAAACGTCTGGTAGATTTGAATGCTTTAGAGAAACGTCTGGTAGATTTGACTTCTTTAGAGCAAATTGTGGTAGATTTGAGCTCTATAGAGAAAAGTCTGGTAGATTTGAATGCTTTAGAGAAAAATATGGTAGATTTAAGTTTTGTAGAGAAAAGTGTGGTAGATTTGAGTTCTATAGAGAAACGTAGATGTGAATGCTTTAGAGAAAACAAAACGTCTGATACATTTGAGTTCTATAGATAGAAGTGTGGTAGATTTGAATAATTTAGAGAAAAGTCTAGTAAATGTGAGTACTTGTAGGAAAAGTGTGGTAAGTCTAGGAACTTTCGAGACATGTCTGGTTGATATGAATGCTTTATAGAAAATTGTGGTAGATTTGAATACTTTAAAGGCAAGCATGATAGATTTGAGAGCTTTAGAGAAGTATTGGATATTGGGGCAATGTAGAGGTGTTGTAGATTTAAGTAATTTAAAGGAAAATAGATTCTAGTACTTTAGAGAATCTGTAATAGATTTGAGTACTTGAAAGGAATATGTTGTAAATTTGAGTAAAATATGGTAGATTTGAATACTGTGAGTTATGACTGCAAGCTATTTTCAAATATGGTAGATTTGAATACTGTGAGTTATGACTGCAAGTTATTACCTGCTGACACCGAACAAGCCCATAGGTGTACCAATCTCCAACTTAGAGTGTAGCGGTCGACAGTTCGATGCTGATTTATTGGTCTCTTCGTATACCTATTATGTTTCTCTTTACGAGCTGTTCTGATCGTTACACCAATCTCACGCAGTCTTGAGGGCAACCATGATTCACACTTTTGAAAAATTATGATCACACGAGATTCCTTATAACGGATTAACCATATCATATCATGAGTAGAGGAGATCACTTATAACGCATTAACTTTGTCAGATCATGAGCAGATAATGTCCCTTATAACGAATTAACTATGTTAGATCGTGAGTAGACGAGGTCCCTTATAACGAATTAACTATGCTAGATAATGAGTAGAGGAGATGTCTTATAACGCAATAACTATGTCAGATTATTAGTAGAGGAGATCCCTTATAACGCATTAACTGTGTCAGATAATGAGCAGACGAGTTCCCTTATAACGAATTAACTATGTTAACCATGAGCAGACAATGTCACTTATATCGAATTAACTATGTCATATCATGAGTAGACTAAGTCCCTTATAACGCATTAACTGTGTCAGATAATGAACAGACGAGATCCCTTATAACGCATTAACTATGTCAGATAATGAGCAGACGAGATCCCTTATAACGCATTAACTATGTCAGATCGATCCATTTATGTAACTATTGATACTGTTGCCATGCTCGTCAGTGTATCTGCAGTGTGCTCGTTTCTTTGAAACCCCACCCAAACTCCCGCCTCCCGCATGTCCTGGCACGAATATCTTCTTCTTCTTCATCGTTCATTCTCAAACTCCTGCTGGCTCTCCCTTGTAGCAAGACCATTGTCCTACTAGATTTCTAGCAGGATGTAGTCCAGAGAATGGAAATGCGTTGTGTCGCCGTTTTATTTGCGCCAATGGCCCGACACATCCGTCTTCGGCGGGGGCACGAATATAAATATAATCGTTCTGATTCTAGAGTGTGTAAATAACTCCACTCATCGATGGCGGACGATTTCCGCTACAAGTTTGCAGATTGTGTTCATTGAGTCACTAAGTATGCATTCATGAAAATAGTTTTGTGACATCACCATGACAGTTCCCCCGTCACATTCTTACCTCCATCGTAAGTCTGATTGTGGTTGTAATGAATGCAACGATGAATGCTTTGAGTTTTCTATCAATGTTCAAAATATGTTAGCTTGCATTTTGTGATAGTTTGAGGAGCCAATCTTCTATGTTCAAGCCTTGCGTTGGTTCGTCTTGTTGTCAAATATATTTTTAGAGCCTTTCTATAACATTTCATTTCGAATGCCATATTTTCTATAACATTTCATTTCGAATGCCATATTTTCTATAACATTTCATTTCGAATGCCATATTTTCTGTAACATTGAATTTCGAATGCCATATTTTCTATAACATTTTATTTCGAATGCCATATTTTCTATAACATTTTATTTCGAATGTCATATTTTCTATAACATTTCATTTCGAATGCCATATTTTCTATAATATTTCATATCGAGTGCCATATTTTCTATAGCATTGAATTTCGAATGCACATTTCCCCACATATCACGACCATCGACCATCGTTGCCACTTGAAAAATATAGCTTCTAGTTGTAGATTTATTTTTCTGTTTTACCCTCGCTATAGGTATTTCATACTGACTTTTTTTAGAGCCATTGATATCTTTCTGATCTCTGCTCAGCACTCTCATGAGGTATTTATGACTAATCCAAGTTATCCACAGTTACTGTCATTTCTAGTTGTTCTTTGTCAATGACTGTTGTAGGTGTAGACCTTTTCTGCTAATATGCATTAGTTTAGTCTTCTTCTATGCATAGTCTATGGAAAAGACACTGGTCTATAGAAGACACTAATCTATAGAAGAAACTGTAGAAGAAACACTAGTCTACAGAAGAAACACTAATCTACAGAATAAACTATAGAAGAAACACTAATCTACAGAATAAACTATAGAAGAAACACTAATCTATAGAAGAAACACTAATCTACAGAATAAACTATAGAAGAAACTCTAGTCTATAGAAGAAACACTAATCTACAGAATAAACTATAGAAGAAACACTAATCTATAGAAGAAACACTAATCTACAGAATAAACTATAGAAGAAACTCTAGTCTATAGAAGAAACTGTAGAAGAAACACTAGTCTACAGAAGAAACACTAATCTACAGAATAAACTATAGAAGAAACACTAATCTACAGAATAAACTATAGAAGAAACACTAATCTACAGAATAAACTATAGAAGAAACACTAATCTACAGAAGAAACACTAATCTACAGAAGAAACACTAGTCTACAGAAGAAACTATAGAAGAAACACTAGTCTATAGGAGAAACACTATAAATAGTCTATATTTGGTCAATATACACTAGTGGTATAGTCTCACAGTCACGTGTTCTGTACAAGTATGTTATTACACCAAATCCGTAGCATTGGAGGATATGACTAGGGGCAGCAGGAAATAAAGAGGACAGGCTTTGAAAAGAGATTGTTACTTCCCTTTTTGGTAGGATTTTATCGATCGTTTTTTAGGGAAAAACCCTTGGGGAAAAAGAGATAGAGGATTGAGGGACGGGGGAAGGAAGTTGTAGTCCTATTTACTAATGTGCCAAGTGTCATGTTATATTTCCTAAAGGCATTCGCCTATTGGGGTTGGAGTTTATACCTTTCACCCATTTTTTGGCGCCAGTTCTCAAACTTCAGCATAAGCTCTCTTATAGCAGGACAATGGTCACACTAGATCTCTCCTATAGCAGGACAATGGTCATACTGGATCATTCTTATAGCAGGACAATGGTCACACTAGATCTCTCCTATAGCAGGACAATGGTCATACTGGATCATTCTTATAGCAGGACAATGGTCATAGTAGATCTCTCTTATAGCAGGACAATGGTTATACTAGATTAAAACAGAATTTCCACCTGTGATCGGAAATCGGTTATGTCACAGTTTTATTTGCGCAATTGATATGATACATCCGACTTCGACGTTATAACCTCTTCTTTATGGGCATGCTAGGTAGATTTTTCTATCGAAACATCGTACACCGCTGACATTTAGAGTGTTCTGCTGAGATTTAAAGTGTTCTGCTGAGATTTAGAGTGTTCTGCTGAGATTTAGATTGTTGTGCTGAGATTTAGTGTTCTGATGAGATTTAGTGTTCTGCTGAGATTTAGAGTGTTCTGATGAGATTTAGTGTTCTGATGAGATTTAGTGTGTTATGCTGAGATTTAGAGTGTTCTGATGAGATTTAGAGTGTTTTGCTGAGATTTAGAGTGTTCTGCTGAGATTTAGAGTGTTCTGATGAGATTTAGATTGTTCTGATGCGATTTAGAGTGTTCCGAATATGAAATAAAGATCTGGATAAACATCTTCATTGCTCCAAAGGATACAAAAGTTATATTGCATGCAATTCCCGGAGCGATAAGAGACTATCGTTGAAAACAAATGCCTACATACCATTTCTGAACGTTAACTGGAGTGTCTTAACATGTTATACTACTATACAATAGGAAAGCAAACAAACCCATATATCGTCCATCATTAGATTAAGGCGATGGACATTACATCAGCCATACATTCAGAATGAACAAACTAAGAATTCCCCTTTAGTCACTAAATAGGGTGCCGCCGGGAGTAAGAAGAAGAGGGAGACCTAGAGAAACTCTATGAAGAACCATTTACAGAGAAGGCATGTCAATGAACCTAAACAACATCCAAGAATTGAAAGACCCGGCAACACAAAGACAGAAATAGAAAGCTATGGTGTCTGCCCAATGCGTCGCCTATGGCCCTGGAGAAACATAATATAGCAATTCCTGGAGTATGGAAATGAATAAATTAGAATGTTCTAGTTCCCTAAGGGAGGGGGATTACACTGGTAAACTCCACATCCTGTGTGAGCGCTGAAGCTGGACGCGAACAACAAAGGCTACCGGCCAGGGCAGAAACGCCAATATCAATATCCAGGGGCGTGACAACCGAAATGAAGCTATTTTATATAAAGGGAAAAGGATGAAGCGTGTCCAGGGCTCAAACATTTATAGTATCAGCACAACCAATATCTTCCCAACCAGTATCTTCCCAACCAGTATCTTTGTAACCAGTATCTTTGTAACCAGTATCTTTGCAACCAATATATTCCCAACCAGTATCTTTGTAACCAGTATCTTTGTAACCAGTATCTTTGTAACCAGTATCTTTGTAACCAGTATCTTTGTAACCAGTATCTTTGCAACCAATATATTCCCAACCAGTATCTTTGTAACCAGTATCTTTGTAACCAGTATCTTTGTAACCAGTATCTTTGCAACCAATATATTCCCAACCAGTATCTTTCCAACCAGTATCTTTGCAACCAGTATCTTTGTAACCAGTATCTTTGCAACCAATATATTCCCAACCAGTATCTTTCCAACCAGTATCTTTGTAACCAGTATCTTTGTAACCAGTATCTTTGCAACCAGTATCTTTGTAACCAGTATCTTTGCAACCAATATATTCCCAGCCAGTATCTTTCCAACCAGTATCTTTGCAACCAGTATCTTTGCAACCAGTATCTTTGCAACCAATATATTCCCAACCAGTATCTTTTCAACCAGTATCTTTGCAACCAGTATCTTTGTAACCAGTATCTTTGCAACCAATGTCTTTGCAACCAGTATCTTTTCAACCAGTATCATTGCAACCAGTATCATCGCAACCAGTATATCAGCACATCGAGTATATCAGCACATCGAGTATATTTGCAACCAGTATCTTCACAGCCAGTATCTTTGCAACCAGTATATTTGCAACCAGTATATTTGCAACCAGTATCTTTACAACCAGTATCATCGCAACCAGTATCATCGCAACCAGTATCTTCACAACCAGTATCATCGCAACCAGTATATTTGCAATGATTATCTTTGCAGCCAGTATCATTGCAAGTAGTATCATCGCAACCAGTATCTTTGCAAGCAGTATCTTTGCAACCAGTATATTTGCAACCAGTATCTTCACAACCGGTATCATCGCAACCAGTATCTTTGCAACCAGTATCTTCACAAGCAGTATCATCACAACCAGTATATTTGCAATGAGTATCTTTGCAGCCAGCATCTTTGCAACCATTATATCAGCACATCCAGTATATTTGCAATAAGTATCTTTGCAACCAGTATCATCGCAAGTAGCATCATCGCAACCAGTATCTTTGCAACCAGTATCATCGCAACCAGTATCTTTGCAACCAGTATCTTTGCAACCAGTATCATCGCAACCAGTATATCAGCATAACCAGTATCAAATTCACTAATGTATCCCCGCTTGCTTATCAAGCATATATACACTGGAAGTTGATACACTGCGCTGTTCATGTAACGCTGTGGCTATCAATGATCACCCATGCCAACACATAATGATGATTCATTTTATATTACTTACCAGCATGAAGTCCGCAGAAGATAACAAAATCGCTGAAATTGCAGTATCACAGAAGATTACAACAGAAAATATGGTGGAGACATTGTGTTCTGAATAAATTTCTTGTTCATGCTGGTTATGTTTGTATCTATATTGTAACCGAAGTCTGCAGATGCAGGTGCTAAGTCCGCAATATTTGACAAATATACTGGCATATGGTGGTGTACGTGTTGGTTCATAGTTTTAATATTTCTGCTACCGTCTAACAATAAACGGGTAAGATTGAACGGATGATTGTTCCACTTCAATTAACGAGAAATGAAGCTATTCTTTACTGTATCCACTTGGAGATTTCTTCAGAGCTTTCTTTCATCCATGTGACTCATGTCGATAGGTTAGAGCGTTGGTATGATAACCGTGATGTTCAGGTTTATACTCCAGGTAAGGACTGTTTTTTTTTTCTGTCGGAAAGTAATTAAAACTGGCATCACATGTGAATGGTTATGCGTTCATGTCCCAGTTGAGGAGGAAATGTGTCAGGACATTTATATATATATAATCCTAGAAATGGTCGACCATGTTGACCGGAAGATTGAGACGATAGGACCCAGACAATCGGTAGTAGATACCTCTGTAAAGAAAGTAAAGGAGACTTAATTCGTGACGTTTTTGATTATTTTCGTGATATTCGTTGGCCACAATTTATATACTTGGATTTACATGCCAAGAAAGTCATGGTCGACCAACGAAATTCACGTAAACAATAAAAAATATCATCCTTTCAGATCATATTTACTTTCTCTACACGTCTTTACTGGAGCCAAATCATGATTGGAACTATTTTTTTGTCTGTGCCCCCCCCCTCCCAATTGTGACTCCGAGAAAACTATATGATCGACGCGTTATTGTTGGTTAAGAATACAAACGACTCCCGTGGTTCATTATCAGAATTTAAGGTACCAAGGTTCATTCTCTGGAAGGTCGAGTAATAACGATGAAGACGATCCCGGCTGAGCAGAGCTGTAGGCGAAAAACAGTGAGGAGGTTTATGATCAACCAATACCTATTATTGCTGAGCCATTATGGGACACCACGTTATGACGCTGACTCATAAATCATAAAACTTTTATCTTTCTACTATATGGCTCACGTTTACAGCAAGTCTAAGTGACTGTCAATATATTGTGCTTTTTTTGGTAATATTTCTTAACCCAGCACGTATTTTCTCTCATGTATAGCAGCTATTTCATAGAGCTGTTAACTATCTGGAGTTAGAGCAGAAACGGAACACGCTGATTGGCGTATGTTGAACTGTGACAAAAGTTGAGTCTCATTGTGATCAGAAGCAGGAACAACATTATTTATTGTGTGTGCTGCAGTGAGTGATGAGTGATGACAGTTGAAAAGGAGTGCACGGGGCAGAAAGGCACATCTAATGCAGCTTTGTAGTACACTAATCTTAGCTCAAATCAAAAAATACATATATTGGTTATACGATGGAGCTTCAAATGAAAACCTTGAAAGTGTGACAGATAACAGATAGATACTAGAATAACCATGGGATTGAGATTAAAATAAGACTGCAAATGCAACATTCAAATTAACACAAATGAGAAAGCTATGGCACAATAGTAATAACGACAATAAAGTAACCCTTTTAAGATGATGTGTTTTACCAGTGGCAATATATGGATGTAACTTGGACCTTAAACAAGACAATATCCAAAAGAATAAATTCATGTGAAATGATGTGCTACAGAAAGATACGAATATCATGGACAGAGAAAAAGAAGAACATTGAAATTTTGAAATTACTGAAACTAAATGAAGGATGGCTTCTAAATACCATCATAAGAAGGAAGCTACAGTATTTTAGACACTTAAAGCGACATGATGGTGTGGAAAGTCTGATTCTAGAGTGTAAAGTGCCAGGTGAGGAGGAAGAAGAGGAAGACCAAGAAAATGATGAACCAGCGACTTCGAAGAATCTATGCACATGTCTCTGGCCAATGCAGGTATGCTTGCCCGGAACAGAGAGGCGTTCAGAGTATCCGTGACGAAGACAACGTTCTGGAAAGAATATGTCACGTGATATATATATGGGATTGAGTCAGAATCGAACTTGATATATATATGGGATTGAGTCAGAATCGAACTTGATATATATATGGGATTGAGTCAGAATCGAACTTGATATATATATGGGATTGAGTCAGAATCGAACTTGATATATATATGGGATTGAGTCAGAATCGAACTTGATATATATATATGGGATTGAGTCAGAATCGAGAAATAGAATAGGCCAATTTTTCATAGAAAGAAATGTATCCTTTGCAACAGTTCCGTCGCTATCAATAGAATTCATGGCAATATTTCTGTGTGAATGATGCATAGTAGTACTTCTGTCACATAGTTTGCACATAACTTACCTCAACAAATAGGAGAGGACGGGTTCTAAAAACATTGGACAGTTGTTGCTAAGGGAGGATTAGAGTCTATGAAAAGTTGACGTCAACAATGCTATATTTTATATGACAAATTAATATGTATACAGGAACTGTCCATAAATTATGTCAACAATTGGTGGGGGGGGGGGGGGGAGGGTGAAAAACGTTGGCAGTTGTTACAATGGAAGACGTGTTCAAAACTGTGCGCGTGAATTATGGAAAATCCCTTATTATTAGATGAGACAAAAATTGAATGCACATTTGTATGTTATATTGTTCTGTCTTGATTATTGGGGTTGCTGTACACAAACTATGTCAACAATTAGGGGGGAGGGTGTTTGATAATGTTTGATAGTTGCTAAGAAAGGGGATGGGGTTGACAAAAGTTGACGTCACCGGAATGCATTTTCTATACTAATTAAACAGTTTGAACTTTAATTCTTTATTTATTTTTAAAGCTGAAGATATTATGTAGTAGATGGTAGGTAGAGGTATGTCCCTTGTCAACAACTTGCCGTGGGGGATGAAGATAACTCTTCATGTACAAAGTCGTAGAAACTATTAGGTGGGGTGGTCAGTTCCCTTCCTTACTGTGTTTACCTTCTCCAACTCCTTCGTTAGGTACCTATTTATAGTAGGATAGACTTGATGAGCGATCGTATCAGGTGTCAAATCACAACCAGGACGTGGTTTCGAACCGGGAACGCTGTAAGTAATTGGTAGTAAGCACACTCACTATTAACTAGAGTATCGTGATCCTCGGGGAAGGTGGGAATGAATTGCTTTGGACATAATTAAACAGGTAGGAGTTCGTTTGTTTGCATAAAATGGGGATTATTCCTGAATGCTTGACTGGTTTGTTGACTTGAATGGGAGGGATTAAATATATTATGGTCATGGATGGCAGGGAGTAAATATATTGACATGGATGGCACGGGGTAAATATATTGATGACATGGATAGGAGGGAGTATATAAATTGTTGACATGGATAGGAGGGAGTATAATACATTGTTGACATGGATGACAGGGAGTAAATAAATTGTTGACATGGATGACAGAGAGTATATATATTGTTGACATGGATAGGAGGGAGTAAATAAATTGTTGACATGGATAGGAGGGAGTAAATAAATTGTTGACATGGATAGGAGGGTGTATATACATTTCTGATATGGATGACAGGGAGTATATAAATTGCTGATATGGATGACAGGGAGTATATAAATTGCTGATATGGATGACAGGGAGTATATAAATTGCTGACATGCTGTATGAACAGCACCTTTGTAGTAGATACTAAGAATTTCAGAACTACCAGATGTTATTTGATCTTTCTCCAGACAGTTATTTAAAATTTCGTCAGGCAGTTATTTGATCTTCGCTAGACAGTTATTTGATCTGTCTCCAGACATTTGATATTTCTCCAGGCAGTTATTTGATTTTTCCAAGCAGTTATTTGATTATTCTCATTTATTTAATCTCTCTCCAGGCATTTGATCTCTCCAGACAGTTATTTGATCTTTTTCTAGATAGTTATTTTATTTTTCTTCAGACAGTTATTTGATCTTTCTCCAGACAGTTATTTGATCTGTCTCCAGGCAGTTAATTGATCTGTCTCCAGACAGTTATTTGATCTGTCTCCAGAATTATTTGATCTGTCTCCAGAGAGTTATTTGATCTGTCTCCAGACAGTTATTTGATCTGTCTCCAGACAGTTATGTGATCTTTCTCTAGACAAGACAGTTATTTGATCTTTCTTCAGACATTTGATATTTTTCAAGGAAGTTATTTGATTTTTTTTTTCCAATCATTTATTTGAACTTTCTCCATACAGTTTTTTTAATCTTTCTCCAGACGGTTGTTTTGTCAAGGCTTTTGTTCTGTTTTATTGAATCTTGAAACTTTTCATTGCAAGAAAAAGAAGTAAATTTATCTAGCATGATATCACCAATAGATTGAAGATTGAATTGAAATTGTACTATTTTCTTCTTCTTCGTTCGTTCTCAAACTCCTGCATATTAGCAGGATGTAGTCCGAAATGATCTGTGTCATGGTTTACAAGTTAGCTGCGATATCTGCTCATTTTGTATTGACACATTCAACTTCAGCTTGTATGGCTTCTGGGTGAAGACGACCTTCTATGGGATGGAATACCCAACTCTAGCGCAAAATCTGATTCTCTCGTACGACATGCATGGTATGTGGTCCTATTCTTTGCTCCCTTCTCGTGCCTCGGCAACACTCATGTGGAATTGCAATATTTGTGTCTGCTGCTCATAAGAAAATATGGTTCATTACGGGGAGATGTGTCCACATTTCAATTTTTTAATATGCGTAATTATTTCATACAGTTTCCGTGACTCGGAGATTAAAAAGACGCAACTTCTGCTGCCTATGAATCGATCTACGGACTGAGAGCTCCGCACACCCGCTCTGCGGATCGTTCAGGGGGCTCTCAGAACGTTGCGCGCAGATGGATGGATGCGTGAGTTATGAGTCATTATCGGAAGTTCATTTCGTTAAATATTGCATGGTTTGTTCCGTTAATATTGTGGACAAATCTCCCAGTAAAATTGGTAGCATATCCTATCCAGGACGTAGCTATCAACCCAGCATTTGTTGGCTGTGGTGATTTTCTAGGCAATATAAATACGTTCAGTAGGTTGCCATTACTTTCTGAACGGTCCGGATGCACAATTGTCTGTGGTGAGGAACGAACTCGGTACCTTTGCCGTCACAGACGCGCTCTGTACCACTTCGCCACAGAGCCGGACTAGTATCTCCTTGTAATGAACCGAAAATACAGTAATGGGGTAGTAATCGCGATGCTAAATTAGCACAAGAACACTAGAAATATGACTTAAAATGTGTAAAAACTCTGTCAATACTCGATTAAAGAAAGTTCAAAATGTGAAGAGAAATAATTTATCACGGTACCAGTGTTAGTTTGAGCAGAAAATGAGTCACATATTGATATCAATATTTGTTACAGATAGTCTGAATAAAAACATTGAAATTGTATCCATTATGGGGTCAAGTGAAGCAAGCCAAGATGGCGACGTTGAAGCACTATGCTGAGGTCAAGAGAAATATGCCAAGATTGAAATGATGAAGTACTATGCTGAGGTCAAGAGAAATATGCCAAGATTTAAACGTTGAAGCACTATGCTGAGGTCAAGAGAAATATGCCAAGATTTAAACGATGAAACACTATGCTGAGGTCAAGAGAAATATGCCAAGATTTAAACGTTGAAGCACTATGCTGAGGTCAAGAGAAATATGTCAAGATTTAAACGTTGAAGCAGTATGATGAGGTCAAGAGAAATATGCCAAGATTTAAACGTTGAAGCACTATGCTGAGGTCAAGAGAAATATTCGTGCCGCAAGCGACACATAGGGCAGAGGTTTTGGTTCTCCATATGATGCGGTCCGCTACCTGCAGCTTTAGTTCCTGGATAGTTTACAGCCTATTAATTTCCCTTCTTTAAGAATGGTGTTTTTAAAGGTTGTTTTAGGTCTTCCTCTTTTTCTTTTACCCTCAGTTGACCACATAAGGACTTGTACCATAATTGGACAGTGGTAAATAAGGTGAGTTACTATAGATTTTTGCACACAAGCACCTAACACACACCTGGTTGACCACAGGTCAGTGTAGTCTTCAGTCTCCTAGCTATCTAGCCAGTGCTTGACCAGAGATTCGTGTAGTCTTCAAGCTCCTGGCTATCTAATCAGTCGTTGACCAGTGACTAGTGTAGTCCTCAAGTACCTAGCTATCTAGCCAGCGGTTGCCCTGAGATTCAAGTAGTCTTCAAGCTCTTAGCCAGTGGTTGACCAGAGATTAGTGTAGTCTTTAAGCTCATAGATATCTAGTCAGTAGTTAACCAGAGGCTAGTGTAGCCCACATACATATGTGGTACATGTACATACCTATATAATAGTGGATAACCAGGAACTCGTGGTCTTCAAGCAAATATACGGTAGAGATGATGTGACTTCTCGGCATTCTCACGGACCGCAGCTTGGTACCCCTTTTGGGTGACTGGATCGACCACTTGAGTTTTGTGTAAACAGCAAGTAATCACAGGCCTGGTTTTATTTTAAATATGTATGGGGCATTCCTGACATTTTAGGGACTTGATCAGTAACCAATCGAAAATTTAAGACCTACCAACAGAATTAATCTAAGCCTTATGGATCATGTCTTCGATTATGCCTGGTAATTAGGGCCAACTAAACACACGGGAATAATCGTAAACATGACCCAAAAGGCTTGTTTTAATTCTGTTGAAAGGTCTTCTTTTGATGATAATCACGCTTGATCCCCTCAATCAATGGGGTGTCAAACCCCTCCCCCCCCCCCGCTTAGGAGACATTTAATACTAGGAGATAGGAAAAAAGAATCGACTGAAACGCCTCTACCCTTGTTTCAAGGATTTTTCCCCAAAAAGTTTGTGACAATTTTTTAATGAAAAAAAAACCTAGGTCATCAAAAAAAAAAGATCAACACCCTTTCGGAAGACTTATCTACGATCCTGGTTGTAGTAAGGAAACAAGCACACGGCCATCCCATGAGGTTTATGTTCTACTGGAATATGAAATAGATGATGTCGTTCTTTGATATTTTTTTGCTGGTTTGTTTATTTAATTGAAAACGTTGTGGGGGATAGAAGTTGTGGAAGTAATTAAGCAGGCGGGGAGGGTCTATAAATTAGTGAGTTATTTACGGGGAAAAGATAAACAAATTCAAGAGATAGTTGATGTAATTCATGGACAACCCCCTACCCATCCCCCATATGGACAATAATTAAACAAACAAGTGGAAAACTAGTGACTTACATACAGACCCGTAGATATGGGGAAACCGGGGTTTGGGGTGGTTTTAACCCCCCCTCTACCGTAGCAAATCGGAACATTACTTTTGGTATTAGGAACTTAGCAGCGAACCCCCCCCCCCCCCCCACAAATGTCATCAAATATTCATCAAAACGATCTGGCACACACCAAAACGCAGGAATGACTTTTTTCATTTTTTATTTCAAATCTTCCCCTTGAGGAGAATACATATACGGCCCTACCCACAGAGGAGATATTCTTCATAAATAATCTTGAGAACCCTCACGGACAGCTAGAAAAACTAATTAAGAAGTACCGCGAGAGATTGTCACTATAAAGAGGCTAGTTAACAACATCACAAAGAAATAGTCTACTTTTATTGGCCACATTAAGAGACGAGAAGGTTTGGTGTATAATGCAAAAACAGACACAGCTGATATCTATTGAAATATGTGAACATGAGCAGTGCCATTTCTTACTTGTTTGTTATGTTGCTTTGTTTATAAAGGCCTTTTGGTGGAAACATCTATGATTTTAGCGTTATTATGTGTATTATCCGTGATTATAAAAATTTCATTATTTCGTCTCATGATTCAGTATTTGGAGAACACATATTAGTGACAGAGATTGGTGGACAGGAATTGTGTCTATGAAATAAGCAGAGTCCTTCTTTAATATAGTCCTGCATGCTGATCCTAAACATTGCCACTTATATGATGTGACTGATCATTGGCGCCTAAGCGTCTACTTTGTATCACTAGCCAATGAAAAGAAAGGAAAAGCTCAGAATATCCGAGGGTAAGAGACAATATTTGAGTGCGCATGACTTTTCTGGAGATGGACTGGGATGAGACTTCATAACTTGGAACATTCAGACAATGATGATGATGATGATTAAAACGTATACAAATAATAAAAGACAAACATATAACATATACATGGCAATAGTAGATGGAATTCAAAGATGACAAATCTACATGACATTTTCAATAGAAATCTACACTGCATTCTCATGAGATTCCCTCTACATTCAGTAGATGGTTGGTTGCTGATCCAGCCGTACATGGGCTCACGCCCTTTGACCCAATGTCATTAAAATTGCATTATATTGATGGGAAGTCTATGGATTTTCGGCCCGAACCGGGCCAGAGAATAAAACACTATCAGGGAAGTAGGTTTCAACCTATGCACTACTCCGAATCACTGCAGCTAAGGTAGGGTTCACTGTGCTCATTCCCCGCCACCAATTAACTACTTGTTACGCCGAACTTGTCTATTGCTAGATGGAATTCAAACATGAGAAATCTACATGGTAATAGTAGAGGTAACTCAAAATAACATCAGAAGAAAGATGCTCAAGTGAGATAAAGAGCCGAACAGCACAAGCCAAATCTGCATTCCACAAAATGAGAACCATTATTTGCAATGGAAGACTATCAATGCAGACCCGAATTCGGGTGCTGAGATGTTATATTGAACCGATTCTTTTTTATGGATGTGAAGCATGGACTATAAACAAGAAAATTCAAAGTGAATTGGAGGCTACAGAAATGTGGTTTCTGAGAAGAATGATGAAAATACCATGGACAGCCAAGAAAACTAATGCAGAGGTTCTCATTGATGCTGTCGTAAAAAGATCAATCATATCAAACATTAGAGGCAGACAGTCGAGGTTTCTAGGGCATGTGCTGAGAAGAACACAGCTTGAACACTTAATAACCACTGGAAAGATCAAAGGGAGAAGAGATGGAGGTCGACAAAGAGAAAAGTTACTAGATTGCCTTGTATCGTGGCACGGTAGAAGCTCACCAACCGAGCTTATTGACAACACAAGAGACAGAGAGTCGTGGAGAAACATGATCGCCTACGCCAGTCGGCATGGCACTTGATTGATTGAACTCAAAATACAAAAAAAAAAAAAAAATCAAACAAACACAGTGTCTTTCTCGGCAGACAAACTATTACACAACCAAATATTGCTTTTCTTTGTTAAATAACTATTTCATATGTTCATCTTCAATAAAACTAGAAAAACAAACAGGTTTCATATTTTTTCTACAACAAAACACATCCATCTTTGATGACGTTAAGAAAACACATCCATCTTTGATGACGTCAACAAAACACATCCATCTTTGATGACGTCAACAAAACACATCGATCTTTGATGACGTCAACAAAACACATCCATCTTTGATGACGTCAACAAAACACATCCATCTTTGATGATGTTAAGAAAACACATCCATCTTTGATGCCGTCAACAAAACACATCCATCTTTGATGACGTTAAGAAAACACATCCATCTTTGATGCCGTCAACAAAACACATCCATCTTTGATGACGTCAACAAAACACATCCATCTTTGATGACGTCAACAAAACACATCCATCTTTGATGACGTTAAGAAAACACATCCATCTTTGATGACGTCAACAAAACACATCCATCTTTGATGACGTCAACAAAACACATCCATCTTTGATGCCGTCAACAAAACACATCCATCTTTGATGACGTCAACAAAACACATCCATCTTTGATGACGTCAACAAAACACATCCATCTTTGATGACGTCAACAAAACACATCCATCTTTGATGACGTCAACAAAACACATCCATCTTTGATGACGTCAACAAAACACATCCATCTTTGATGACGTCAACAAAACACATCCATCTTTGATGCCGTCAATAAAACAAATCTGTTTAAGGAAGGTCAGAAACTCCCAGCAGCTGCCAGGCCAACATGCAGGCAACAGCAAATCTATACCAGATGACACGCTTGTAGAGTCAGGTTTTCTTTTTCTCTTGTGGACACCCCACAACCCTTCATCTGTACAATTATAATTTCCATGTCTAAGTATATCGCTTCTTCTTCGAGACATTGCACATGGTTGAGGGTTAGTGCCTTCTAGGTATGAAATAAAGCTCTAATCACTGCCAAACTTGAATCACTATTTTTATTGTCTATTGTGTTTCCCCTGGTGGTTTGTCATCCACTCTTGCCGTTAAGAGTAGAGGTAATTGGAGCTCGAGCTTGCGTTCTAAAGCCAGATTTGTGGCCTCGGCTGTGGTATGTCTGTGTCTGTTCGGGAAGTCCCTGACATTTTCTATCCATCTTTCCGTGGTTTTCCTCTGGCTTTATACCCTGATCTCATTTGTTATATGCCTGTAAGGGCAACTTTTCGTGATGCATTCTCATAATGTGACCAAACCACTTGATCTGTTCTCTCTCTATGTAATCTGTACAAGATAGTATACCCATTCTTTCCCTGATATCTTCATTCCGTACTCTATCGAGCCTGGTGACCACGGCGACCTTCCGCAAGCATTTCATCTCACATTTGAATCACTATTGGACAAATACAACACATATCCTTTCTGTGGACAGTGTCCTGCTGAAAATCTAGGTTGATTCTTGAATTGGAACCATCATCACGGCGCAGGAAACATTTCTATATTGTGCCGGACATCCTGTGACAGTTTGGGTATTTATACTTGTCTGCTAGCCACTCGCTACCTTACATACTTCGTTGTCTACTCAGTATCCTCTCCCCCCCCCCATTTCCCGTTAGTAGGCATATAGGTTTACTATTATATATCACACATCATCTACCTCTCACCACCTACTAAACATGCAGAGCCCCTCTTTAGAATAGTCCTGCATGCTGATCCCAAACAGTGCCACGTATATGATGTGACTGATTACTGGCCTCTAAGCGTCTACTTTGTATCACTAGCCAATGACAACACAGGAAAAAATCTGAGTAGGAGATTGCGTCATCATATGAAATGTTTATGGCGAGAAAACATCTCAATGCGATCATAAGTTAAATAATGTGATAATTCTTTGTGTTTCTTGTTTGCTATGTGTTTCTTGTTTGCTATGTGTTTCTTGTTTGTTATGTGTTTCTTGTTTGCTATGTGTTTCTTGTTTGCTATGTGTTTCTTGTTTGCTATGTGTTTCTTGTTTGCTATGTGTTTCTTGTTTGCTATGTGTTTCTTGTTTGCTATGTGTTTTTTGTTTGCTATGTGTTTCTTGTTTGCTATGTGTTTCTTGTTTGCTATGTGTTTCGTTAAAAATTTCCTAGTTGGACCATATATTGGAAATAGTACGTGTCCCTTTGTTTATTGTTACTTATGTTTTAGTATTTGATAGTCGATTACGTAACATTACTTCATTATAGTATTTAACATTTCTATGAAAATTCAGCTCGCCAATCCATCACCCATATTAGGACGTGTAGGTTCAGCTCGCCAATTCATCACCCATATTAGGACGTGTAGGTTCAGCTCGCCAATTCATCACCCATATTAGGACGTGTAGGTTCAGCTCGCCAATCCATCACCCATATTAGGACGTGTAGGTTCAGCTCGCCAATTCATCACCCATATTAGGACGTGTAGGTTCAGCTCGCCAATTCATCACCCATATTAGGACGTGTAGGTTCAGCTCGCCAATTCATCACCCATATTAGGATGTGTAGGTTCAGCTCGCCAATTCATCACCCATATTAGGACGTGTAGGTTCAGCTCGCCAATTCATCACTCATATTAGGACGTGTAGGTTCAGCTCGCAAATTCATCACCCATATTAGGACGTGTAGGTTCAGCTCGCCAATTCATCACCCATATTAGGACGTGTAGGTTCAGCTCGCCAATCCATCAGGCATCTAAGTTCGCGTAGGTTCAGCTCGTCAATCCATCAGCTATTTAAGCACGCGTAGGTTCAGCTCGCCAATCCATCAGCCAACTAAGAGCGCGTACGCTCTGTGTAATAGTCAGTTGTTGATTGTGATATTTCTAGTGAAGACACACGTTCTTCCCTCTTCCCTTGTTCACTCATATTTCTTTCATTCTCCGGACATGAATATGATCCCAAAATTGGCACTGTTTGCGATCAAAGTACCGTTAACTTGTTGATGGATAATTCTAATCTCTTCCTGTACCAACTGTTAACTTGTAGATGGATAATTCTAATCTCTTCCTGTACCAGTCGTTAACTTGCTTGTAGATGGATGATTCTAATCTTTTCCTGCACAAACTATTAACCTGTAGAAGGATAACTCTAATGTCGTCCTACTGTGCCATTTGTTAATTTGTAGGACAATTCTAGTCTAAACTCTCCCTACAGTTCTGTATAAAAAAAACTTTACTAAATATAAACATAAGATATAAATGTAAAAAGAGAATATGGATATTCAATTAAACTTGGGTATATTCTGTACAAAATATAGAAAATATATACAAGATCTAGTAATAATACTAGAAAAAACTTAATCTAACCTTCCAATGAAAGAGTAAATATTTCAGATTTTGTTTGAAATACTGTTAGAAAATGTGTTTCATTTATTGGCATATTATCTGAAATAGTAGATTTCATTTATATTGCATGAAATATTAGAAAATCTTTCATTTATATTGCCTGATATATTATAAAATGTTTCATGTTGGCATATATGAAATAATTTAAAAATTGCCTGTAACATCAGAAAATGTTTCATCTATTTTGCCTGAAGGATAGCGGTAGCTCAGTGGTTAGTGCACTGGCCTATTAGTGAGATGACCATGATTCAATTTCCCGCTCAACTGGAAATATTTGAAACTACCAACTAGGTCCACCACGCTTAAGAAAATGGCTACCAGATCTTCAGGGAAAGTAAAGGCAGCAGCGCCATCATTAGCCCATACCCCTATACACTATTTTAAAAATATGGGTGGTCTAACAACATATTTCCTCTATACCCCTCAGTGGTGAAGAGGTGAAACATCTATTTTTTTTAAATGCCTGAAATTACAGTTACCAAAACACATTTAAGCAACCCTTCTTACATTAAATACTAGAAAACATTATTTTATCCTTTTTGGTGTACCATACTTTCTTCCTTCAAATATATATATATATATATATATACATGTTACACTATTCTACAAAGAAATGAAAATAAAAACGACTTTCTAATATTTGAAAAACTGTTCTTCCTTCAGATGTCATTTATGAAAAACTCCGACATGAATTGTATTTGGTTGTGGGTTCCACTGTTGATGTTGTGCACGATGCAATTAGTACTGACTTGCTGACATCAATGTCAAAGGGATTGTTGAAAATGACATGTAAATTATATAGCAACATTGATGACATTTAACATGTCATCCTCTAAAACATCCTCTTATTAGATGCAATAAATTAATATGTCATTCTATTGCACATGATCCCATCACTACATTTCATACTACCAGACATCATCATATTACATTTCATACTACAAGCCATCCTTGTATTACATTTTATAATACCAAACATCATTGTATCATGTACTGTACCGCACGACTTGGGCATCGGAATTATGAGGCATACCAGGAAGTCAAGAAAAAAGTAAACGATATGTGTACGAATCTGAGCACAGGAAAAGAAATGTTAGTTACGTTCGAAGTTCGCCCGTGTGTTGCCGGGGTCCGAAAGGGGAGCAAAGAATAGCAACACTTTTTACCTTCCATGCATGTCGTAAGAGGCAACTAAGGAGGTTATGGGATGAAGCTGGCTATTTCATCTCATATAGGGTCAGTGACCCAAAGCCATGCTGAAGTCGGATGTGTCAGTCCGAAAGGCGCAGATATTGCAGCAATGCTGTAAACCATGACACAACGCATTCTGTTCTCCAGACTACATCCTGCAAATCTGCAGGAGTTTGAGAACGAACACACAGAAGACGGTCAAAGACATTAAATTCACATTTCAAGATGAAGATGATGTCAATGAGGCTGATAACGTACACATACAGAGAATGTTAGAAATGGGAGTATCTAGAGGTGAGGGAAGGAAAAGTAAATTTTTTGGAAAGTCCCGAAGATCACACAATCAACAAATGACCGGGACGCTAAGTCTACATACATTGACATGGCTGCTGAAACGAAGGGCGGGGCACTTATGGGACTGTCCCACATGCCGTGAAGTCAGTTTGTAATCAAGAATCAAGAAGAATCAAGAAAATAAGGAGTCTCTGAAAAGATCGCAAAACAAAGCGCCTAGACAAGATGGCATCAGACGGAGGTCTGACAACGAGTTAAGGGAGTTGACAGCCATGCTCAGTAATTGCCTGAAGACAGGAAAGGTAAAATATGACTGGCTACACTGCTGTTTAATTGATTCTTGATTAGAAAACTGGCGTCACAGCACGTGGGTAATTCCCATAAGTGTTCCACCCTCTGTTCCAGCAGCCATTCGACTCGATGGTGTTTCGAGTCCAACGCTGCCGAAACAGACGTCGGCATCAGGGCACAACTCTGACCCATGCGACAGGTATCTTTGTTGTTCTGCCCACCCACGCCGTGCCCGTAACTAGTTCAAGCACAACGTCGGCCTGTCGGAACAATATGGTAACTGTTATCGAAGGTTACGACTACTGGATTGTATAGATGACGTGCCATGAAGCTTCTATAAGAAGATAACCTCAATATAAAGGCATGTCATCTACTAAGGTTTTCTGTTGCATGGTTGGTTTGTCTAGTGAGCCATTGGATATTTAATATTACTGCCTAAACCAGGCAAAGATCACACTACTAGTTATGAGTATGTAATAATAATAATGCAGAATACAATAGGAAAATTGTTGAAAAAAATTGTTTTCTGGAAAGTAGCTAGTCATCTTGAGAGGAATAAACTGTTACCATTACTGCTGGGGGGTATCGTCAAGGCAAGAGAACATGGCAGAATGCAGATGTTTTTACGCAGGATGTGTTCGAGGGGTTTTATTCACATATGGAGGCATCTGCTGTTGCAATAGATCTCGACGATTCTTATAATAAAGTGTCTTTGGAGATCTTAATGACGCAGTTTCTGCCCCTTTAGTAAGTCCATATGTTGTCAACTGGGTTGGTCCGTGCTACAGAGAAAGGTGGTACTTAAGTATTGGAACCAACGGTCATATGTCCGGGTCTACCTCAGGGTTATCCTTTGTCTCCAGTGCTGTTTAACGTCTATACGGTACAAATCTCCAGCAGTCAAATCACAGGGTCGGGTAAAACTATGTCGTATGCCGATGATATTTTGGTGTATAGGCATGGCAAAAATCTGGAAATCTGCGTTCTAGAAGTACAGTAGGAGGTGGATTGAATACGAAAGTGGTGTGAGGATACAGGGACTTTGATGAATGGCATGAGTAGCATGGTTTTCTCTGAACAATCATATTGTAAATACTGCCATGCCTTGTGTCTCATTGAGTGGGAGTCATGCTTGAAAGAAATAGTACAATGAAGTACCTTCTGGGTGCTTTTTGTCTGATCTTCAAGGAACATGTAGATCACATCATCACAATTGCAGGTAAATAACTGTCAGCAATGAAGGTTATGGATGCTGCCCAATTCGGGCAGAGGTTACTATTCTGACGCCCAGCTAGACTAAGATGACACGACTGGACAAAATACAGAATGCAGCTATGCGAATTGTTCTGTGATGCACAAGGGAAACATCGGTACGGGCTATGCGATACTTGCTCGACTGGTACAACAGCAGAACATAGAATACAGTATTGCCATGTAAGGGAGATTCAAATAAATGCGAATAGCGAACATTCTTTGCAATCATGAAATCATTAAAGTCAAAGACCGAAGAGAGGGAAATCGTGGATGGGACGGACATAGGATATCATAAAAAGCGCGTGTAGGTTGCAGGATGTAGCTGCAGGAGAGGAATGGATACACCCATCCATGGATTGCAAAACTTCTTTCAGAATTATAACACTTGATAGGGCAAGCACGGAATGGGGGCCAATGACATTGGAGGCTGAGGTGCAGGTACTGATCAATGAGAACTCTAGTGAAGGGAGATGTGATTATATACACAGATGGATCGGTGGTTAGACATGTTCCTAGTGCGTGCGACTTCATAGCTCAGTGTGTAGGGAAAAGTGTTAGGGAAGAGAGTGGAGCCTTTGCTCTGATTACGAGTAGTATGACTATGGAGATCATGGCGGTGACTATGGCATTAGAATGTGTCAGCTCACAGAGGGCTGTACGGATCTGCATTCTGAGTGACTCGATGAGTGTGATTATGAAAGTACAAAAGAGTCTCGTTTGTGAACAATGGACTGAAATATTGAGAAGGTCCAGTTTGGAGATGGTGACTTTTATTTCCGTGTCTGGGCATGTTGGTGTTCGGGGCAACGAGGGAGCTGATTTTCTGGCGTTAGGTGCTGTTGTTACACCCCTAGGAGGAGAAATGGATCGGGCAGATGTGCTGAATTACATACGGGAGACAGCACGTGAAAGTCAACTTGACGTGGATGATGATTCTTATTGAATGGCTAAAATTACGCAGAAGAATGATGGTCAATCAACATAGAACCGGAACTGTCAGCAGAGGTGTAATGGCGGATACACTCAGGAGAGATCGGAACTCCTATGGATTTATCTAGAGTGCAGTGATGATTAATTAACGAACTATCGTATCACATTTCATACTACCACACATCGTATAATGCTCTATACTATTAAATACCTGAAAAATCATTCTACCACACATAAATAACACACCACATTACCACACATAACTGACACACCATCCTACCACAATAACTAACACACCAAATTACCACACATAACTGACACACCAATCTATCACACATAACTGACACACCATCCTACCACACATAACTGACACAACAACCTATCGCACAAAGGCAAACTATCCTTGTCCAACTATCCTACCACACATCAATGACACACCGTCCTACTACACATTAATGACATAATCCTAGCACACATCAATCACACACATTGCAAACATAAACAAAATAATTGACTGTCTTCAAGAATTAGGAATAGATGGAAAAGACATCAGACTAATTAAAAATATATTTTAGGAACATACTGAAACAAGAAGGTGGGAAAAAGCTACTCTCCATAGGCGTACATAGAAATAAGAAGAGGGGTAAGACAAGGATGTATTTTATCACTCGGCCTATATAATATCTACACAGAGAATATTTGTAAACATATAGAAGGAATATCAGGACACAAAATCAATGAGATAATAAACAACCTGAGATATACAGATGGCACTGTTCTTTTAGCAGAAAGTGAACATGAACTACAAAGACTAATAGATCAAGTCGATAAATCAAGCAAAGAATAAGAACTGAATGTAAACATTAAAAAAACACAAACACCATGATAATCAGCAAAGTCACAGAAGAACAGGTACTAAACATAAAAATACACATGGAAAAAAACTACAAGTAGAACATTATGAATATCTTGGACACATAATCACAAAAGATGCCAGAAGTGAAAAAGAAATTAAAAAGAGAATAAGAATGGCTAAAAGAACTTTCAATGACTTGGAAAAAAAATATGAACATCTAAACAAATTACACACAAGCTAAAAATGAGAATTATAAAATGCTACATCTATTCTATACTAACATATGGTTCAGAACATGATAAACAGACAGCTATACTCTGTTCATTCTAAGGTTGAAGTAGGTCAAAACACACGCATATACTACACCGCGACAACAGGTAATTTTTATACAGCTGATGATATTTACAAACAATAACATAATTAATTATTCACAAAATACGTCATAGCAACCCTGTCCCCTTCCAAATACCACTGAGAGCTTAGAACAAACGATCATCGGGATACAGAGCCAAGGGAAGACTGAGAAAGAGGTGGATGGATAACATCACGACCACCATCGACAAACACGGACTCAGTACGACTCAAATCTGGCCTGGAACAGAAACTTGCAACTCTCACCCCTGCGCTTAACGGCAAGAGTAGATACTATCAACCAACGTCCCCATTGGGATAGACAATAGACAAGGAACTATAATGGTTTCCCCCTGATCTCTTTGCGCCTGCGTAACGATTTAACAGTGGGTATAGCAGTTCCTCGTGGACTGATTAAGATATATTATACGTACATTTATTTTAAAACATACATTACTTTTGTGATAGATATATAAAACCTTACATTACTATTGTGATAGATATGTAAAACATGCATTACTATTGTGATAGACATGTAAAACATACATTACTATTGTGATAGATATGTAAAACATACATTACTATTGTGATAGACATGTAAAACCTTACATTACTATTGTGATAGACATGTAAAACATACATTACTATTGTGATAGATATGTAAAACCTTACATTACTAGTGTGATAGACATGTAAAACCTTACATTACTATTGTGATAGACATGTAAAACCTTACATTACTATTGTGATAGACATGTAAAACATACATTACTATTGTGATAGATATGTAAAACCTTATATTACTATTGTGATAGACATGTAAAACCTTACATTACTATTGTGATAGACATGTAAAACCTTGCATTACTATTGTGATAGAAATGTAAAACCTTACATTACTATTGTGATAGAAATGTAAAACCTTACATTACTATTGTGATAGATATGTTTCATTTAACAACAATTTAAATTAACAACAGTATTATGTTTTAATGAACTATATTATTGCGCACTTAACATTCGATTTATGTGTTCTGCGCCCAACAGCCAATCGTAAGAGCTGACCTACTTCATTTTTAGATTGAACAGAGTATATAAGACAGAAGTGATACCGTTGAGATTTGGATATATAGAAGAATAGGAAGAACTTCATGGAAAGAGAAGACAACAAAGAGGTTATAACAACACTGTGTCTGAAAAAAGAGATATTAAAGGAAAAACAAATCACACAAGCAAAATATTTTGGACATATAGAAAGACATAACACCGTGTTGACAACCATACTTGAGGATGGAGTCGAGGGTAGGCGAGAAAGAAGTAGGCAGAGATACAAATGGAAAAGAAACATCACAAGATGGACAGTTTATAGTCTACAGGGTTCACCACCAAATCAAGAGACAGAGAACGTTAAAGGTCTGTTGCAGTCAACCTTCGTTGCAGAGATGGCACATGATGTTGCTAAACATTTCTACCACACATCAGTAACTTATCATTCTATTACATAATCATCACTTCCAAAAATCATGCAATCACATATCATTGAGATGTTCTGTTGCCCCAAGAAGCTGCGTCACGTTGTGCTGAAAGTTGGCCTCAATGCTGAAGATGACATTGATGTAGATTCCCCTTGAATGAAATGTTCTGGAATACATGAAAAACATAAGACTTTTGTTTTAAAGCAATCACAGATGAAGTTTTATGTCAAAGAAACATCCCCACTCACCTGATATTCACCATGTCAAAGAAACATCCCCGCTCACCCGATATTCATCATGTCAAAGAAACATCCCCGCTCACTAGATATTCATCATGTCAAAGAAACATCCGCTGTCTATATACAATATAATTAAGATAATTGTTAACCAATTGTGAGCGTCTCTGACTATGCCAATAGCGGCGCAAGACTACGACAAACATGTCAAGTATGCATGCCAGTAGTTAGATTTGAGCGTGGTAACCAGCGTGTAAGTATGAGAACCGCTTCTCTTGTATGGCTAGACTACTGTACTAGTGTAAGTATGAGAACCGCTTCTCTTGTATGGCTAGACTACTGTACTAGTGTAAGTATGAGAACCGGTTCTCTTGTATGGCTAGACTACCGTACTAGTGTAAGTATGAGAACCGGTTCTCTTGTATGGCTAGACTACTGTACTAGTGTAAGTATGAGAACCGGTTCTCTTGTATGGCTAGACTACTGTACTAGTGTAAGTATGAGAACCGCTTCTCTTGTATGGCTAGACTACTGTACTAGTGTAAGTATGAGAACCGCTTCTCTTGTATGGCTAGACTACTGTACTAGTGTAAGTATGTATGAGAACCGGTTCTTTTGTATGGACAGCTGCAATGTTTGAATTGCTCAGCAAAGCTGCAATATATGAATCATTCAGCACAGCTGCAATGTTTGAATTGCTCAGCAAAGCTGCACTATTTGAAATATTTGAATCGTTCAGCAAAGCTGCAATATTTGAATCGTTCAGTAAAGCTGCAATATTTGAATCGTTCAGCAAAGCTGCAATTTTTGAATCGTTCAGTAAAGCTGCAATATTTGAATCGTTCAGCAAAGCTGCAATTTTTGAATCGTTCAGCAAAGCTGCAATATTTGAATCGTTCAGCAAAGCTGCAATATTTGAATCGTTCAGCAAAGCTACAATATGTGAATCGTTCAGTAAAGCTGCAATATTTGAATCGTTCAGTAAAGCTGCAATATTTGAATCGTTCAGTAAAGCACATTACCTTTCTACACAAAACACCAGCTTCAATTTTTCAATTTTGTGACATCCTACACACAAAAAACAACACAGATAGCCAAACAGGACATTACTACACGTGTGTGTACTGACTTTGTTGGGGCAGTCTGACTGGCTCTGTGTCCGACATCAAAGTCTGATGTAAGCGACCTTTAAACTTGTACTTAATATATAATTTTTTCTCCTCGCTCATGCATGGATCGTAGAATCCAGGGAGTCCACTCTGAGAAAAATGTGATTGAAAGTTATTTATAAATGGCGTAGATAAAAAAGGGGGGGGGGCGCAGCGTGTTAAAGTGTTAGATTAGTTATAAGAAAGCACTAGTGCAGGGATTCTCAATATGGGTCATATAGACTCTGTAGTGAGCCACATTGTTTGTTGGGAGGTCCTCAGAAAAAACACCATTTGGGGCCCCAAACATATCTTGGAACAGGGAGAGAGTCCCAGAAAGGCAACAATCTCAAATTGGAGAGTCACAAAAAGGCAAATATCTCAAATTGGAGAGTTATAGAAAGGCAACTATCTCAAATTGGAAAATCACAGAAAGGCAACTATCTAAAATTGTAGTCACAGAAAGGCAACTATCTCAAATTGGAGAGTCACAGAAAGGCAACTATCTCAAATTCAAGTCAGAGAAAGGCAACTATCTCAAATTGGAGAGTCACAGAAAGGCAACTATCTCAAATTGTAGTCACAGAAAGGCAACATTCTCAAATTGGAGAGTCACAGAAAGGCAAATATCTCAAATTCAAGAGTCACAGAAAGGCAAATATCTCAAATTCAAGAGTCACAGAAAGGCAACTATCTCCTACTGGAGAGTCACAGAAAGAGAACAATCTCAAATTGGAGAGTCACAGAAAGGCAAATATCTAAAATTGTAGTCACAGAAAGGCAACTATCTCAAAGTGGAGAGTCACAGAAAGGCAACTATCTCAAATTCAAGTCACAGAAAGGCAACTATCTCAAATTGGAGAGTCACAGAAAGGCAAATATCTAAAATTGTAGTCACAGAAAGGCAACTATCTCAAATTCAAGAGTCACAGAAAGGCAACTATCTAAAATTGTAGTCACAGAAAGGTAACTATCTCATATTGGAGAGTCGAGTCATACAACTATTTCAAATTATTATGATAAAATATTATAACAATTCTCATAATCATGAGGTATCATATCCTGGACAGGATGTAGCGCACACCTTTTCGAAACTTCTGTTGATCTTGAGCCAATCTTCCTGCTTCTGTGCCATTATTTCTTGGTATAGTTACCTTCAGCGGTTTGCCTGGATTATTCTGGACATTCACCTATTTATCCTTTGTGCATACTCAGCCTAAGACAGTGCCGCAAGGGGGTCCCACATTTGAAGCTGCTGTCAATGAACGTGATCCTTCGTCATCCCATCTGACGGCCCTGTGTACATGTGGAGGTTGACACCTTCCTAATACAGTATAATCTTTCTGTGACTCTCCAATTTGAGATAGTTGCCTTTCTGTGACTCTCCTAATATAGTATAATCAAAGTGTGTACACCTTTTTGTTCTGTGTACATGTGGAGGGTGATCCCTCCCTATTACATTGTAATCTAAATGTGTACATTCTCATACTCCTGCAGGTTATCAGGATGAAGTTTGGAGAACGGAGTGTGTTGTATCACGGTTTATAGCTTTCTGCAACAACTGATTTTGGCCTGAGACATCCAACTTCAGTACGACTTCTGGGCCACATTAACACCAATATGGCATGGACAACCACTTCCACCCCACAACTTCATTAGTCTGCTCTTTGTTGGTGTTCTTCCATCATTCATAAGTAATGATAACCATTTATTACATCCATTTCTTTCTGCATGAGTTGGTGAGGAGTATTTCCATTCATAAATTTCATTTTTCCAACACACAAATGCATGCAAAATTAATCACAATTTCTTGAGCATTCATCATGGAGCAATTTCTTGAGCATTCATCATGGAGCAATTTCTTGAACTACTACACTTTTATCAAGATATAATTGCATGTTCGTTGATCTATAGTTTCTAGCAATATACATGCATGCACATCGTGTAATTACAAATAAATTTCACATAAAAAAGATATGCTGCATCAAAGACACAATAATTCTGGCTAAACAGAAAAATAAAAAACGTAAATCTTTAAGGGTTAACAAACAGCGTGACTGTCGCCAGTACTTATCCAGTCTTTAAAAGTTAACAAACAGCGTGACTGTCGGCAGTACTTATAAGACAGGATCACGTTCGTGACGTTTTTTTAATTATTCTCATGATTCTTATCGGTCACTATTTATATACATGGAATCATATGCTAAAAATAGCCAAGTTCGATGAACAGATCGCACGGAAATGGGCCCCTAGGTAATGTTTAAGTTTTAGTTGAAAGGTCTTTATTGAAGAAGGTGATGCAAAGAGTTAAGGTGTGGGTAGTGTTTTGTCGCGTACTAAAATGTTAGGAAAAATTCAGAGAGATCTACTGACTATTCAATAAAAACCTTGAGTATGAGAAAGAAGACAGAGGTGGTGACAGAGGCTATCATATGGCTGACCATGTAACCATCATCTCACACAGCGATTCTATCAGACTCTCGGAGAATGCCACACAAGATAGAAGAGTTCATGATAAGAATGGAGTGCAGCTACTTCTTCTCAGAAATGTCCAAAGTATCACATGGAGCTACTGTCCAGGTCATGCGGAAGTCAGAGGCAAAGAAAGAGTTGATGCATTGACGGACAAGGGAGAAGGAAGAAAATGTACCCTCTCTAAAAATATATGAAGAAAGCACAACCAGCAACTGACTGGTACACTGAATTTATACAACCAGCAACTGACGGGTACACTGAATTTATACAACCAGCAACTGACTGGTACACTGAATTTATACAACCAGCAACTGACGGGTACACTGAATTTATACAACCAGCAACTGACTGGTACACTGAATTTATACAACCAGCAACTGACTGGTACACTGAATTTATACAACCAGCAACTGACTGGTACACTGAATTTATACAACCAGCAACTGACTGATACACTGAATTTATACAACCAGCAGCTGACTGGTACACTGAATTTATACAACCAGCAACTGACTGGTACACTGAATTTATACAACCAGCAACTGACTGGTACACTGAATTTATACAACCAGCAACTGACGGGTACATTGAATTTATACAACCAGCAACTGACTGGTACACTGAATTTATACAACCTTAGACAAGTAATGAACCAGTTAGCTGATAACTTATGGGAATGTCACAAGTGAAATGAGGCTGATTCCCAAGTAAGATGCAACTTACAAAAGACTGATGATTTTAATAACAATAGTGTCACCAACCTTGGAAGATGTTTCTGGAAGAACCAGTTTGGAATCCTTCACGAGGGACTGAACTGGGATGGTCACATCAATGCATGATTGCTCCATGATTTCTCTGTGCGGATAAATTAAAGTATTTGACAATACACCCATAATATTCATATCAAGTAAGAAATATATTACACTACACCCATAATGCTCATATCATGCTGAAAGTATATTACATTTATAGGTACACAATTCAATATGATTACGATTTGGAACATTATTTTTTTTATTAATTTGGTAGCATAATCATTCCAGTAACATGGATACTCTTGGACACTTGATCATACATCATCTTCTGGCAAACATCTTTCCTTGAACACTTGATTTTCTGGCAAAAATCTTTCCTTGGACGCTTGATCTTCTGGCAAACATCTCATCCTGGACACGTGAATTTCTGGCAAACATCTCATCCTGGACACGTGATTTTCTGGCAAACATCTCATCCTGGACAATTGATTTTCTGGCAAACATCTCATCCTGGACACTTGATTTTCTGGCAAACATCTCATCCTGGACACTTGATTTTCTGGCAAACATCTCATCCTGGACAATTGATTTTCTGGCAAACATCTCATCCTGGACACTTGATTTTCTGGCAAACATCTCATCCTGGACAATTGATTTTCTGGCAAACATCTCATCCTGGACACTTGATTTTCTGGCAAACATCTCATCCTGGACACTTGATTTTCTGGCAAACATCTCATCCTGGACACTCAGTTCCCCAATTGTTCATTAATCTTCTGACAATCCCCTCCTCTTCGACACATCCTATTCTGTGTTTCTGTTTCTGTATCTAGTCCTGATCAACCTCCTTACACTACTAGCAAACTTAGTTGTACATGTATTTTTCTGGGTGGGTGGAATATATTTCCTCCAAGTATTTACTTTTATTCAAGTTAAGATCAACTCTCTGGTATATACTACTTTAGATGACTCCTGCCCCGTGGAAATTTATGTAAGAATGTTGGACTACATATTTTATAATATCTCATAACATGATGAAATTACTACGGTAATAAAACTCACTCATCAAAGGGTGGCAGCTTTCCATATACTGCACTGATAACAATGAGACCTGATTTTCTTTCCTCTTGTTCAACACACCTTTCATATGTTTCTTTCATTAGTTCTACCTGTGGGAAGGTAAGTACACAATAATTAGATCTATTAAATTCATGTTCAGAATTGTTGTTCATGTTCATATTCAGCATGATCCAACTTGTTCATGTTCATATTCAGCATGATCCAACTTGTTCATGTTCAGAGTTTTCTCTATTACTACAAATAGATGAGTTTTCTCTACTACTACAAATAGATGAGTTTTCTCTACTACTACAAATAGATGACTTTTGTCTATTGCTACAAATAGATAATTTTTCTTTACTACTACACATAGAAGACTTTCTTCCAAATGGCAAATATAAGACTTTCTTCCAATGGCAAATATAAGACTTTCTTCCAATGGAAAATATAAGACTTTCTTCCAATGGAAAATATAAGACTTTCTTCCAATGATAAATGCAATAAAAACTATTAAAAATAGTTGAATATTTATATATCTCTCCCAAAATAAATGCCTTGCAGCGAAATCCATCAACATTGAAAACACTGTCACTGTACCGGATAATACTTACAGCTTTCTCTGCCTCAGTCTTCCTTAATGCCATCCTGTCAGCATAATCCTCTTTATTTTTCTCCAGGTCCCTGTGGAAGGAGATTGAAACATGCTGCAGCTGGACTGGTGAAGATGAAGCTTCACAACATTAGGTCTATGATTTATAACATTCTTAAGTTTGTGTCACTATGTTAGCTCATTCTAAACTAACCTGTTGTGTGTATGTTAGTGTGTATATATGTGTGTGTGTGAGTATGTAAGACCAAGTGTTTGTGGAGAGGGTGAGAGGAAATATCATCTGAGACTATGGATGAGGGTGGATGTTAGAGGTTGTGAGATTTTATGTGTGAGAGATTATGCGTGAAAGATGTGTGTGTGTTAACATGATTGCACACGAGATCTTGTGTGTGTGTGTGTGTATGCATAGGAACTATGTGTGAAGGCGTATGTGTGGAGGATCAGAGATTATGTTTGAATGTTAATGTGTGAAGGTCAGAGGTTATGTGTGGATGGTTAGAGGTTATGTGTGGAGGTCAGAGGTTATGTGTGGAGGTCAGAGGTTATGTGTGGATGGTTAGAGGTTATGTGTAAGGGATCAGAGGTTATATGTGGATGATCAGAGATTATGTGTGGAGAATTAGAGGATGTTTTTGATGTTTATGTGTGGAGAGTCAGGTTATGTGTGGAGAGTCAGGTTATGTGTGAGGGGCTGGAGGTTGTGTCTATTATCTTTGTGAAGTAAATACCAGAAAATTTCTATAAACACAAAAAAAAAACATTCTAGAGAAACAAGACTGCAGACTTTGAGAAACAGCAATAAAACATTAAAACAGACAGTGGAATCAATATTTGCAGAATCAGATTGCAACATGGCAATGGGCTACAAGAAACAGAAAGAAGTCAACCAAACAGAAAATACCAAGAAACAGACAACATACTCTAGGAAGAATATTTGAAGAAACACAAAACAGAATTTAATAAACAGAAAACAGACTATGGAACATACTAAGGGAAACAAAAAACAAGAAAACAGGATACAAGAAACAGACAAATGTCTTACTTGTGTTTCTGATGCTCTACAAATGGCTCAATGATCATTGTCTTGACGACGTAGTAGGAAATCAACGGGACTAGAACCCCATACATAATAGCACTGGGGTTCACACCCTCAGACAAGAATATTGGAAAGAAGAATGTCTGTTGACCACGAAGTAACCTAGAGATAAACATTTAACAAACTGATTGTACCTAGCCTTTCAGCTCACAAACATATGCCTATATCACACTAGGACATTGGGTCAAAGGACATCAGCACATGGACCACTGGATCAGCAGCCAATCATCTAATCTTTCAACAGCAGTTCACACTGTCTACCCTTTTTCGTTATCATAATCTATTTTCCACCATTCTAGGGAAATATTTTTCCCCTTTACCCATCTATTTTAACCATTCCCTATATCATTATCTATTTTTCACCATTCTAGTAAGGAACTTCCCTCTGTTAATTAATGATCACCATTTATTTTCCACCACCGCACATGCCGCTTCCTTCTCCCCATCTAATAAACCATCTTTGTCACATCATCTAGTCACTATTTAATAATCACTAAATTGCCTTTGCTGAAGACAGATGTGTGGGGCCATTGGTACAAATAAAATAGCGACATTTCCATTCTCTGGGCGACATCCTGCTAGAAATATAGTGGGAACATTGTCCTGTGACAAGAGAGAAATAGATGGAGATTGAGGAACATTGTCCCATGACAAGAAAGAACTAGAGGGAGTTTGAGGAACATTGTCTTGTTACAAGAGAGAACTAGCGGGAGTTTGAGGAACATTGTCTTGTTACAAGAGAGAACTAGCGGAAGTTTGAGGAACATTGTCTTGTTACAAGAGAGAACTAGCGGGGGTTTGAGGAACATTGTCTTGTTAGAAGAGAGAACTAGCGGTAGTTTGAGGAACATTGTCTTGTTACAAGAGAGAACTAGCGGGAGTGTGAGGAACATTGTCTTGTTACAAGAGAGAACTAGCGGGAGTGTGAGGAACATTGTCTTGTTACAAGAGAGAACTAGCGGGAGTTTTGAGAGAATGAACGCTGAAGAAGAAGACTAAATAACCACACTATAAATCATTGTCTATTTTTCACGAAAATATCACAAATCTTAGGCCCTGTAACACATTATGAAAAAAGAAGTTTTATAAACATCTTGGTTTTAGCGGATTACTGGCAGAATGAGTTTTCTTAAAAGGTTGTTTTAGTGGAGAAGGTCAAGATTTTTATGTCATGCGATCAGAAAGGTAATACTTGACATTTAGTAACCACCGAAAAGATCAAGGGAGAAGAGACTGAGGAAGTGTAAAAAATTGCTTGATGGGTTGTTACTGTGGCACAGAAAGATGTCACCAAATGAAATTATTAACTACACAAGAGACAGAGAGTTGTGGAGAAACATGATCGCCTACACCACTCAGTTTGACACTTGATTGATTACTTTAGTGGCTTCTTGCATAAATAGAGTTAAGAAAAACAAACAAACTGTATTTTGCTGAATTAAAAAAGTGATTGTTTTTAGAAATGACTTCTCCCTTATTGGTAGCACATCTTATTGAAGATGTAGTCAGCACAGCAAGTTCTGGCTATGTTGACGTTAGTGTCCAAACGTCAGCACTAACAACGAAAACTAAAAGAAAACTTGTTACAACAGAAATAACGTGACGATGTAGAATCCTCGAAGCAACAATAAGAGACAGAATCAGAAGTGAATACATCAGACGACTAACAAACTCAATGCCAATCATGGATTACATCAGAAGTCAACAGATTAAGTGGTTCCAGATGCTTCCAGACAGTGCCTCTCCAAAAAGCATTACTATACGGACATGATGGCTACAAAGCCAAGGGAACACCATGCAAACGATGGATTATAGACATAAAAGAGTCCACGAAAACAAGCATATATGAAGCACACAAAAAGGCCGTCTCCAGAGAACTATTCTACCCTGACGCTGCAAAGCATAAAGGGGTATAACACGCAAAGAAAGCAAGAACAATGTAGTGATCTCCCTTATACTCAGCTAAATATTAGCCATGATAAATACTAATTATGTATTTTGTTGATTTTTTGAACTACTTCTTGATAAAGGTGTTATACAAGTAAATTCAAGAAGTGTTACAGTATAGATTGTGAATTAACTCTTTTGTCTCTTGGCAGCGATTCATCATAAAGTAGATATGCAGCTGATATCATTACATTGTGGAATACCTGGAAAAAAGAAAGCAGATCGTCTGGCTAAAGAGGGAGCTGCCGATGATCGACCAGACGTGCCAATAACTTACCTTCAAAAACATGCTCAAAGAAATTAGAAAATTAACGCCAACACAAGATGACTATCAAATTAAGAACAGACCATACCAAATTGTAATTTTGCGTCTCAGAACAGGACACAACCTACTACATAGCCACATGTATACGAGGTTCACGATTCACAAATGAGCCATGTATACATGTGGACAGGCACCTCAAAAAGCATATACTTCAGGAATACCCAGAATATGAAATGTTGAGACAAATACACTGGCCCAGAGAAACAACAGTGGAAGAAAGCATGTACAGACTTCTGTACGAGTTACAAAACACAGTCAAGTTTATATAAGAGATAAATCTTCATAAATAAACACATTGGAAGTGAGCAAATAAAGAAGTCTCCTGGCAACCAATGTTTCTTAGTCACAATCAACCACTGCTGCTTAAGCCATATAAACGTAAAGTGATTTGTCCATGACTTACTTGATTTTCAGATGGACTCCATGAGGTACTCCGACGAGTACAGTGCCTCCAATGTGGCTAAAATCTGTTACCTTTCTCTCCACCGAACACTCCACCATTCCACCCATTGAACCAATCCTGCAAAGATATAATTATACTATTGTCCGGATTAAATAATTCATTATCTGATTGTCCGTATTAAATAATTCATTATCTGATTGTCCGGATTCAATTTCTATTTGTCTTCATTGGATTAGATTATACTGCATTTAGTGTCTCATTTTCTGGATGAACTGTCTCATTTTCTGGATGAACTGTCTCATTTTTTGGATGAACTGTCTTATTTTCTGGATGAACTGTCTCATTTTCTGGATGGACAGTCTCATTTTCTAGATGAACTGTCTCATTTTCTGGATGAGCTGTCTCATTTTCTGGATGAACTGTCTCATTTTCTGGATGGACAGTCTCATTTTCTAGATGAACTGTCTCATTTTATGGATGAGCTGTCTCATTTTCTGGATGAACTGTCTCATTTTATGGATGAGCTGTCTCATTTTCTGGATTAAAGATAAAGGTAGATCCCATGACATCATCCTGTCGTCAGGATGAGGATAACTCTTCATGTACTAAGCCGCAAACACTATTAGGTGAGGTGGCCAGTTCTCATCCTTGCTTGCTTTACCTCCCATAACGCATGTGTCAGTTACCCATTTACAGCTAGGTCAACTGGAGGAGTAGTCGTGTCAGGGAAGAAATTACAACCCGGATTGTGTTTGTACGATTAACTGTCTCATTTTCTGGATTGTTTTATTTTCTGTATTAAATATCTCACTTTCTGCATTAAAAATGATTCTGTATAGCACTGAAGAAAAACTCTCTCACCTTTATGCACCAAAACATCAGAGATGTATATATAAAACACAATGTATATATTTGTGTACCTGAATGCTCCCCGAAGTTTGGCATTTAAATCCATAAAATTCCTGGTATATGAAAAGGAGATATAACTGGAACGTGTGCCAAGCTGGAATATAAAATAGTGAAGTGGTTTGAAATTTTTTAGAACTTGATCAGCATACTAAAAAGTATGCCATGACACTTTTGCTATGAAACAAGTATTTAATGATGACATGGTCAAATTACATAAACCATGTTATAACTTGAGAGTCTTTCTTCTTCTTCTGCACTTATTCTCCTGCTCCAGCATGGTAGCAGGATGTAGTCCACAGAACAGAGTGTGTTGTTATGTTTTACGTCTTGGCTGTGATATCAACATATTTCTGGTTGACATACTCGATAACAACATGCAAGGTATGGGTCACTGACATTCCATAGGATAGATAAGGTACTCAAACACAACCAAGCATGTAGATAAGGGCTCCACAACCTCCGCAACTGTCACCACCTCCACCACATCTTTCTTAACTACCATCACCTCCACAGCTTCCACCACCTTCATCATAACTATCATCACCTCTACCACATCTACCTTAACTACCATTACCTCCACAACTACCACCACCTTCATCATAACTACCATCACCTCCACCACATCTACCTTAACTACCATCACCTCCACCACATATACCTTAACTACCATCACCTCCACAACTACCACCACCTTCATCATAACTACCATCACCTCCACCACATCTACCGTAACTACCGTCACCTCCATCACATATACCTTAACTACCATCACCTCCACAACTACCACCACCTTCATCATAACTACCATCACCTCCACCACATCTACCTTAACTACCGTCACCTACACCACATATACCTTAACTACCATCACCTCTACAACTACCACTAACTTCATCAGAACTACCATCAACTCCACCACATCTACCTTAACTACCATAACTTCCACAACTACCACCACCTTCACCATAACTACCATCACCTCCACCACAATTACCAACATCTACATCACACTATCACGCCAACTATAACCACCTCCTACCATCACAATTATCACCACCTCCACCCCATCATCACCTTCACAACTACCATCGATTCCACCAAAATTATCGCCACCTTCACCACAACTCCACCATAACTAATACCATCTCCATCACAACTACCATCGTCTCCATCCACACTATCACCACCTCCACAACTACCACTACCTCCACTATACCTACCATCACTTACATCCCACCTACCACTACAACTATTAAATTCAAACAAAATATCACAAACACTATGATACAGACCACTGACCTGTACGCATGATGAAAAGTGGTTTTGTTCACTGCTGTACACGATGTTTGTGGCAATCGAAGATGGTCTACTGAGGTTGTAGGTCAAACGACCTTGCAAGCTTCGGTCAAATTGATAAGCGACCACTGAAAAATAAGTAACCAAAATATAATTACTACTGCGGTAAACATTCACTGATGATACACCTGGGTTTATGATAATAGAATTAATACTGCGGTAACCATTCACTGAAGATACACCTGGGTTTATGATAATAGAATTAATACTGCGGTAAACATTCACTGAAGATACATATGGGTTTAAGATAATAGAATTAATACTGCGGTAAACATTCACTGAAGATACACCTGGGTTTATGATAATAGAATTAATACTAATAGTGGTAAGCTCTCAATGGTTTGTCTGGTGTATGGTAAACTCCATGGTTTGTCTGGTCTGTGGTAAGCTCTCAATTGTTTTTCTGGTCTATGGTAAATTCGATGTTGTGTTTGGTCTATGGTAAACTCTCAATGGTTTGTCGGGTCTATGGTAAACTCTCAATGGTTTGTCGGGTCTATGGTAGATTCCATGGGTTGTCTGGTCTATTGTAAACTCTCAATGGTTTGTATGGTTATTGCCCATTGTCCCGCTGCAAGAGAAATCTAGTAGGACCATTGTCCTGCTGTAAGAGAGATCTGATGGAAGTATGAGAATGGATACTAACAAACATATGGTAGAAAACAACATCGCACAAACATATGAAACAAATGACATTCGATCAAAGTCATGAACCTATGAAACAACAATCAACTAACAATTGTTTGACTGTGACTAATTCTCATAAAATATCAAAATGGTTTGACTGACTAATTATCATAAAATGTCAAAATTTATGTATTTTTTTCTTATAAATATAGTCACACCAAGGTTGTGTAACTCAAAACTGGCTCTAGAAGCATAGAGAATTGACTTCACTCTACACAGATTACCCCAATATGTACTCCATCCCTTACAACAAAATGGAATGCACACTTGCCAAGAGTAGTACTCCTATCATAACCTATTACCTCTGTAACTTCAAGTGATAACCCTCAGAAATCTCTGAAAAAAATTCACTTTAGAAATAAGATGTCACAAGCAAGCTGCTGCTGACACCATCAACTAGATTTGTGACTAGATTTGTGACTAGATTTGTGACTAGATTTGTGACTAGATTTGTGACTAGATTTGTGACTAGATTTGTGACTAGATTTGTGACTAGATTTGTGACTAAATTTGTGCCTAGATTTGTGACTAGATTTGTGACTAGATTTGTGACTAGATTTGTGACTAGATTTGTGACTAGATTTGTGACTAGATTTGTGACTAGATTTGTGACTAGATTTGTGACTAGATTTGTGACTAAATTTCCAAATAAGTTCAGTCCAGAGAACTGATATGCATTGTGTCGCCGATTTATTTGTGTTTATGGCCTAATACATCTGACTTTGTAACAGATGACCAGATTTGTGGCATTATGATGACATTGTCAGTTCTCAAAAATTACAAACAATCAGCTTTTAATTTCTATGTGCAACTCTGGAGGTCTCTCTCCGGAACTTTATTTCATACTAGAATTATTCCAACTCTGGAGGTCTCTCTCCGGAACTTTATTTCATACTAGAATTATTCCAACTCTTAGCGGCGCGTAATGCTTTCAGATAAAGCTTCCTACTTAAAGGATGTACAAATATAATGTTATAGATGAATGTGTTTCTTGTTCTCGGTTTAACTGTATATACACGGCAAGTCATGTTTTATTGATAAATGTTGTATTTGAAATCTCTTTAAGACTCTCCTATAGATTTCTGTGTATCTTTGTTTATATGGGCTAGCGCTTTGCCCTCAATCAGTTTAGTGTATTACAGCCTTGCAGAATATGTTATATAATCTGTTCTGTCTGGTCACAGTGTAAATGAAGTGTGGGGTTTCCACAAGATGAAACTCTCACTATATTTGCATGTTATGTGCTAGAGGTTTACTGTTGCATCATGGTTAGTCTGATGGGTGACATGTGAGACCTTTCACATGCTGATTACTTGATTATCAAATCTGACCACTACTAAGCTAAACATACACCTACCTATTAATTCTACTACTTACTGACAGTGGCCAAGGGTCTGTAGCCAAACTGCGTCACTTCCCCTCTCAGACCACATCGGACATAACTGTACAAACAGACAATTAAAGAAATCAGCAATTAAACAAATATTTCTTTTAAGCAGGAACAAGGATATTAAAATATCATTTAATGTTATGTAATGTTGTGCAACACTCTAACCACTAGACCACACCAGCTCTCTAACCACTTTACTACACAATCACACTAACCACTTGACTAAACTAGCTCTCTAACCACTAGACTACACCATCACTCTAATCGCTTGACTACACCAACACTCTAACCACTTGACTACACCATCCCTCTAACCACTTGACTACACCATCCCTCTATAACCACTTGCCTACACCATCCCTCTAACCACTTGACTGCACCATCCCTCTAACCACTTGACTACACCATCCCTCTACCCAGTTGACTACACCATCCCTCTAACCACATGACTACACCATCCCTCTAACCACGTGACTACACCATCACTCTAACTACTTGACTTCTGTGTTTATTCGGGAAAGGATTAACAGGATATAATCCAGAGAACGGAATGCGATGTCATGGTTTCTTGGTCACATTCACCCTACATGAGATGGAACTGCTAACTTCACCCCAAAACCTCCTTAGTCAACTCAGACAACATTCATGGCAGGTACATAGTATTACTATTCTTTGTCCACCTGTGGAGGCCCTGGCACACACAGACGAACACTGGATTCAATCAGCAATTTAATTACCTGACTAAACCACATGCGATATCAACCATCTTGTATAGACATCACTTGACTTACCATCTTTCTGTTAGCTGCCTGAGACATGTACCATCTTATATAGACATCCCTTGACTTACCATCTTTCTGTTAGCTGCCTGAATCCTGTTACTCCAACAGCTGATGCAGAACCTACATGAAACTCCACCTAATATTGTAGAAAGGAAATTACTGAACTACATACATTCACTAGCATAATAACAACACTAGCACAATAACAACATTAGCACAATAACAACATTAGCACAATAACAACACTAGCACAATAACAACATTAGCACAATAACAACACTAGCACAATAACATCAAACGTCTTCCTTGCAGTTCTTCAGTCAGTCATCAGATCACAACACCAGTAGCATAAATGAATGGTGTGATTAATTTCTTCAGTGCCATGTGCACATGTGAAAAAGCAGCACAGGGTGTCAAACATATACTTCAAGAGTGTTCTATTAAACGCTGAGGAAGACATATTTTTTCCAGTGGAAACAACACTGGAATCAAGGCTCTGTGGGTCACTGTGTGGGCTACAGGGGACTGTGAGTTTTATTCTGGGGATGGAATTACAGATATAGACAAGTTTCAAGTGAACCAAAAAAGAAGAAGAAATTTCTTCAGTCAGTCATCAGATAACAGAGTCAATATCATCAATGAATTATGTGATTCATTTCTTCAGTCAGTCATCAGATAACAGAGTCAATATCATCAATGAATTATGTGATTCATTTCTTCAGTCAGTCATCAGATAACAGAGTCAATATCATCAATGAATTATGTGATTCATTTCTTCAGTCAGTCATCAGATAACAGAGTCAATATCATCAATGAATTATGTGATTCATTTCTTCAGTCAGTCATCAGATCACAGCACCAATAGCTTAAATCAGTGTTTCCCAACCTTTTTTATACTACGCCCCATAAAAGCCTTTATACAAGTTTGATGCGCCCCCTCACCACCCAATGTGACATATACATAGTTTTGTAAAGAAAAAAAATTGAATTATTCAATAAATGAAGCCTAATTACAACTTGTTCATGAAACAAGACACACAATTAGATTATATCAGAGCTTTACAATCATTAAAAAATAGTTGATAAGTTGATGTCAAGGTTATATAGTCCAATCACCATCACATCCATTGATTTTTTTCTGTCGTTCGTCTATAATGTCTATATCTGCAATGTTGTTTCTTGTATAAATTGGACAGTGTTTTCCATTTCTTGTTTTGTACCATAAAGTTTAACATTCATCGGTGTATCAGAAGGCCAGTATGTGCACCTTAATGTGTTATAGTTTGCACATTCTTGAAGGATATGTTCTGAAGTCTGGTTGGCTTGTCCAAAAATACACTTTGCTGTTGCCCCAATTTTAAATTTTGTGCATATATAGCTGTTTAGTCTATTGTGTCCAGTTCTGAGTCGAAATATGATGACCTGTTCTTGTCTGTTAAGTAAGTGGTAGTAGTCCCGTGGAGGTAAGTTTGACTTTCGTTGTGCCGTTATCATGGATTTCTTTTGGTGACGTCTGATTGGTACATCCGGTTGCTGCATGTTAACACCTTCCTTGGCGAGTTGATCAGCTCTCTCATTTCCTGCTATTCCACAGTGTGATGGAATCCATTGCAGTTTAATTCTACACTTATTTTGCACTATGGACAATATCTCTTTTAACTCTGCTAGGTTATTAGATTGTAGTGCTTCTAGTACTGATTTTGCATCTGTAAGTATTACAATAGGGCGTGAGGTTCTGTCCAATGTTAACAGTTTCTCTGCAGCTGTACAAATAGCTTTGATTTCAGAGTCATAGTTGTTGCAGTAATTCCCCGTTGGTATACACGTGGAATCAGTTGTACCATCTGGGTATTCTACATATACACCACTTCCCCCATTTCTTACTGCATTCTGTGCGGATCCATCTGTATATACTCTGGTCCATAGATCACTTGAGTAAGCGTCATCGAGGAAACTGAGAGCTGCCACCATTTTCTGCAGATTATTCAGCTGTTAATCCCCATACACTTCACTTAGAATATGGAGCATGGAGTTTATCATCAAACACCACACTACAGAACGTGGATAGAGTACAGAACCAAGCACTCAGAATCATTACAGGCGCAATGAGATCCACACCAATCATAGAAATGCAGAATATCGAAGGGATGCAGTCATTGAAAGAGCGTAGAGATACTAAAATTATAATTGATGGAGAAAAGTTCCTTTACCACTATAGTCACCCAAAGAAGGAAGGATTCCAGAATCTGTCACAAGGACGGCTTAAAAGAAACAGCTTCATAAACCAGGCCAAGCTTCTACGTAGACATGTATCGGATCTTCCAGAGGTAACAATACCACTGATATTTCAACATCCATTAATTTTAGTCGTAGTATTAGAAAGATCATCGTAAGGTAGATAACCACTTTCATAAGATTGCCAATAAAAAATCATTAGTTATTTCCCTCTAACGTGTACTTTGAATGAAAATAGTTTCTAAACAAGCTTCTTGTGGAAGGTAGAGGGTGAGAGAAAAGTAGGACGACCAAAAGAAACTTTACACAGAACAATAAAACAGAGAAATCAGATTATTGGATATAAGTAATACAGAAGAACTACAGGAACTTTCAGCGAACTACTCAATATGTAAAGAACTAGGTATAGGAACTTTTTGCTCCAGGAAATTTCAACGAACTACTCAACATGGAAAGAAATACTACAACTTGCAACGAAGTACTTTTCTTCTTCGTGTTCGCTGTTTAGCATATCTATATAAAACATAGAATGAAACATGGACCCTAAGTAAAACAGCGGCAAAGAAGATTAACGCCTTTGAGATGAAATGCTACAGAAGAATACTTAGAATATCATGGAAGGAAAAAAAAGAGAAACTCAGATATTATAAACACATTAAAGATTCCAGAGTGTTGGTTACTAAACACAATAACAAAAAGAAAACTACACTTGTTTGGTCATTTAAAGAGATACAGCAATTTAGAAAGACAAATAATGGAGGGCAGAGCTCCTGGGCGAAGGAGGAAAGACAGACCAAGAAGACAATGGACTGACGACATTAAAGATAACATGAATACGTCGTTGGAAAATGCAAGCCGCATCGCCCATGACAGAGAAGGGTTCAATGAGTTCAGTGGAAGACAACGTTCTGGAGAGAATACGTCACATAACACAAAGCGTCTGGATAAATGTTGTTGTATTTGAAAGCTCCTCAGTGCTCCAATGCAACTATTTGTGGATATCCGTCTATGTGACCAGTGTTCCTTTCTTAACTGGTTTGGTGTAAAGTAGCTTTGCAGGATATGTTCCGCTGTCTGTGCTGCCTGCTAATATGGAGGCGATGGAAGCAATTTTAATCTATTCAGGTGACTGTTGTGTCTGATGTGTCATGTCTTGATGCGGAAGATAATAACCTGCTCAACTCTGTCAAGATAGTGATTGTTGTCTTTTGGGTGGTCAACTTTCCTAATAGGTTTGATGAGGGTCCTCTTTTCTTGGTTGGTGATTTCTTTATTTTGTTTCTCCTGCGTTTCTCAATCTTAGGCCAGAACATCTGCCTCTTCATTTTCTGGTATGTCAAAGTGGGATGGCATCCACTGTAGTACAACCCTTTTTTTGGACGCTCACTTCTCGTATGGCTTCTATCAGTTCTGGAAGTTTATCGCTGTGAAGGCCATGTAGGACAAACATTGCATCAACAAGAAACACCACCCATTGACTCGTGTACAAACATTGCATCAACAAAAAACACCACCCATTGACTCGTGTACAAACATTGCATCAAAAAAAAACACCACCCATTGACTCGTGTGTTTTTAATTATTTCTGAAGCAATGCTTAGGGTCTGCACTTCTGCACAGTAGATGGAACAAATATCCCAGTTGGTGAACTTGTGGATTCATTTTCTTATCTGAATATTTTATGTATACACCTCTAGCACCTCCATTCTTTACTGCTCTGGTTACTGATCCGTCTGTATACACTTGCATCAACGCTTCTCTGTGGTACATATCATGAATCATGTTGCATACTATTATTTTCTTGTGGAAAGTATTCAGATCTTTCATAAAAATATGACTACTGTCCTAAGTGACATCTTTCATAGATAAATGACTACTGTCCTATGTGACATCTTTCATAGATAAATGACTACTGCCCTATGTGCCATAATTCATAAATAAATGACTACTGTCCTATGTGCCATCTTTCATAGACAAATGACTACTGTACTATGTGCCATCTTTCATAGATAAATGACTACTGTCCTATGTGCCATCTTTCATAGATAAATTACTACTGTCCTATGTGCCATAATTCATGGATAAATGACTACTGTCCTATGTGCCATCTTTCATAGACAAATGACTACTGTCCTATGTGCCAACTTTCATAGATACATGACTACTGTCTAATCCTATGTGCCATATTTCATAGACAAATGACTACTGTCCTATGTGCCATCATTCATAGATAATTGACTACTATCCTATGTGCCATCTTTCATAGATAAATGACTACTGTCCTATGTGACATCTTTCATAGATAAATGACTACTGTCCTATGTGCCATATTTCATAGATAAATGACTACTGTACTATGTGCCATCTTTCATAGATAAATGACTACTGTCCTATGTGCCATCTTTCATAGATAAGTGACTACTGTCCGATCCTATGTGCCATCTTTCATAGACAAATGACTACTGTCCTATGTGCCATCTTTCATAGACAAATGACTACTGTCCTATGTGCCATCTTTCATTGATAAATAACTACTGTCCTATGTGCCATCTTTCATAGATAAATGACTACTGTCCTATGTGCCATCTTTCATAGATAAATGACTACTGTCCTATGTGCCATCTTTCATAGATAAGTGACTACTGTCCGATCCTATGTGCCATCTTTCATAGACAAATGACTACTGTCCTATGTGCCATCTTTCATTGATAAATGACTACTGTCCTATGTGCCATCTTTCATAGATAAATGACTACTGTCCTATGTGCCATCTTTCATAGACAAATGACTACTGTCCTATGTGCCATCTTTCATAGACAAATGACTACTGTCCTATGTGCCATCTTTCATTGATAAATGACTACTGTCCTATGTGCCATCTTTCATAGATAAATGACTACTGTCCTATGTGCCATCTTTCATAGATAAATGACTACTGTCCTATGTGCCATCTTTCATAGATAAGTGACTACTGTCCGATCCTATGTGCCATCTTTCATAGACAAATGACTACTGTCCTATGTGCCATCTTTCATTGATAAATGACTACTGTCCTATGTGCCATCTTTCATAGATAAATGACTACTGTCCTATGTGCCATCTTTCATAGATAAATGACTACTGTCCTATGTGCCATCTTTCATAGATAAGTGACTACTGTCAGATCCTATGTGCCATCTTTGACCCAACAGGAATTAACCAATAGCTGAACTAGAGAACTGTTTGAAGTTATTTCTCTAGTTTCTCATCTGTTCCTGGGAATGAGTGGGATGCACAGAAGAACAAGACTGTTTACCTTCCATGCATGTTGTAAGAGTTTTAAACTAAGGAGGTTATGGATGGAATCGGCTGTCCCATCAAGTATACGATCAAAGTGACCCGGAAGCCATGCTGACGTTGGATGTGTCAGGCCGAAAGACTCAGATATTGCAGCAAAGCTGTAAACTATTGCACGACGCATTCTTTTATCTAGACTACATGCTGCTAATCTGCAAGGTATTTGTTTATCCAGGGAATGTGGATACAGTTGAGTAACCAAGGCGACATCAGAACTTGTATAAGGCTATGTTGTCTCAAAGGAACGCTTGTGTTAGGGGAGCTTATGCATGTGCATGTTTTGTCTTCGAAGAGCGACATTCTAATCTGGCAGTATCCAAGGATCATTGTATCACGCCAGGAGTGTAACACATTCTTCTGGACAAACTAATTCGTCATTATTCTCTTAGATATTTGTTGATCCACATGCCGTAGATCGCAGACCTAGTATTCATATCACCTAGGAATCTGCCACAAGATGACAATGGTATAATGTCCATTGGCCTGCATCTTGTCACCATCCATGCTGACAAAAGTAAGAAATCCAGACACGACGTTCTGTGACAATGATCATTTTTCACAAGTTTGTTTTTTTGTTTTGCGTTCGCTCCATTGTAACCATCACGGATATCCGTGCGATTTCCGCCGGGAGCGTGATTACGTTGTGCCACCGTTATGCGCCTTGTAGGCCTAGCACATCCGATTTCGGCATGCCTTGACAATTCGGGTGGGCTACCCTTAGCCTGTGACAGCCTATATATCTGTCTCCAGGCACGCGTAGTGGTGACTCTTCGCCCAGACGATTTTTGCTCTCGTCTGACTCGTACGAGATGTTCCACTGTCTATGAACTTGCCTCGTGTAATTGGACGTGCTGTGCCTGTGCCCATTGGGTACTGAACCGTTTCTAATCCGTGAGCCTGGTTCCTTAAGGGGAAGAACTCAACAGAGGAGTTGGACCCTGGCTCTTTCGCCCTCTTAGCCGAGGTGTCATTCACCGAACATCGTTTACCCCTTGTCCAGGTTCGAGTCTCACACCACGCGTTTGAGAGCAAGGCGTTCTCGAGCTGAGCGTCCTTGTCCCAATAGCGCCTGAGCCCATCAGGTACTGAACCCTTTCTCTCTTCAAGTGTATTTCCGGTGTAGGAAAACCTGACAGTAGAGTTGGGCCAGGGCTAAATCGTTGTCCCTTTTGTGCCTGAGCCCATAGTGTACGGAACCCTTTCTCTCTGCAAGTGTGCTTCCGGTATAGGAAATCTTGACAGTAGAGTTGGGCCAGGACTACCATCATTGTCCCTTTCTTGCCTAAGCCCATCGGGTACAGAACCCTTTCTCTTCGCGAGCATATTTCCGGTTTAGGAAGGCTCGACATTAGAGTTGGATTAGGTCTTCTTGCTTTACCAAACGCAAATGAGTGGGTCTGGGTCTCTGCCTGTAAGGGACACAGGTAACTAGAAGCTCGACTCGAGCTGACGGAGCTTGTACTCGTAGTTCCCCTTTCCTAGGGACTTTTCACTTTCTATTTGCAGTTCGCGCTGCCCTCTAACGCTGTTCTGCCCTGTCATTGTTTCATTGTACTCGGTATGAAATCTATTTGTCTCTCGCCATGCATCTAGACTACATGCTGCTAATCTGCAAGGTATTTGTTTATCCAGGGAATGTGGATACAGTTGAGTAACCAAGGCGACATCAGAACTTGTATAAGGTTATGTTGTCTCAAAGGAACGCTTGTGTTCTTACTTTACGTGCATTTTACATTGGCCGCCCCTCCAATGTCCGGACTGACTAGCTTCACTGTATGTCGACAGTGTCGCTATATGTGGTGATGCTGGTCGTGTCGGAGATATTGTCTGTCTCTTGTGCTGTCAAATCTCTTTCCATATGTTACCTCCACATTCTCGGACACGATCCCCAAATGCTAATGCCAGAATCAGCTCGAGCTGCTGTGTTTCTGTTTCCAGGGTGCACCGCATGGAGGTACATTTGTGATCTTGGTTATCTGCTAACCCTGGGTCCGCCTAGAGCAATGCGTTCCCGTTGCACCCCTTTTCACAAGTGAAAGATTGACAGCATTTCCCCAAACTTTGTGTAGTCACCTCTGACAATGTGTCTGGGAAGAAGACAGTGATTCTATTCTTTGCATCCTGAACTAGAAGCCCATGTTCTGGTTGCCACAGAGTCGTATCGCAAAAAGAAATATAATTACATATTATAGAGAAAATGCTGAAGTAAGAAGAAACAAGCATTTTAATTCACCTCTGTCCATCCTTTAGTGGACATCAGACGCCTCCACATGATGCTAAACATACCCTGGCCAACAGCATTACGTGTGTCTAGATTACCGCCAATCACCATTGTGTCTTTGTGGGTCAGTGGACATTCCACAGACTGACCAATGCTCATCGAACTTATCTCCATGGATCTGCTGGGCCTGAAAATATGTAATAACAACATGAAATAAATTCTAACATTTCTGCACTCCATACAAAAAAATGTTAAATAATGATGATGTTCCTCATTCGCAAGCAAAGATGAGCATATCATGAAAAACAATAAATGCCATGAAACAAAATAAATAATATTTATAAATTGGTAATTGTATAATTTGGTCTGTGAGTTCGTAGATGTCCGATGAGTCCGATTCGTGCACGGAAAGTTCTATTGCAGTGCATGCAGGAGTGCTGAAAGTTCGGGGTTGGAGAATTTTCGGATTTGTCCTTCTGCTTCCTGCGCTTGCTGATTGCCCGCAGTGTTCTTTCTTGTTCAAATTTCGTGATGCCGGCAGTGATCTGGGAGTGCCAGGCTGAGCGATCAAATGTTGTAGTCTCTCAGGAGCTAGGATCGATGCTGCAGTGTTTGAGAGAGCATTTTATGTGTTCGAAGCGCTTTTTCTACCCTCCGCTTGAACGTTTACCTTCGTACAACGCCCCATAGAATAATCTATTTGGAAGGCGCTTGTCTGGCATACGGACGATGTGGCCTGTCCAGCGGAGTTGGGACCTAGTCAGTTAAATACTGAAACAAACACTAGACATGTACATGGTGTTCTCAATAAACACATAAACACGTAGATCAGAACAAGATAACCAGGATTTGAATCCAGGTCTGCTCAAACTGTGAGTGAACTGACTTCCTTTTCGAGTGAACCAAGATAGCATTTTCAGTTCAATTGGAAATATTTGTAAATCGTCAATGATTCCAGGTTGAAACAGCCTAAGAAAATGGGTACCAGATTACCTGGAAAAGTAAATGCAGCGAGCTTGATGCTGACCACTTTATTCGCAGGTATGTTTTTGGTAAACGAAATAATATGGGCCTAACAGATGTTGTTCCATAATTCCTTATAATCTCTTCACTGTTCATATGGTCGCTTATTGTTCTGCTTGCTGCTTTTCTTAGACATCTCATTTCACACGTTGAAAGATTTCTCTCATGTTCTTTTGTTAGTGTCCATGTCTGACATTAATGTCTTCGTAGGATAACTAATACCCATTGGAGTGAATTCAAATTGACTGATAAAATCAGAGAAGAGACACATCAAAATTTCATCACAGATGTTATCAGAAAACGCCGTTGGTCCTACATCGGGCATGTCCTACGCGCAGACACCAACAGAATACACCACCAATCTCTTGAATGGATAACTACAGGCAAAAGAGCAAGGGGTAGACCAAAAGAAACACTCAGAAGAACAATACTTGTAGAAAGTAAAACAACCAATATTCATACTATTCAAGAACTGCACAGAATAGCTTTGAACAGACATAATTGGAGAGATCTTACCTCTACCCTATGCGCTAACTTCAGCGCAAAAGGAAAATGAATGAATGAATGTCTGACATTGATAACACAGTGTTGGTATGAAGATTCAATGTATGATTTGTATTTTTGTTGCCATCGAGGTATATTTGTTTTTCAAAATTGATGTAAGTTTATTCACCCAAGTCACACCTAGGGCGTGGGGAAAACAATGGAAAAATTTCCTTTTTTAAACCCTTGGTTCTGCAAAAATACTACCGCTACTAATACTACTGTTACTAATACTAATACTACTACTACTACTACTACTACTACTACTACTACTACTACTACTACTACTACTACTACTACTACTACTACTACAATTACTAGTGCTACTAAAGCTGCTGCTGCTACTACAAGTCAACTCTTCTGGTATGTATTGCTGACCAAACAGTGTCTTACATTTCCTCTCTCTCTCTTTCAGATCTTACAAGAAACAGATGATACTTTCACATTACTTTATAAAAAAAAACTTATAGAAATTTTGAGTTTCTTTTCTTACAGCAATATCAAGTTTTAAGTGTACTCTGTAATGAAAGCTCTGGACTGCATGTTATCCTGGTAAAGAGCTGTCTATAAATATTTCTATCCATATACATTTTTCTGTCCATAATTAACTATGTCACCTATTGAAAGGGGAGGGGGGGGGGTACTAAAAAGATTGACAGTTGTTGGCAAGGTGAAAGGAGGTTTGACAAAATTTAACATCAACAATATCTATTTGTTATGCACCAATGAAATTGTGTCAATATGAAAACAAAAAATGTTCTAGTAATGTGAAACAAAACATAATATAGTTATTGCTGTAATCCTGCTGTTAAAAATAGTGTTTTTATTGGGGAGGGGAGAATATTGACATTATTCTATTGCTTAAGAGCCTCTACGGAGTGCTTTTAAAGACAACAGAAGCACAGGTTGCTTTGACATAACAGTTGCCACAATATGTATAGGATGAATATTTGAACTCTGGAAACCAATTGTATATAGGAAATAAGAAAGACATTGTTAGAATTCTTGGAAAATGCAACAAACAAACAAACAAAGAATTTAAACACAGCACTTACTGGTAGTCATCCATTATGTCATCAGTTTTGGCATCGAATATTTCAGTGGCATTTAGAGCTACAGAGATAGTTCCCTGAAATTCAAACAAAATCACAAGACTTCTGAAGTTAGAATAGACAACATCACAAGACTTCTGGAGTTAGAATAGATAACATCACAAGACTTTTGGAGTTAGAATAGACATCACAAGACTTCTGGAGTTAGAATAGACAACACCACAAGACTTTTGGAGTTAGAATAGACAACATCACAAGACTTTTGGAGTTAGAATAGACATCACAAGACTTCTGGAGTTAGAATAGACAACATCACAAGACTTTTGGAGTTAGAATAGACAACATCACAAGACTTTTGGAGTTAGAATAGACATCACAAGACTTCTGGAGTTAGAATAGACAACATCACAAGACTTTTGAAGTTAGAATAGACATCACAAGACTTTTGGAGTTAGAATAGACAACATCACAAGACTTTTGGAGTTAGAATAGATAACATCACAAGACTTTTGGAGTTAGAATAGATAACATCACAAGACTTTTGGAGTTAGAATAGACATCACAAGACTTTTGGAGTTAGAATAGACAACATCACAAGACTTTTGGAGTTAGAATAGACATCACAAGACTTTTGGAGTTAGAATAGACAACATCACAAGACTTTTGGAGTTAGAATAGACAACATCACAAGAATTTTGGAGTTAGAATAGACAACATCACAAGACTTTTGGAGTTAGAATAGACAACATCACAAGACTTCTGGAGTTAGAATAGATAAAAACGACACTAAAGAAACGTTATGTAAGCAGCTATGTTACCATAGGAGAAATAGATAAAAGCTTGACATTGTGACATGGGAGAACATGAGAGAAGATGATATGACAGCTTGGAATTGTAACATGGGAGAAGATGAGAGAAGATGCAAGACAGTTTGGTATTGGGACATTGAAGAAGAGAGAAGATGATAAAGTGCTTCGCATTGTGACGTGGGAGAAGATGAGAAGATGAAAGACAAGATGCCGACATATAATATGAATCTGCAATGCATGTTGCAAAACATGATTACGGAAGTTGTGAGGTTGGGCAGGCTATTCCATACCATAGAAAGTCAAAATAACCCAGATGCCATGATTAAAACAGATGTGTCAAGCCAAAAAGATCAGACATTACAGCCAATCTGCAAACTGTGACACAACACATTTGATTCTCTGGACTACATCCTGCTAACTAGTAGGAGTTTGAGAACAAGTATAGAATAAATATTTAATATGATAGATTTGTTCTAGGATCACAAGTTACTTAAGGTATACACTTGCTGTAATTTACTTTCTTCAAATTCAAAGAAAAATAACTCTATTCAAACAAGAAAAACAATTTCAGAGTTAAAGTTCTTGAATGTGACTGACAAATGACAAGTTCACAAATCCTAATTGATGACAGGCTGCTCAACTTTATGACATTACTAATAAATGATAAACTGACATAATGAATTGAATAAAATGACAAGTTAACATAATGGCTTGACTGAAATGAAAAGATAACATGATGGCAAGATAACAATGAATCAGCTAAAGTGACAAATTAACATAATGGATAGATTAAAGTGACAAATTAACAAAATGAATAGACTAAAGTGACAAATTAACATAATGGATAGATTAAAGTGACAAATTAACAAAATGAATAGACTAAAGTGACAAATTAACATAATGGATAGATTAAAGTGACAAATTAACAAAATGAATAGACTAAAGTAACAAATTAACATAATGGATAGATTAAAGTGACAAATTAACAAAATGAATAGACTAAAGTGACAAATTAACATAATGGATAGATTAAAGTGACAAATTAACAAAATGAATAGACTAAAGTGACAAATGAACATAATGGCTCATCTGAATGGCAAGTTCCCCACAACGTAATGACTTGAAAGATACATAATAATCAACTTATGATAATCACCCTCGGGTTAGTCCTCTGCTGTAACCGTCTTTCCTCCTTTTCCTTCTGTACTCTCTCGTATTCAGTAATAATTTCTGAAGGTGTTTTCGTGCGGGCAATAACCTATGGAAGACATGTTTAACAAGACACCATCAAATTCATCTACTTTATGTGCTGACTTCTTTATAAAATATATTATCTATTTCATGTTTGAAGTGTCAACTAGGCCTGGACTGCTAGTTCAAGGACTAAAGAATAGAGCCACTGTCTTCTTTCCAGACATGTCATAGAAGGCGACTAATGGAAAGTTGCGGGATAGGCTGGAAACCTGTTACCTGTGAAAAATTAATTGTCACATGATCGTGCCTGGATTTCTTACTTTTGTCTTCTGTCTAATTGTCTCCATGGATGATGGAGAGATGCATGCTAGCGAACATGGCATCTCTATCCTTGTGTGGCAGGTTCCTAGGTGGCGGGGAATGCTAGGTGAGTCATCACTCCAGAGTGACAACAGATCTGAGATTAGAATAATGAACTTGTTGGACTAGACATATATGCCGCACTCCTGGTAGGATGGGATGATTCTAGGAAACTGCCACACTGGGATGTCTCTCCTGGGAGATATCTATAACCACCCCAATCCCTAAACACAACCTTGTCTTTGAAACAGCAAATAGTTTGTGCTTGAGTCTCGTATTTTTATCATTCATCTCAAAAACATCATCTCAGTACCGTCAAGTTCATCTCACAAACATCATCTCAGTACCGTCAAGTTCATCTCAAAAACATCATCTCAGTACCGTCAAGTTCATCTCAAAAACATCATCTCAGTACCGTCAAGTTCATCTCAAAAACATCATCTCAGTACCGTCAAGTTCATCTCAAAAACATCATCTCAGTACCGTCAAGTTCATCTCAAAAACATCATCTCAGTACCGTCAAGTTCATCTCAAAAACATCATCTCAGTACCGTCAAGTTCATCTCAAAAACATCTCAGCAGCCTCATGTTCATCTCAAAAACATCACAGCAGCCTTATATTCATCTCAAAAACATCCCAGCAGCCTTATGTTCATCTCAAAAACATCTCAGTAGCCTCCAGTTTATCTCAAAAACAATATCTCAATACCGTCATGTTCATCTCACAAATCACCTCTCCGTACTTTACATTTCAATATCCATATTAAAAACTTTATAAAATGGTAAACTTATGTTGATGCCCTTGTTGATCCACAGTGACCGAAAAATTTTCAGTCTTACAAATTAACATTAATTCTGAAAGGATGAAATTTTCCAATATTGGTGAAAAAGTTAATTAATAACGAATGGGTGAAATTATTCAACATGGATGCAAAAATTAACCAATGAGTGGGTGAAATTTTCCAATATGGATGAAAAAACGTTAACCAATGAGTGGGTGAAATTATCCAACATGGATGAAAAAAGTAACTTATGAGTGGGTGAAATTATCCAACATGGATGAACAAAATTAACCAATGAGTGGGTGAAATTATCCAACATGGATGAACAAAATTAACCAATGAGTGGGTGAAATTATCCAACATGGATTTAAAAAATAACCAATGAGTGGGTGAAATTATGCAACATGGATGAAATAATAATCAATTTGTGGGTGAAATTTTCCAATACGGATGAAAATAAGTTAACCAATGAGTGGGTGAAATTATCCAACATGGATGAAAAAATTAACCAATGAGTGGGTGAAATTTTCCAATGTGGATGAAAACGTAACATTGTGATTAACAACCAGACACAGGTTATGTTAAGATATGAGAAAAGTGGGTTAAAATAAATACGAGACACATGAAATTAAAAGAAGACATTTAGCATAAGACATGTTTCAGTAATACCTCCATGTCTTCAGTCTCCAATCCCTTTTCTCCATACATATCATATATGGTTCGCCTAGTACTGTCTCGTAATACTGCAAATGGTACAATATAGTGTGAGTGGCAAAATGCAACATAAATGGTACAAAACATTGTGAATGTAACAATATAGTGTGAATGGCACGATGCAGTGTGAATAAACAACAGAACTTTGGGGAAGTATGAGTAGTCACTTTTGTTCCCTGTGCCAGGAGATGGATTTTTTACTTTCAAATCTGTCTGTGTGTTTCCTGGATCTGAATGGGGAGTAACGGACATCAACACTTTTTAGCATGTAGTCCAGAGAATGGAATGTGTTGTGTCATGATTTACTATTCCATTCTGTGGACTACATCCTGAAAATCTGCAGGAGTGTGAGAACAAAAGCGGATGAAAACTTTGAGTTTCAGATTTGTGTTTCTCTGATATTCTTTTATGATGGGGGTGGTTTTCCAGAAAACATGCACGTCCAAGACAATGTCGCTGTAGAGGGAACTATCAGGGCAGTATGCTACCTTGAAGGGAACTAACAGGGCAGCATGCTACTCTGGAGGGAACTAACATGGCAGTATGCTACTCTGGAGGGAACTAACAGGGCAGCATGATACTTTGGAGGGAACTAACAGTGCAGTATGCTACTCTGGAGGGAAGTTTGCTTGCTGTGATTTTCTTGCCATCTCACGAGATTCTGCAGATTAAAGAACTAGTCTCCTCCCACCAGTTCAGGAAAAGATCTCCAGCAGGATTCTTAACAGTAGACACAAGTGGTGTGGTAGCCCATACCACTCCTCGCATGCTTAGTTGCTTCTTATGACATGTATGGTAGGTAGCAATGTTACAATTCTTTACACCGACTAATTACTTTCTAAGAAAATATGATACTCATTTTCTAATGTTAGTAATGCACAGGTGACTGTGTCAATAATAGTAATACATGTGGAATATATAAAGTTATTTATTCAAGTCTATTCAGTGTCTCACTTTTATATAAGCAGAGAATGTGTTTGTTAAACATTGTAACCAAAAAAAACCCATCTATCTTATCTTATCTATAAACCTGTAACCCATCAGGTTCGTAGTGGTACCACATTAGATGCACCGACACACACAGTCATTTGTATCTTCAACAATACGAATGAGTGAGAAAAAAATGTTGCCCTGTACAGCCTGTGATGTTATCTCTCCATGCTTTTATTTATCCTCTTCTGCTTCTTCCACCATTTACTGTTCTCTGTAGTATTGTTTTTGACAAGGAGTCATGCATACATGTCCAAACCATGCAAGTTTTTGTCGTTTCACTAATGAAAGTAATGTTCTTTATGGACCTGTATACAACTCTATTTTATGTCATATGTACATATTTGTCTTATTCTCTCTATAAGGACATTTGTAGAATTCATCTGTAATATTTGTAGAATTCATCTGTAATATTTGTAGAATTCATCTGTAACATTTGTAGAATTCATCTGTGACATTTGTACAATTCATCTGTAACATTTGTAGAATTCATCTGTAACATTTGTAGAATTCATCTGTAACATTTGTAGAATTCATCTGTAACATTTGTAGAATTCATCTGTAACATTTGTAGAATTCATCTGTAACATTTGTAGAATTCATCTGTAACATTTGTAGAATTCATCAGTAACATTTGTAGAATTCATCTGTAACATTTGTAGAATTCATCTGTAACATTTGTAGAATTCATCTGTAACATTTGTAGAATTCATCTGTAACATTTGTAGAATTCATCTGTAACATTTGTAGAATTCATCTGTAACATTTGTAGAATTCATCTGTAACATTTGTAGAATTCATCTGTAACATTTGTAGAATTCATCAGTAACATTTGTAGAATTCATCTGTAACATTTGTAGAATTCATCTGTAACATTTGTAGAATTCATCTGTAACATTTGTAGAATTCATCTGTAACATTTGTAGAATTCATCTGTAACATTTGCATTCAAAAGCATGTAATCGTATCTCCGTGTCTCTCTTACATTTTTCACCGCTGCATATGCTAGATCATAGGTATTTGAAAATATTTACCTCCTCAAGTTTATACCCATTTATCATGATGTTGGTCTGTGCTTCTGTGTCTCTGATGTTATCCAATATTTCGCTGTTTTTGTTTTGATTTCCATTCTGTTACTTGCTCGTAGCCTTTTCAAACTTTGCTGTTAACTCCTGTAGTTCTGACCCAGTTATAAGATCACTATCATCAGAAAAACGCAAATTGCAAATAGGGCGAACTCCGATCGATATAGATGTGTTGTAATCCTGAAGGGTACTCTTGATTCTTGATGATTCTTGATTAGAAACTGGCCTCACAGCACGTGGGGCAACCCATAAGTTATCCGGCCTCTCTTCCAGCAGTCATTCGACTTGAATGTGTCTCGAGTCTAATGCCGCTGAAACAGACGTCGACATCAGGGCACAACTCTGGCCCTCGCGACAGGTTTATTTGTTGTTCCGCCCACCCACGCCGTGCCCGTAACTAGTTCAAGCACAACGTGGGCATGTCGGAACAACATGGTAACTGTTATCGAAGGTTACGACTACGGGATTGTATAGATGACGTGCCATGAAGCTTCTATAAGACTATAACCTCAATATAAAGGTATGTCATCTACTAAGGTTTTCTGTTGCATGGTTGGTTTGTCTAGTGAGACATTGGTGAGACCCACAGACACAACCGCATTATGATGTTCTCTATAAATTTAAAAATATAAAAAAAAAAAATTTCAATCTAATAATAGCAAAACAGGAGATGTATATGATAAAATATGAACAAATAAATATTACAGGAATTTGTGTGAAGATAGCAAAGATGAATATTAATATGATGACAATGAAATAATACTGTGTGCGAGTAGCTCTTGACACCCCATAGGCTTCCTGACAGAAGCACAGGGTAACCTTCGTTGAGTAACCGAGGTGACACCCACACTCATATAGTGGATTCACTACAGCACATACGCAAAGGCTTGGCGGCAGTGGGGGTTGTGGCTGCTGCGCAGTGTGAGCAACGATTGTTATTTCTTTTGTGCCGGGGTTTGGTTGTGGCTGTGGTGGAGTGTGCACTGGCAGTTCTGACTCTTGGCCAGACTCAGAGGGTCTAGATAGAGTCCAGAATGCGGCAATGCGTATCATTCTGGGATGCACAAGAGACACATCGACAAGAGCTATGCGATACCTACTTGACTGCCCAACAGCTGAGCATGGATTGCAGTGTTGCCGTGCACGGGCGTACCTTCGGATACATGCAGATGGGGGGCTCCCGTTGCGTTCCGAACTGCAGAGAGTTGGGGGCGGCAGACTCGGGGGGGGGGGTCGTGGATGGGACGTGCTGGGGATGTAATACGGGGCGTGTGCGGATTGCGGGATGTGGCGGCGGGTGCGGAGTGGATGGGTCTACCCACGGATTTCGAGGCTTGTTTGAGAGTGGTGGTGTCACTTGGCGGGGAGTGCAGAGGGTGGTGTCCCACAGCTGTGGAGAGAGAGGTGCAGGCTTTAATCAGTGGGAGTGCCAAAGAGGGGGATGTGATTGTATACACTGATGGATCTGTAATTGGGCATGTTCGCAGTGCTTGGTCCTTTGCAGCTCAGTGCGCAGGTAAAACGATCGGGGAGGAGAGTGGTGCCTTTGCGGTCACTGCGGGTGGTGTGACTATAGGGACTGTCGCGGTGGCCAGGGCATTTGGGTGGCTGCGCACACAGGGGGTGGCGCGGGTCTGTATCTTGAGTGACTCTGTGGGTGTGATTGGGAAGGTACGGGTGGGTCTCTTTCGCGAACAGTGGATTGGGGCCGTGAGAAATGCGAGCTTGAAAGCGGTTATGTTTATTTTCGTGCCGGGACGTGTGGGCGTTCGGGGCAGTGGGAGAGCGGATCAGCTGGCATCGTGTGCGATTGTGGCGCAGGGCGATGGGGCAATGGACCACGCTGACGTTTTGAACTCCTTGGGAGATGTGACACGCGGGGGTGAGACTGGTGTGGATGATTATTTCTTTTCAATGGATAGAATTAAAGATCAAGTATTCAAATGCGGTGTTGCTAGGGGTGAACATTTTTGGGGGCGCGGAGGAATGATGGTCCGCCAGCGTGGACCGGTACTGTCGGCAGAAGTGTGATGGCGGATACACTCAAGGAGAGATCGGAGCAACTATGGATGTGTCCAGTTTGCAGTGATGATGATCCGACAACTAACTAACTAACTAACTAGCTAACTAACATACGTTTTCAACAAATCTCCCTTTTTAACATTTTTCAAAATCCCCAATTATATGTATTCTTTAGTGTCTGTACTGTATATACATTTCTGTTATTACATGCGTATTTTGTCGGTCCAGTCCAGACCAAGTTGTTATATTAGGATTTGATTGTACATGTCAACGTCACCAGAATTACACATGATGAGTAAGACTTGCTTTTTGTACCCCACTGAGTAGAAGGCGCCTCCAAAAGGCATTGCACCAAGCGGAACCTCCTGGGCATGAAAGAAAGCGCATAAACCTCCCCATTGCACGTAGAATGTAAGAGCTAGTTGTTCGTAATTCCTGGGGTTCTCAAACAATCAAGTCTTGCTATTAATTACAAATTAACTAAACTTTGCGTGTCTATTCCATGACAAGCAGGGACAAGCATGGAAAAACATAGACAAGCATTGACACATATTAACAAGCATTGACGAACATGGACAAGCACAGACAAAGTTCGACCAACATAAACAAATGTGCAGCGGAAGAAAAGTGTTTACCATCATGAGCTTTCCTAAGTTTATTGAACACTTCCTCTGCTTTCTTCTTCTTCAATGGATCCACATGTTTATCGGGATGGTAGATTTTACTCAAATGACGGAATGCATTGTTGATTTCCTCAACTGAAGCCTGTATGAGGAGAAATATACCAGATTGTTCATTTCTATTTATTCATTTGTGGATGAAAAGGTCAGAATGCTGACAAACAGAATTGGTAACACCAGATTTGGTTTCAATACTTTCTGAATGGATATAGTGTCTGAATGTATTACATGGATATAGTCTCTGAATGTATTACATGGATACACCGTCTGAATGTATTACATGGATATACTGTCTGAATGTATTACATGGATATACTGTCTGAATGTATTACATGGATACACTGTCTGAATGTATTACATGGATACACTGTCTGAATGTATTACATATATATACGTATGAATGTATTATATGGATATCGTGTCTGAATGTATTACATGGATATAGTGTCTGAATGTATTACATGGATATAGTGTCTGAATGTATTACATGGATATAGTGTCTGAATGTATTACATGGATATAGTGTCTGAATGTATTACATGGATATAGTGTCTGAATGTATTACATGGATATACGGTCTGAATGTATTACATGGATATACGGTCTGAATGTATTACATATATATACTGTCCTTGTCATGTAAGGTCAGGAAAGAGAAAAGACATTGGCAGGAAAGAATGTGGTTTTAGGAATAGAGATACGAGCTCGGTATAAGGCTTACCTAATCATGGCAGTTATACATTTGCTGCAGAATGATAATGAGGGGGGAGATATTGCACATACGAAATCCTGTAAATACGGGAGGGGGTGTTTACCCTCCTCTTCCCGTAGGAAATCACAACAGAATGTTTAGTACTAGAAACCTGTCTCGTAACGATTTATCACAAAAAGGTCATCACATTTCCATGCAATAAGAGGTAATCCTCCATGCAATAAGAGGGAATCCTCCATGCAATAAGAGGGAATCCTCCATGCAATAAAAGGGAATGCTCCATGCAATAAGAGGGAATCCTCCATGCAATAAGAGGTAATCCTCCATGCAATAAGAGGTAATCCTCCTTACAATAAGAAAGGATCCTCCATGCAATAAGAGGTAATCCTCCTTACAATAAGAAAGAATCCTCCATGCAATAAGAGGGAATCCTTCATGCAATAAGAGGTAATCCTCCTTACAATAAGAAAGAATCCTCCATGCAATAAGAGGTAATCCTCCTTACAATAAGAAAGAATCCTCCATGCAATAAGAGGTAATCCTCCTTACAATAAGAAAGAATCCTCCATGCAATAAGAGGTAATCCTCCTTACAATAAGAAAGAATCCTCCATGCAATAAGAGGGAATCCTTCATGCAATAAGAGGTAATCCTCCATGCAATAAGAGGTAATTCTCCATGCAATAAAAGGGCAGCCTCCATGAAAACTGACGAATATTTTTATTTAAACAGTTAACACCCCTCCCCCCCCGTTTTACTCATATTGTAAAAGTTTCTACGGTCCTGGAGAAATGTCATATTACAGGAAATGAAGAATTGACATATTACAGGAAATGAAGAAATGACATATTACAGGAAATGAAGAAATGACATATTACAGGAAATAAGAAATGACATATTACAGGAAATGAAGAAATGACATATTACAGGAAATGAAGAAATGACATATTACAGGAAATGAAGAAATGGTAGTGACCAAGAACGTTAGAGGGTGGTAAAATTACACAATCAACACGTGACTGACTGAATAATCTTAGATGGCTGAAGCAACGGAGAAAAGAGTAGTCCTACTTAAGTAGGTACTTAACTAGTTATGAAAATGACAATTCTGCACTCATTACATAACTCTATTTGGAGAAGCGAAAACTGTCAATGTCTAATATTTGTTGGTATGTAGTTGACCTGCAGTGTACCTCAACCAATACGTAGACCGTCTTAGACGTAGTAATGGTATATGATTGTGATAACATGCAAGCTACAATGTCACTATTGTCAGTATTGTCAATTCAATTGTTGTCAGTCCTGTCATCCCCTTATCTGCCGGTGCTGTGTGTGTGTGTAATACTCAAGCTTACATCTATGTTTATTTTTGCTACAGCTAATAAGTCTAACTCAACTAAGACTTTATAAATAGGCTACATAAAAATATCGTATGCAAGATAACAAACAAAACCTTTCTGTCGACGTTCAGGAGTGCATAGTAATCATTCTTCAAAATACATTCCTTCTCATCTAAGGTGGCTGCCATGTTGCCTTGGTAGAGGAAGTGACGTCGTAAAGGGAAAGTTTTCTAGCGATTCCATTTTAAAAATTCCACGAAATATTATTTCAAATATAAATTCATTCCTCACAGAATATTTGTTTAATCTTCACGTCTGTGGCATCCCTGCCAAGTAAACTTTAATAATCATTACTGTTCTAATGTTTTGGCTATGTTATTATCTATGAATTCATCATAAAACAGTTCAGGAAATCGCACAGCAGAAATCAAGAGTAGAATTGCAGTAACGACTTCAATATTATTGCAAATTAAAACTCTTTGACAAATTATAATGTAAACATACTGATTACATAGATAATGCCAGATAATACTAGTATTCGCAGAAGCAGAAATATTGACAAGTGTTGCATGTCTACAGTCGCCATGACTTTGATATCACTAATTATTTTCTATGCTTTCTCAAGTACGGTATCAATATGTTCGCTGAATGAGAAACATCTGTCGAAAGTCATCCCTATATATTTAAACGTATTATCTAATGAAGACCATATAGTTGACAGTCGACATTGTGTCTGCCACTAGATTATTATTCAGGAAGAACCAGATGACCGTTACCTATTGAGGGATTAACAACAGTTGGTAACGCACCATAGTAACAGTTGGTCGAGTTTGCTCTGTACATCACAAGTGATAACAGTTCTGACTGTATGGATTGTATATAGGCCTAAGAATGCAATCAAAGTATGTGAAAACCTACCTAGCCCTGAAGTTTTCAAGTGTCCAATGTTTAAAATGTCTACGAAGAATACTCGGAGTGTCATTAAGAGATAGAATTAGAAACGATAACATCAGACAGATAACCAAAACAATGCCAGTATTGGAACACATCAAAAAACAACAACAGATAAAGTGGTGTTCACACGCTTCCAGACTACCGACAGATAGCATGCCACAAATGGCCATGACAGATAGACATAACCGCTATGAAGGCAGAGGCAAACCATGCAAAAGATGGATCACAGAAATCAAAGAAACCACAGGAACAAGCTTACAAACAGCACACAAGAAGGCCATCTCCATCTCCAGAGAACTCTTCCACCCCTGATGCCGCAAGGAAAACAAGGGCCACAGCATATATAGATAGAATGTTTCAGATGTACGCATTGAAAATCACAGAAGACCATGATTCACAGTCTTACATGGATCTCCGTGGCAAATAAGGTGCTATTGTTCTAATCTTTGGAGTCCAGAATCCTAGCTATAACTATTATCCAACTAAATCATTCTCTAGATATTGTTAGCCTTACCCTATTCAAAAGGGAAAACAGTACACTAAGCCAGTGGTGTATTTACCGCAACAACGAGCAGTCTAACTATGGAAGTATTCGCCGTAACGCAGGCACTTTACTGACTGGAATCGTAAACCTATTCCCATGCATACATACTAAGTGATTCACTGAATGTGATTCAGAAAGTCAAAACAGGTGATGTACGTAGGGAATGGGCGAAGTCATTGGAGAGAGCTAAAATGCGGGCATCACTACGAAAACCCACGCTTATTTTTGTCCCCGTACATGCGGGCGTGGAGGGAAACGAACAGGGCGACAAATTTCTCGCCACCACAACAGACGGTCAGCCTATGGACCGAGCAGACATACTCATTGCTCTTCGTTAATCCCCCCGATCAAAGGATTTTGAGATGAATAAGCATGAGTCAATATCAAGAATGCAAGAATTGGGAGTGAGGATGGGCGTGGCCCGAAGAGAACCCATGACAAAGATTTCAAAAAGAGTAGTGAACCAACAAAAAACCGGAACTATCAGCCGTTATACCCGGAGAGATTTACTGAAGTGGAGATCGGAGCACCTTGGACGTGTCCGGTGTGCGAAGATGATAATCAACTTACCTAATGCACTATTCAGGACGCAGCAACAACCCAGCATTTTTTACTGTAGTGAATTTATACGCAATATAAACATGTCTAGTAGTGTACCGTTTCTTTCTGAACGGTCCGAATGGACAACTGCATGTGGCGGGATTAGAACGCGGTAATTTGGACGCCACAGACGCCTTCTATACCACTGAGCCACAGAGACGGATTCCATAGACATAGGTTCTATAAACTAGCTACACAGCTTCATTCATCTTAACTGGTCATTTAATTAGCTGGTGACACACAAAAATACCCAGTCAGAAATAAAAGTAGGAACGGGTGCATCAGTAAACATGCCGATAGAGGAGGGGGCGTTGTAAATACTCAATACCCCTTCTTTAGGAAAATGGGGATCTCCCCGGCGTAGTGGTTAAGCTGTTCGCCTTGTGTTCAAGAGGTAACGGGTTCGAATCCGGCTCTTGTCGTCTTGTTTATAAGGTGGATTTTTTTTCGGAGATCCCTGTGGATTATCGCTTGAAGCTACGGAGTTACGTGCTATGAGTGGTACTCTCGGAAGGCGGCATGCTACTTCGTTGAGAGGGACGGAGTACATATGGGAAACTGAGTACAGTCAAGTCAATCTTCTACGGCTTTTAAACCCTTTTAAATTCTTTAAGAAATGTGAACATGTCTTTTAGTGCTGGAAAATAGGTCAAAGTAAACGAAATCTGAGACATGGACAAGTATCATAGTACACGAGTTTCCCATAAGTGCTCAACTGTCTAGCTAATGGCTGACCATAAAAACCATCTGACTAGCGTCTCCTGCCGCACGTTACCTACTGGGTAGCGGGCTTCTTCGTTTTCTCAGATATTGAGTCCTGGTGCCCTTCATCCTTGTGGCTGGGTGAACGACGGGAGTAATATTTATTTCAAAGCACAAATAACGCAGACACCCTGATCTGCTGCTGGTGGACTTCCAGTAACTTAACATTAATTTGCCACGCCTTCCACACTACCCCTTCCGTAAAACAGAACATGATACACACGCCACTAAAACGAGGAATCATGTTCTATTTTTGAAGTATCCCCCACCCCCTATCTTTCCTGGGTTCATCCCCAGTTGAGATTGAAATGTTTTTAAGATCGCAACGACTCCCGGGTCGACCAGTTTTAAATAGGTACCGGATTAACCCGGGAAGTAAATACTGCTAGGGAGAGGAGATGGCTACCGCCCTCATTTGCAGAGCCTCTGAAATGTGAGATCGCTAACATCTCATTGCCCTACGGCATTAATAAATGCTATGGGTTACTTTACATCATGTTTACTTAACCAAGTTGTATTCACGGCCCTGTCAGTCAAGATGAGTGACGTGCCTCTGTATCGGAATAATTATCCGACCAGATTTTTATGACTTCTCCAACTGTCCACAGAGAATAAAAACTCAATTTGTAAACCAAACCTGAGTCCATTCCACAACACGACAATCACCACTATTCCCTAGAGAATACAAACTCAATTTCTAAACACTTATTTGTGAACAAATTGAGCAATGTCTCAGATGTACAGGAAAGTCGACACCTAATTTTCGTGATTCAATCACATTTGTCGGCTGTTCGCACTTTTCAATGTCTAAACTCATTTTTGGTTAATAGTTCTAATTAGACGGAAAAAATTGATTTGAACAATTTTATATTTCTATTCTCTTTTAAGTTTTAACTTTGAAAATTAGATTCTTCAAATACATCATTAAAAGCTAGCGTAAAAAGATCAATCATATCAAATATTAGGGGTAGACAGTCAAGGATTCTAGGGCATGTGATGAGAACACAGCTTGAACGTTTAATAACCACTGGAAAGATCAAGGGGAGAAGAGACAGGGAGAGACAAAGAGAGAAGTTGCTAGATGGACTAGTATTATGGCACGGGAGAAGTTCACCAACCGAGATTAGTGACATCACAAGAGACAGAGAGTCACGGAGAAACATGATCACCTACGCCACTCGGAATTGCGCTTGATTGATTAAATACATCATTAAGTAGTTTGCTCTTTGTAGTGAAAAGAAATATGAACAAGTTTTGAAGATGTACTTTACTTGTGTTTTACGTACACACCTTTAGTTGACGTCATTTTAATGTGGTTATAGAATTGGCAAAGTACATATAGTAAAGTCCATATTAATGTATGACTCAGAAACATGGACACTAAATAAACAATTAGAAGACAAAATTGATGCCTTTGAGATGTGGGTATATAGAAGAATAGGGAGAACATCATGGAAAGAGAAGAAAACAAATAAAGAGGTGCTAAAGACACTCGATATGAAGAAAGAACTACTAAGAGAAATAAAGATCAGGCAAATAAAATACTTTGTACACATTAAAAGACATGACACCTTAGTGAAGACCTTACTTGAGGGTAAAGTCAAAGGGAAGCGAGCAAGAGGTAGGCAGAGATACAAGTGGGATAGCAACATCACACGATGGACAGGTTACAGTCTAGCAGAGTGCACCACCAAGACAAGCGACAGGAGATGTTGGAGATACGTTGCAGCCAACCTTCGTTGCGGAGACGGCACTTAATGATGATGATGATATAGTAAAGATGGGGGTCCAATGGACCGCTTACTATAAATATCCTGTGGGATCATTTTGTTTGACCCTCTGAAGGGAACCGAAGCTGGACTAAACATTCAATAAATATGTGTACTTGCTCCATATCACCAGACATTTATATTGTCAATCATAATAACATACACGCGACTCAACAACAAGAAGTAGTTCCAGTCATCACATTACATTTATGTTTGCGATAATTTTGAAGTTGATAGTTAGTAGTTCCAGTCATCACATTACTTTTATGTTTGCGATAATTTTGAAGTTGATAGTTAGTAGTTCCAGTCACAGATTAGATGAATTACTGATATTTTTGCGATAATTTTGAAGTTATAGAAAGTAGTTCCATCACATTAGGTGAATTACTGATATTTTTGCGATAATTTTGAAGTTGATAATTTTATTTGGCCGCGAACTATATTATAAATTTACAATTTGCATGCAAATTATTATAAATTTCTAAATGGCCCTTGGTACAAAACGTGATCCCCGTCACTGGAGTAGAGGACGGCACCTTTGTATTTTAGTTTACCCCATCTTTCGTCTCTCACAACAGAACGGTGATATAACAATACGATATCTACAACTGCAAAAATGTCAAATACACTTGACTTTTGTTAGCTTGGATTTTGTGGTCTAGTACGCTTGACTCTTGCTAGCTTGGATGTTGGTGTCTAGTATGGTTAACTTTTGCTAGCTTGGATTTTGTTGTCTAGTACGCTAGATTCTTGCTAGCGTGGATGTTGGTGTCTAGTACGATTGACTCTTGCTAGGTTGGATTTTGTTGTCTAGTACGCTAGATTCTTGCTAGCGTGGATGTTGGTGTCCAGCACGCTTGACTCTTGCTAGCTTGGATGTTGGTGTCTAGCACGTTTGATTCTTGCTAGCATGGATGTTGGTGTCTAGTACGCTAGACTCTTGCAAGGTTGGGTGTTAGTGTCTAGTATGCTTGACTTTTGCTAACGTGGATGTAAGTGTCTAGTACTCTTTGCACTTGCTAGCTTAGACTTTGTTGTCTAGTATACTGTACATGAACCAGTGCTCTCGTACGGCTTGCCTATTATCGATATGGCTTCTCACGTCCACCATTAAGTGGAAATGGTAAAAACACTGAGCGTATTAGTTACAATGCCGAAAATCGTATATGTCGGACCATTAGCTCTAATACAACGACCATACAATGGAATTTCGTTCTCTGGACAATATTCTGCTATAAATCTAGCATATGATCCTAACAAGATAGATTAAACATGTAAAATTAAATAGTTATAAGACTTGAAAACAGCCAAAAATAGTTATAAACCTTAAAAAATGTCAAAAATGTTTTGAAGAATGCTAGAAAATATCTTTTAATCTTAAAAAATTTCAAAAATTGCTTTTAGCCTTTAAGCTTGTCAAAAATTGTTATAAACCTTGAAGAACGTCAACAATATTTCTGTAGTCACTATATGGGATTTGGAAGAAAAATTGTCACAAAAGGTGACAACAGCCACAATCAAGTTGAGAACCACTGCGTTAAAGGTGACATTTTTCTCATCAGATAATTGGCTTACATCGTCAGCTGAATTGTCTACTATATGCTATATCATTGTCGTACTTGGACATGTCTCACTTGGACATGTCTCACTTGGACATGTCTTACTTGGACATGTCTTACTTGGACGTCTTACTTGGACATGTCTTACTTGGCAATTGTTATATGTGTGATGGCTACACATCCTTGCATAGAAAGACTGATTGTGCTTGACAATAATAATCTTCAATACACGAAGACTAGCATGTGACCCACAGACATCCGTGTTCGGAGATGAATGTACATTTTAAAGAATCTACTGCAATCTGGTGAATACACATTTTGATCTGATGTGGATGTGTCTGGTTAATATCTAATCGAATTATTTGAACTGATATGATTGTGTAACTTTAGCGTGTAATCTAATAATATTTGCTTAAAGTGCTTATGTACTTGTTCAGATGAATGTCATGTCATGTGACGTATTCCTTCCAGAACGTTGTCTTCCCAATGAACTCTCTGAACCTCTCTCTGTCTAGGGCGATGTGGCTTGCATTTTCTAGCGATGTATTCATGTTATCTTTAATGTCGTCAGTCCATCGTCTTCTTGGTCTGCCCCTTCTCCTCTTCCCAGGTACTCTTCCCTCCAATATTTGTCTTTCTAAACAGTTATGTCTCTTTATATGACCAAACAGGCGTAGTTTTCTTTTTGTTATTGTGTTTAGTAACTAACACTCTGGAATATTCAGTGTGTTTATAATATCTGAGTTTCTGATTTTATCCTTCCATGATATTCTAAGCATCTTTCTGTAGCATTTCAGCTCGAAAGCGTTGATCTTCTTTGCCGCTGTTTTACTTAGAGAATAAAAGTTCGTAACATTAGCACTTTCGTTTCTATTTTGGTGTTTTTCCATATGTTTTTCAGCCGTGTTATTTTGGAATATGCCATTGCCAATCTCTTCCTTATTTCTGCCATGCAGTCTCCTGCACCGTTGATGTTTGCTCCTAAGTATTCAAATTACTGAAAAAAATAAAAAATGTCAGATTAATATTTGACTTAAATAACGTAACACCAAGCCAATCATCGGCTTCCAATATCAGTTACGCCGCCAATCAAAGACCCCTATTTGGTGTCAACAGAAAGTATACAGTAAAACTGCTAATTATACTCGTAAAAAAAATGATCGCATTATGTAAACGTAAAATATTAATTTTACAACTAAACAAAAATCAAGAAAAAACAAATTTTAAACAGAAGCAAGATAAGAATGAGGTCAGGTGTACACTGCGAAGGAAAGTGTACTGGAGAAACCTAAATTATAAGTATTTCGTAAGAATATACATATACCTATACATATATATATATATACTGACATACATTAAAAATGCACCACTATAAATATTCTAGAAACATAGTGAGAAATACAAGGAACCCTACGTTTTCGTTGACATAGGTTATAGTTATTTTCGGTGTCCTCGATTGATTTCGCGAAGAATTTTACTCGGTATTCGTCGGATGTCTCGGATTTCGTTGGATTTTTATAAGGTCCATGTACTAAAATACCCCGAAGGTAAGTGTCTTAAGATAGTTACTTAATAACTAAGGTCATTTTGGAGGGGGATTCCCCTTCCAAACATTAAAATCTTTCCTGCTCGCCGTCTTCCATACGAAAGAAGATTCTTCAGAAAAGTAAATGTCATGTTAAATGTTCATTTATTCTTTACATTAATCTTTTATATCAATTTTATATTAATTTCTTATTGTTTTTAGTATCAAGACTATATTTATTCTCTATAAAATGTTTAAAAAAATGTATTTTGGAATGTCTTGAACGAATTAATTGGATTTACAACGAAAACCGAGATTTCACTGTTTATAAGTTTAAATGTGTACAAGTATACATTTTCTGGGTCGTTATTAATTTTCCTATTAATCAATTCAGGTTTTTAATTTGTGTATTTAATTTTTTATGACATGTTTTGCTATATTTAAATGCAAAGAAAAAACAAACAAAAATTCAATTAATAAAAAGAAAAAAACTGGACTTCCCTTGTTTTTTTTTTAATCATTACACATTTGTGGTACCAATTTCTGTGAAAATGCTGGCCAAATATTGAAACTTTGATACCAGTTAAGATATTTTAACCTGTGATTGCTCTAGAAGTTAGACAAAGAACAACAAAAATTGGAGTATATTAAGAGACAACAGATCAAATGGTTTGCACACATCACCAGACTATCATCACATAGCATACCACAACAAGCTATGCTACACAGATACAATGAAGGCAGACCTAGAGGTTGACCTCGAAAACGATGGACCACCGAAATAAAAGAGGCGACAAATTCCACAATATATTCAGCACACACGATGGCCATCTCCAGAGAACTCTTCTACCCCTGACGCTGAAAGGCAATAAAGGGTTTAGCGAATAGATAGATAGATAGATAGATAGATAGATAGATAGATAGATAGATAGATAGATAGATAGATATATAGATAGATAGATAGATATATAGATATATAGATAGATAGACAGACAGACAGACCGACAGACAGACAGACAGACAGACAGACAGACAGACAGACAGATATATATATAGATAGATAGATAGATAGATAGATAGATAGATAGATAGATAGATAGATAGATAGATAGATAGATAGATAGATAGATAGATAGATAGATAGATAGATAGATAGATAGATAGATAGATAGATAGATAGATAGATAGATATAGATAGATAGATAGATAGATAGATAGATAGATAGATAGATAGATAGATAGATAGATAGATAGATAGATAGATAGATAGATAGATAGATAGATAGATAGATAGATAGATAGATAGATAGATAGATAGATAGATAGATAGATAGATAGATAGATAGATAGATAGATAGATAGATAGATAGATAGATAGATAGATAGATAGATAGATAGATAGATAGATTGTTTTAGAAATATATGTAGTTGTTTAATGTTATTTGTGGTATTTTCATTGGAGAATAGAATGAATGAAAGAGGAGAATTAACGAAGCCTAAAAAGACGGATCTGGGGATAAGAATGAACGATGGATAAACAAGAATGAATGAGGGATAAGCAGAGTAAGAGAGGGTGGAATAAATAATAAGGAGAGAGGAAAATACAGGTTAATAGAACACCATTAATGATACAAGACAGAAATAAACGAATGATAAGTCAGGAAATACCAAGACAGGAATAAATGAAGGATAAGTCAGGAAATACCAAGACAGGAATAAATGAAGGATAAGTAAGGAAACACCAAGACAGGAATAAATGAAGTATAAGTCAGGAAATACCAAGACAGGAATAAATGAAGGATAAGTCAGGAAACACCAAGACAGGAATAAATGAAGTATAAGTCAGGAAACACCAAGACAGGAATAAATGAAGTATAAGTCAGGAAATACCAAGACAGGAATAAATGAAGTATAAGTCAGGAAATACCAAGACATGAATAAATGAAGTATAAGTCAGGAAAAAAATAAATGCTAAGAAGACATGAATAAACGAAGGATAAAACGGGACACAATAAACGATCAAGGAGACAGGAATATACGAAGGATAAGACATGACTAAATAAATAATAAAGAAGACTGGAATAAACGAAGGATAAGACAAGACGGGATTATGGAGACGGAATCATAATTGAATAAAAGATAAGGATAAGAAATTGATTTAAGATAATTAAGGAACGAACGAATAAAGAACAGAAGAGAAATTTGTTTAAATGAAAAACACATTAAAGAATCAAATATGGAGATATGAAATCTTGTCGGACCAGCGGATTTAATTTGTAAAATCAATGCAAAGATAACATCTTGAGACACAATTTACGATACAAAACTGAACAAGATGTTGAGCTCTGGATCTGTCCGGTGACACTATGAAATCTGATGCTTAAAAAAAAATTATCTTCATGTCGAAGTGTCCTTTTTGATACTTGATTGCTATTCTTAGTTGATTTGTGTGTGGATTTTGTGAGAAATACGATTACGAGACATTTGATGTTTTTTGAGCCAGTTTTCTAAATACTACTTGTGGGCTAACCATGTTTGTCTAGGGGGTAGAAAATATCCATACTGTCATTTGTCATGTATGTTGCTGGAGACGATTAAGGATGAGGAATGTGCGGAAGGTTACTTGGAGGCCGCCCATAAATTGCCTTAATTTGTGGGGTAGATTTTAGATCCCCCCTATCAACAGACAGTAAAGAATTTAATGCCCTCCCCCCACACCTCAGAATTATGTCAAAAGTAGTTACACCCCCCCCCTCTTGTCAACCGCAAATAATTCAGGGTCCCCATCGGAAAAAGTATGTCAAAAGTTGTTACCCCCACCCCACTAACAATGTATTTGTAAAAAAAAGTTCGATAACTACAATTGTTTTCGTAGGCAACATCACGAGATTCTAGCAGAGTGCACTACCATCAAGAAAAAGAGGATACTGGATGGATATTACAGCAACAAATAGCCGCGAAGATGACACTTGATGATGATGAGTACAGAGAACAGAATGTGTTGTGCAATGGTTTGCAGTTTGGCTGCGATTTCTGCGTCTTTTGGTCTGAAACGTCTGACTTCAGCATGTCATATGGGTCACTTTGACCCTTTATGGGAGTTAACCCCACTATCACAACCTGATTAGTCGCTACTTATTGTATGAATAGCACATCCAATGTTGATATTATTTGTTCCCCTTTCCTTTTTCGCACAGATTTCAGCTAGTTGCAGACCCATCCTATAAACATGAAAAAATGTCAGAATAGCACCAATCTGGAACTAAAAATAAAAATCCAGTCTTTTACAGTATTTCATAAATATCAGACACGCTTCACAGTATTTCAAAAGTATCAGACAACGTGACACATTTCATAAGTATCAGACACGTGACACATTTCATAAGTCTTAGACACGTGACACATTTCGTAAGTATCAGACCCGTGACACATTATTTCAAAAGTATCCGACACGTGACACATTTCATAAGTATCAGATACGTGACACATTTCATAAGTATCAGATACGTGACACATTTCATAAGTATCAGACAAGTGACAGAGTGTTTCATAAGTCTCAGACATGTGACACATTTCATAAGTAACAGACATCTGACACATTTCATAAGTATCAGACACGTGACACAGTGTTTCATAAGTCTCAGGCATGTGACACAGTAGTTCATAAGTATCAGACACGTGACACATTTCATAAGTATCAGATACGTGACATATTTCATAAGTATCAGACACGTCACACATTTCATAACTATCAGACACGCCACACATTTCATAAGTATCAGACACGTCACACATTTCATAATTATCAGACAAGTGACAAAGTGCTTCATAAGTCTCAGACATGTGACACATTTCATAAGTATCAGACATCTGACACATTTCATAAGTATCAGACACGTGACACATTTCATAATTATCAGATACGTGACACATTTCATAAGTATCAGACACGTCACACATTTCATAAGTATCAGACACGTCACACATTTCATAACTATCAGACACGTCACACATTTCATAAGTATCAGACACGTCACACATTTCATAAGTATTAGACACGTCAAACATTTCATAAGTATCAGACAAGTGACACAGTGTTTCATAAGTCTGCGACATGTGACACATTTCATAATTATCAGACACGTCACACATTTCATAAGTATCAGACAGGTGACACATTTCATAATTATCATGTAACAGTCACATGAAAATTATATCAAGTAAAGACATATAATCCATTGTAAAAGGATAAGTAGGGAGATCATGAATTTAGGCCCATGGATAAAAACATAAAAGTTGTTTTTTTAGATGGTATAACGGATAATCTCCTCTTCGTTGATGAAAATATTACGGTTGAGTGAATACGGATCAGAAAGGAAAAAGCGTGCTTATTCAAATTGGAGTAGGAACAAATTTAAGTTAGATTTTAGGAGGGTACTAGATGTACGTGAGATAGTAAATACTGTTCAGTTGAATACGAGTCAGATTCATGTAAGAATGATGCATACTCATGATCAGGAGATTTCCCGTGAATCTCCTGACATGAGTTGAATTCGGAAAGTAACATAGGACAGGGGAAAGGAGAATAAAGATCATTCTCTTCTTTTACACCAGGACGGACAGAATGGACAGTTTGCTAATACGAAGATAGAGATAATTACCAATGGCTTCTTTTTTTATAGAACAGCCGGTATAATTTTAAGCACAGAGGCAAATTAGACATCGAGACAGAATTGTTTTAAGACTGACGGATCTAGCAACCGATAACAAAGAAAGACCCATTGAAGCAGAAGAGGATTGTAACTTCGTCTTAAGTCCTATATCGGTGGACTTGGATTTAACACAACGGAGGAAGGGTCATAGACACAGAGTTGACCAAACAGTAACTGGATGTTGTGTGTTGGGAACTTCTGGTATCGTGAGTAGTTAGTACACTAGTCTACGACTAACAACTTGTTTTAGATGGTGATAAATATAGAAAGTGTTTGATAGCCTGTGAGACTAAAATAGGTCAGAACTCATGTTTTTGTAGTGTATGGTGTTAGTTACATTCAACAACTATTTTGGCCAAGGTTGCCATAGTGCTAGTGGAGAAATGTTGAAGAATTATATAATCCTAGAACATAGAAATAGATCGAATAGCTATTTATAGTGATTAGCAAACCAAATTTGTGGATTAACTCTTAACGTTATCACTCCTTTGAGTGAGAAATAGAAAATCTGGACCTAGTGTATATGAGACTTGATGATTCGTAACTACACATGCTCCGAATGTCTGGAGAGATTTCTGTCCATATTTGATTTATGAAGAAAGGAAAGTTTGTATTATATTAGGAAGTGCTCGAGAGTACATTGATAAATATATTCAACCAACCCTTGGATTCTATTAAGATACAGCGTGTCTTCGTCTATGATATTTAACCAACTTGTACCCTAGGAAGGTTATCTTTATAGACTTGTGTCAGAACTATGCGTGTCTACATTTTAACAATCGTTCCGGAGGAACAATATGATCACCTTCGACAGTTATAACAGTGCGGGACTTATCACTCTTACCAACGAAGCCTCCTTATATAACTGTGATACAACCCACAACTGACGAAACCGTATTCAATACTCCAAACGGAAGACCTAGAACTTAACCGGACTTCATCCTCAACTCTTCGACAAGGGAACTGACGTATAGACATCAGACATAACAAATATTCTACATTTGCATTTTTCTTAACCTGAATGTATGGGAGTCGATTCTTTAGACCATATACCAACGTATTCCAGAGTGTGAACACATGTAAGCATTCAAGAGATAAACAAAGGTAATCATTGTCTGTATGGGTTAGTAACCTATGTATATCTTACCATGGTTGACAAGAGTATTATTATGTTTATGTAATGGACTAAATGTCAATATCAATGTTCACACTTTGTGGTTGTGAGATCTGGATAATAAATAACGAATTGCCTGAAAAGTCAGGAGGAAGACTCTGTCCTCTATATAACTATTGTGTATTGTTGCTGTTTATTTTCATTAGTGTGTCTAATAACACAACGTTTAGTACGAAGTACGGAAGTTATTTTTCTTATATACGATCACGAGCCACTGGCCATCTATTCACTTGATTTTAACTCATACAGTTGAGTCTGCAAGAGTTACTCTTCTTTCTCTTACGCATTTACATTGAAGCTACTGTGAGACCATTTGATGACATTCGTTACATTTGGTCATCCCTTGATAAAAGATTACTATCTCACTATCACTTTATACTATTCTCTTAAAATAAAATAACAATCTGACGTACAATCTGTTCTCATTTTTACAATCAGACACGTGACACATTTCATAAGTATCAGAGATCTGACACATTTCATAAGTATCAGACACGTGACACATTTCATAATTATCACAAACTTGACACATTTCATAAGTATCAGACACGTCACACATTTCATAAGTATCAGACACGTCACACATGTCATAATTATCAGACTCGTGACACATTTGATAAGTATCCGAGATCTGACACATTTCATAGGTATCAGACACGTGACACATTTCATAATTATCAGACACGTGACACATTTCATAAGTATCAGACACGTCACACATTTCATAAGTGTCAGAAACATCACAAATTTCATAAGTATCAGACACGTCACACATTTCATACGTATCAGACACGTCACACATTTCATAAGTATCAGACACGTGACACATTTCATAAGTATCAGATACGTGACACATTTCTTAAGTATCAGACACGTGACACATATCATAAGTATCAGACAAGTGATAGAGTGCTTCATAAGTCTCAGACATGTGACACATTTCATAAGTATCAGACATCCGACTCATTTCATAAGTATCAGTCACGTGACACATTTCATAATTAACAGATACGTGACACATTTCATAATTATCAGACATGTCACACATTTCATAAGTATCAGACACATCACACATTTCATAAGTATCAGACAGGTCACACATTTCATAAGTACCAGACACGTCACACATTTCATAAGTATCAGACACGTCACACATTTCATAAGTATCAGACAGGTGACACATTTCATAATTATCAGACACGTGACACATTTCATAAGTATCAGACACGTCACACATTTCATAATTATCAGACACGTCACACATTTCATAAGTCTGCGCCATGTGACACATTTCATAATTATCAGACACGTCACACATTTCATAAATATCAGACACGTGACACATTTCATAATTATCAGACACGTGACACATTTCCTAAGTATCAGAGATCTGACACATTTCATAAGTATCAGACAGGTGACACATTTCATAATTATCAGACACGTGACACATTTCATAACTATTAGACACGTCACACATTTCATAAGTATCAGACACGTCACACATTTCATAAGTATCAGACACGTCACACATTTCATAAGTATCAGACAAGTGCCACAGCGTTTCATAAGTCTCAGACATGTGACACATTTCATAAGTATTAGACACATCACACATTTCATAAGTATCAGACAAGTGCCACAGTGTTTCATAGGTCTCAGACATGTGACATATTTCATAAGTATCAGAAACGTGACAAATTTCATAAGTATCAGACACGTGACAAATTTCATAAGTATCAAACACGTGACATATTTCATAAGCATCATACAAGTGACACAGTGTTTCATAAGTCTCAGATATGTGACCCATTTCATAAGTATCAGACACGTGACACATTTCATAAGTATCAGACATGTGACACATTTCATAAGTATCAGTGGGGTGCAAAGGGAACGCATTGCTCTAGGCGAACCCAGGGTTAGCAGATAACCAAGATCCCAAATGTACCTCCACGCGGTGCACCCTGGAAACAGAAATACAGCAGCTCGAGCTGATTCTGGCCTAATCATTTGGGGATCGTGTCCGAGAATGTGGAGGTAGTAGATGGAAAGAGATTTGACTGCACAAGAGACAGACAATATCTCCGACACCGCCAGCATCACCACATATAGCGACACTGTCGACATACAGTGAAGCTAGTCAGTCCAGTCCGAACATTGGAGGGGCGGCCAATGTAAAATGCACGTAAAGGTAGATGCACGGCGAGAGACAAATAGATTTCATACCGAGTACAATGAAACAATGAAAGGGCAGAACAGCGCTAGAGGGCAGAACGAACTGCAAATAGAAATTGAAAAGTCCCTATGAAAGGGGAACTACAAGCTCCGTCAGCTCGAGTCGAGCTTCTAGTTACCTGTGTTCCTTACAGGCAGAGACCCAGCCCCATTCATTGGCGTTTGGTAAAGCAAGAAGACCTAATCCAACTCTAATGTCGAGCCTTCCTAAACCGGAAATATGCTCGCGAAGAGAAAGGGTTCTGTACCCGATGGGCTTAGGCAAGAAAGGGACAACGATGGTAGTCCTGGCCTAACTCTACTGTCAAGGTTTCCTATACCGGAAGTACACTTGCAGAGAGAAAGGGTTCCGTACCCGATGGGCTCAAGCACAAAAGGGACAACGATTTAGCCCTGGCCCAACTCTCAGGTTTTCCTACACCGGAAATACACTTGAAGAGAGAAAGGGTTCAGTACCTGATGGGCTCAGGCGCTATTGGGACAAGGACGCTCAGCTCGAGAACGCCTTGCTCTCAAACGCGTGGTGTTAGACTCGAACTTGGACAAGGGTTACACGATGTCGGTGAATGACACCTCGGCTAAAAGGGCGAAAGAGCCAGTGTCCAACTCCTCTGTTGAGTTCTTCCCCTTAAGGAACCAGGCTCACGGATGAGAAACGGTTCAGTACCCAATGGGCACAGGCACAGCACGTCCAATTACACGAGGCAAGTTCATAGACAGTGGAACACCTCGTGCGAGTCAGACGAGAGCAAAATCGTCTGGGCGAAGAGTAGCCACTACGCGTGCCTGGAGACAGATATAGAGGCTGTCACAGGCTAAGGGTAGCACATCCGAATTGTCAAGGCATGCCGACATCGGATGTGCTAGGCCTACAAGGCGCATAACGGTGGCACAACGTAATCACGCTCCCGGCGGAAATCGCACGGATATCCGTGATGGTTACAATAGAGCGAACGCAAAACAAACAAACAAACATAAGTATCAGACACGTCACACATTTCATAAGTATCAGACACGTCACACATTTCATAAGTATCAGACAATTGACACAGTGTTTCATAAGTCTCAGACAAGTAACATAGAAACTGTCCACACATAACGTCAACAATGTGTGGACAAATGTGTGACCCCCTAACCAAATTATCACTAAACGTATGAGCCTATCCCCCCAATTGTCAACAACTGTCAATCTGATTGAAACACTATCTCCCCCCCTCCCCCCTTTTTCCACAATTGTTGACGTATTTGTTCTAGTCTCCAAACGCGTACTTCTAGAAGATTCCTACACAATTATAACGACCAACTATTAGAAGCAGATATCGCAGCTGGCTGTAAACTGCAGCTATATGCATTATACTCTCCTCACTACAGCCTATTACTTTGCATAAGTGTAAGAACGAAAGCAGAAACTAACAAAGGTAATTCCTGGCTCTACAAACCATTTTTTTAGAGATCTGGATAACGGAAATAAATTAACTTAATTATCCAGCTTGCACTGTCTCACGGTTATTGCTGTAGCTTTAGATATAAAATCTGGACGTGGATATTGTTGGAAAAATATGGAGGGTGTTTATACGAAACTATACAAAATCATATGAATTTTAAGTTGAACAGGTTATAAAAAGTTCATGAATAAAAAGAATGAAATATCGGGGGGGGGGGGGGTATGGGGGGGGGGAATGAAGGATACGTGCAATAAAAAATAAAAGAAAATTATGTCAAAAACAGTTCACAAGAAATCAAAAGTATAGATAGCGAGAAATATGACTGCCATGTTGGTCATTTTAAGATCACATTAACATTTTTTTTTGCCATTTTTAAAGGATACTGACCATGACATTTATTGTGTCATTTTAACCTTTAAAAAATATATATATATATATATCTACTTTCTCATATTTTCTTGTGAAACTTCGGCTACAAATTGTGTGTCGGGTTCTTCTGTGGATATGAACTAATTTATAAACATCGTCTATTCTACTCATGTATAAATGTAGAATGAATTGTGTGTTTCAAATATTTATTTGATAAAACTTGTTTTCAGCATGTCTAAGTGAAGGCTTTATTTTATTGTAATGCGAGCTGATACAGTAAACAATAAGAAAATTGTTTATTTACTTTAAGGAGACTTTGATAAACAATAAGAAAATTGTTTATTTACTTTAAGGAGACTTGATACAGAAAACAATAAGAAAATTGTTTATTTACTTTAAGGAAACTTGATACAGTAAGCAATAAGAAAATTGTTTATTTACTTTAAGGAGACTTGATACAGTAAACAATAAGAAAATTGTTTATTTACTTTATGGAGACTTGATACAGTAAACAATAAGAAAATTGTTTATTTACTTTAAGGAGACTTGATACAGTAAACAATAAGAAAATTGTTTATTTACTTTAAGAAGACTTGATACAGTAAACAATAAGAAAATTGTTTATTTACTTTAAGGAGACTTGATACAGTAAACAATAAGAAAATTGTTTATTTACTTTAAGGAGACTTGATACAGTAAACAATAAGAAAATTGTTTATTTACTTTAAGGAGACTTGATACAGTAAACAATAAGAAAATTGTTTTTTTACTTTAAGGAGACTTGATACAGTAAACAATAAGAAAATTGTTTATTTACTTTAAGGTGACTTGATACAGTAAACAATAAGAAAATTATTTATTTACTTTAAGGAGACTTGATACAGTAAACAATAGGAACATAATTTTTTAACTGATACGATAAACAATAAGAATATTATTTTTCTTTATTGTATCGAAACCGGATACAGTAAACAATAAGAAAATAGGTATTTTTATTGTAATGAGACTTGATACGTAAACAATAAAACCATTTAAAAAAAAAATTAAATGAGACCCGATGCAGACAACATCAAGAACATATTTTTTCGCGCTAACAAAAAGCAGTAGATAATAGTTGGAGCAATAATTTAATTGAAAAGGTAATTTCTATATAATAAAAAAAATTAAGGTGTATAATTTTACTGTGCAGAAAATTATTGAGAGCTCCTCATTTCTTTCAATCTGGAGAAGGCTCATACTCTTATAATAACATGAAATTACTAACATTAAGTAAGGTAACAATAACAATTGTTATTGTAAAATAGATGAATGTTGATTGTTTAAGAGAAGTATTATATGTTTACAAAAAGATTGTATCTGTGAAAATTCATCATGTTTTTATTAGTTTATACACAATTTTGAAATTATGCCTTTTTTGTCATTATTTTTTAGCGACAATTTGGCCATTAGCAGTTCTAATCAACTGGCAACCCTGACGAGGAGAGCGCTTTCAAGATACCTCTCTGAAATGAAGTTAAAATATTGACGCCAACAAGAGATAGCATATGGAGTTCTGGTGACGCCATTCATAATTATCATTACTTCCTGCTTAGAACGATGGTTCGAGAAAGATTATTTAATAATCTAATTTTCCCCCAATATTAATGACAACGTGAGATGTGCAGGAAAAAAACCAGAAAGAAATTAATCTGTGATTTCTTTCTATCAAGAAAGTTTGCAATAATTTAAAAACAATGTTACCACAACAAACATTGTTTTTACAGTTTTCATTGTTTTTCACTGTTTGTTTTATATTTTCTTGAGAAAGACCTAACGGCACTAAACGTTGAAAATATCGTGTGTATTGTAATTTGTATGTTTTTGTATTTACACCTCATAACCCTTTAGAGTCCGTCTATTGTTTTCAAGTGAAAAATCAAAAACCTGTGTTCTACATAAGTAATATTGCTGTTACGTTTCACTACAGTATATCCCTATATTAAGAGAAACATACACATTTAGATGAGGTTTCGTCATCTACCAGAATAGTAGATAAGTTGCAGAGATCTAGTGTAAATCCAACAACAACATCAAGTATAATAATGCAGATATAGGCGGGGGTTAGCGGTTCTCACTTGGCTGATGACACAACCTCTCCCCCCCCCCCACCAACACACACAGTGATTCTACATGACTCTCAGAGCATGCTATGAAAATATAGAACAGTTCATGATAATATAGGACTGGGTTACTCTTCTCAGCAATATCTAATATGTCCAGGCCATGCAGGAGTCAGAGGTAACGATAGAACTGAAGCATTGGCGAACAATGCTAGAGTGGATGTGTTAGTAGTAAGACAAAGGGAGAGCGAACATTTCTTCTTCTTCTTTCGTTCACTTGAAATATGTCTATATCTGTAATTCTGTCTCCTAAAAAAACACTCAAGAGTTAAAAAGACGTAGATGATTGACTTCACTGTACTCGGTTTCCCATATGTACTCGATCACTCTCAAAAAGCAGCACGCTGCCTGCCGAGAGTACCACTCATACATACAAAAATACAAAATAAAGGTTGAAAGGGAATGCCCATACTTAATAAAGATTGAAAAGGGATGTCCATACTTAATAAAGATTGAAAGGGGATGTCCATACTTAACATAGTTTTAAAGAGGATGTCCATACTTAACAAAGATTGAAAGGAGATGTCCATACTTAAAAAAGGTTGAAAGGAGATGTCTATACTTAACAATGATTGAAAGGGTTAAAAGAGGGACTGTAATCCTATATTTAACAAAGGTTGAAAGGGGGTGTAATTTCATTCTTAACAAACGTTGACATCAGCTATAATCCCATAATTAAGATAAGGTAAAAAGGGCTGTAATCCCGCACAAAACAGCGGCGGAAAGGGTATGTAATCATATACTAATAAAGGTTGAAATGAAGTTTCCTTCTCCACGACACGAAGCGTATTAGGAAATACGGTGTTAGTCCTGAATTTTTCCATTGAATAACGGCATACTTATAGATGACGTGGGTAGCGAATCACACCCGGCACCTATATTTTCCCTTGAAGCCTGACAATAATTTCCTAAGACTGAGTTTGCATAAAAGCTTTTGATTATTTAAAAAAATATTTCCACTTTAACTTGGGATTGAACCTCGGATTAGCTGATTAGGAATTGGATGAACTAACCACACAGCTTCCTCATACTGTAGATAGTCTTCTTACAATAATGTCCTACATGAAAAACATGACCTCCCTTAGATAGCAGTGACCTATGTACACACTACTCTGTCGTATATTATTACGCTTACTTCACTTACATTTCAGATAAAGTCAATTGAACGTTAACAAATTATTGGCAAGTATTTCAGATATTCTTTTCCTTTCTACAGGATACAGTAGTTTCTATACAGAATAATGTCAAACAAGATTAAGTTTCTAATCTCGTTGAAATGAAAGAGCGTCATTTTTCATATTTCGTTTGATTTGCGTCTATTCGTGGTATCATGTTTATCTCTGTCGTCATTACCTTCACTTGTTATAGTAGTGGGCATGGTGAGTCGTAGTGGCTATTCTCTGTTTATCTGATATAAGCCCTCCCATCTCCCTTCACGGATCTGACTAAAAAAGAAAATAAAGTTCACTGGTAGCATATCCTATTCAGGAAATAGAAATCAACCCATTATTTGTTGACTGTAGTGATTTTCTAAGCAATATAAGTACGTTCAGTAGTTTGCCATTGTTTTATGAACGGTCCGTATGTACAATTGGGTGCTGTGGGAATCGAACATGGTACCTTGGCCACACAGACGTGCACTGTTTGACCCCACCACAGAACAGGACGTGAGGAAAATTATCGTTAATAAGAAAATAGGTGATACAAATACCTACCACTAGGTATTGAGATTAAGTGAGTGGGATGACGTAAGTGGGGTGAAGTAGTGAGCAGAATGAACTGAGTGGGATGAAGTGAGTGAGATTAAATGAGTGGAATGAAGTAAGTGGGATGAAGTGAGTGGGGTACAGTGAGTAGGATGAAGTGAGTGGGATGAAGTAAGTGGGATTTAGTGAGTGGAGTTAAGTAAGTGGGATGAAGTAAGTGGGGTGAAGTGAGTGGGATGAAGTAAGTGGGGTGAAGTGAGTGGGATGAAGTAAGTGGGGTGAAGTGAGTGGGATGAGGTAAGTGGGGTGAAGTAAGTGGGATGAAGTAAGTGGGGTGAAGTGAGTGGGATCAAGTAAGTAGGATTTAGTGAGTGGGTTGAAGTAAGTGGGATGAAGTAAGTGGGGTGAAGTGAGTGGGATCAAGTAAGTGGGATTTAGTGGGTGGGATAAAGTGAGTGGGATGAAGTAAGTGGGATTTAGTGAGTGGGATGAAGTGAGTGGGATGAAGTGAGTGGATGAAATGAGTGGGATTAAGTGAGTGGGATGAAGTAAGTGGGATGAAGTAAGTGGGATTTAGTGAGTGGGATGAAGTGAGTGGGATGAAGTGAGTGGATGAAATGAGAATGATTAAGTTAGTAGGATGAAGTAAGTGGGATGAAGTGAGTGGGATGAAGTGAGGGGGATTTAGTGAATGGGATAAATTGAGTATGATAAAGTGAGTGGATGAAATGAGTGGGATGAAATGAGTGGAATGAAGTCAGTATGATAAAGTGAGTGGATGAAATGAGTGCGATTAAGTGAGTGGAATGAAGTGAGTATGATAAAGTGAGTGGATGAAATGAGTGGGATTAAGTGAGTGGAATGAAGTGAGTATGATAAAGTGAGTGGATGAAATGAGTGGGATTAAGTGAGTGGGATGAAGTGATTATGATAAAGTGAGTGGATGAAATGAGTGGGATTAAGTGAGTGGGGTGAAGTGAGTGGGATGAAGTGAGTATTATGAAGTGAGTGGATGAAGTAAGTGGTATTTAGTGTGTCTGATGATGTGAATGTGGCTGATCCACAGAGATGGATATCCACAGAAAGATGTATGAGAGCATTGAGTAGCTTTCAAATACAGCAACATTTATTAAGAAAACAGGACTTGCTGTGTAGACATGTCAAACTTCGAACGAGAAGAAACAAAAGACAGGAAAGGACATCTTTCCTGGATAAGTCCAAAAGAAAATCAAAAAGTTTCTCTACCGAACCTTCATGAGTTGTTGTTTTGTTGTTCGTCCATCATTCGTGATTATGACCATATGTTACATCCACTTTTGAAATTCAATTAAATTTATATTCTTAACCAGCACTTCGTAGAAACGGTTAATAAGCTCTATTCTGTCCTTAAACATTTCCGTCATTGGATCTACACTGTAGATGATTGTTAGTCTACTCGTGACTTCCTACCTACCTCCGCTGTTGAACTGCTAAATATCTCCTCTTTTCCAAGTTGTTTTGACTAGAGCGCCATGTAGTTCTATGTTAATAATTTGTTACTCCACTGCTGGAGGACGGGCGATATTCCGCAAGAGATGCGAGATTCACAAATAGCTACACTATGTAAGAACAAATGCGATAAGGTAAGAACAAAAGAGACTGGAGTTATAGTGTGGGTTCAGATCTTGTTCATTAATAACTGATATGATCTTATAGAGGCATATTCTGGGTTCATATCTGGTCGATCAACAAATAACATGGTCTTCCAGAATCACAATGTAGGTTCAGATCTGGTGACATTGTTTTTGTGTGTGTAGGTTCCAGGTTTGTGTACATCCCAGTGTAGGTTCAGAACTTTGCGATCAACAATGTAAATGACCTTCTAGAATCACAGTGTAGGTTCAGAACTTTGCGGCAAACAATGTAAATGATTTTCTAGAGTCACAGTGTAGGTTCAGAAATGGTGAATCAACAACTGACATAATCTTCACTTTCAAACAGCTTCAGAAAAAGTGAAGAAGGCAAACAAAAAGGATATCTCATTTCCTTGTACTTCTTCTTCTTCTTCGTCTTCTGAATATCATTCTCAAACTGTTGCAGACTGGCACGATGTAGTCCAGAGAAAGGAATGCGCTGTGTCATGGTTTACAACTTTGCTACAATATCTGCGAATTTCTGCCTGACATATCCGATTTCAGCATGGCTTCTGGTCCACTTGATCCTCCATGGGAGGAGAAAGCCATCTTCAATCCCAAAACCCCTTAATCGTCTCTTTTGATGTGCATGGCAAGTAACAATGTCACTTTTCTTTTCTCCCCTTTCGGGCTCGCAAAACACGAGATTCACGGATTCACTGACATACAAAATTTATTTTTTTTAAAAAGGAAAAAGAAATTGAAATCAAAAGCTCCAACAAAAAAAATCACTAAAGAAAATATGATATCTAGTAGTGAACGTAATTAATAACAAAACAAAAAAAATAGTTTGAAATTTTTGAAAAAAATGTAACAGAGCTCAAATGTAATGATCTGGAAATAATATAATTCTTTTGAGAATAACAGTTGGATCTGAAAACTGGGAAAAATTGAGTGACTTATAGCAGAGGGGGACTGTTTGTTGGAGGTTGGAAATAAAACACTGGGAATAATTGAATGACTTATAGAAGACATTTGTAAGGGGAATTGTGTGATGGTTTTCCTGGAACTAACAAATAAAATACTGAGAATGTAATGCCTTCATTGACATCGACCCCACACGTGGATGGAGTGTGAATGTGGCTGCAATATGAGGAACATTTCTAAAAAAAAATATTAACATTTCATTCCATACGAGTATTGTAAATGACACTTTGTGTGTTTTAGAACAGAAGAATGTAGTTTATGAGAATTTAGTTTTGTACTTCTCGAAAATGTTTGCTAAAATAATGTTATTTTGAGAAATATCTGCCGTAGGATCAACTGCATACGGCCATTGTACTAGTGGGACTAGGCTAGTCCCCAGTCACATTTGTGTTCTAAGTAAAATATTTTGAGTGTATTTTCAACTTACAAATAAAAAAATATTGAATAAGTAGAAGTAATTTTCTTTAATCTGTCAATGTGTATCATTTCTTTTTCTTTCTATCTTTAGTATTTTCTGTGATTTTGCTGTTAGGCGTCACTTGATGATTGAATGACCATAGGTTTTCGGGTTATAGCACATTTGATATTTTGATATACAATAATATTGTGACGACTCAGAACGTTGTTAGTTTCTTCACTTCACCTTTTTCTTGTTCTTCCTCAGCTTCTTGCTATTTCCATTCTCATGTTATATGCTCTTGCTACGGACCAATATGGGTTTCACTGCATATACTAATGACCTTACACTGGCATTAAAAGCGCTCTAAATTTAACGAACGCCCGTAGAGACCAGAATTGTTTAACCTGGTCACTTGTTGCAGAAGACATTGCAACACTTGGCTCGTCTTGATTAGTATATACAAACTCCATTTGTTTCCAGTACGCAGACAACGACGACAACAACAAAAACAATAACAAAGACAATACATAAGGTCCGTATAGTACTAATACCTAATGTAATATACTTGTTTAAATGTTTATAATCCTCGAATAATTGACATAACCGTGCAGTGCGTGTATTGTTGTTGTCTGTGTGTTAATCGACCGGTCCATATTCATAGTACTTTTAGAATGTACACTTTGAAAGCCTTGACTAAAAGCGCATCTTTTTTTTAGGGATGTAGGTTGGTCGAATTTGAAAAACGCGGTGACTCAACCTTCGAGGTCAATAAGTGCCAACTGACCGAATCAGGTTGAAATTTCCCCAACTACTATCTGGTTTCATCCAATACAAGATTTGTGGTGCAAAAGGTTCTGCTTTCTCTCTCTCTCTATCTCTCTCTCTCTCTCTCTCTCTCTCTCTCTCTCTCTCGCAAATTCAAAGCTAACAGATAACCAGATACATAAAATGCAACTCATCGTGGTACACCATGGAAATAGATTGCTTCGAAGCTCATGCGATGCTGTTCGACTAACGCATAATGGGTCATGCCTAAACTGTGCATGTCGAGATGGAACTAGATCTGATTGCACTCTGACAAACAGTATCTAAAACCCACAGAGCATACGCATCTGTTGTAACAAAGATTTGAATGTCAATTTCAGGAACGTTGAAATAGAAACACCCCGTACAAGATAAACCTAGTCGACCCAAGCCTAAATTGCTGCTTAGCGTGACCCCAGACACTGCCACACAGGGACATCTTTTCCCAGTAAAGTCCAAGTGCACAGTGGATAATAAATCTCCATGGTAGAGGCCTGACACAGACTCGTCACCTAGCAACAGATACGGAGGCTAATGTGGTAGGCATAAATAGCGTAATTTAAACCGTAGCATAACATTATTCTTGAGGAGATAACACAAATTCTTGATGGTTATCATAGAGTTGACGCACAACAAACAAATAATACACAATTCTTTATGACAGATTCAACACTTTTATGTAAGCAATTTAGAAGATTGTATATTATGCCATTTTTTTACCTACAATTTATGGCAAGGAAATATTGAAAACAAATTAATATAGCAACTGTAAAATAACATAGCAGATTTACGTTGAACTATGCACAAGATCCAGGTTTCAACCAAAATTATCAAGAAAGAGACAAACAAACACAGAACGAAAAACCCAAAAAATAATTTTCTTTTAAAGAAAACCGACACTAAATGCAACACTATAGCAATGTTATAATATACAGTATACAAGTCTAGAAAAATAAAGGAATACATGAAGTGAAAACATAATAGTGCTTACAAAGAAAATGAAAGGAAAAGTACTAAATTTTAAACTATACTTTACTTCTCTCAAGCTAACGATATCTCTTACTGAAACCACTGCCAGCTTTGTTTAAATATGTATTTGACCGTTGTTAGAAGTACAGATAGATGGATCTGTTTAAAAATGTATTTGACCGTTGTCAAAAGTACAGATAGATGGATCTGTTTAAAAATGTATTTGACCGTTGTTAGAAGTACAGATATATGAATCTATTTTAATTTGTATTTGTGACTGTTTTTAGAAGTACGGATATATGTCGATTATTTCAGAAAGAATAGATGGCTTCACAATGTCAGAACTAGACAAGAGTAGACAATTAGTCCTTCCAGGTTGCCGATGTCTGGTATACAGGTGCATGCTATTAACAGTCGTGGAACTTCGTAAACTCAGGTATTATGGACACGTGATGTGGCATTACTCGATGTCAAAAGATGTTCTTCAAGGTGGGGTTGAGATGGATGGAGGGACGAGGTGACCAGAAGAAGACATGGCTGGATAATATTAAGGAATGTACAGTGTATGAAGTTTCATCAGGATGGTGGAGATAGTTCTGCATCAAATGTCTCAATATGACCCCCCCCCCTACGACCCTGATTGGTTATGGGTTTTAATATGTAAGTAGATTCATCTGTATCCCGTCGGGACGAAATTTATTGGGTTGCTTATCATGATATGCCTCACCTTGTCAATGTGCTTGCCAACCCGACTCTTCGTATGGGAACAAAAACGAGTATATCAGTGAGAATACCAAAGAGGGGGATGTGATTATATACACTGATGGAACTGTAATTAGGCATGCTCGCAGTGCTCGGGCCTTTACAGCTCAGTGTGCAGGTAAAACGATCAAGGAGGAAAGTGGTGCCTTTGCGGTCACTACGAGTAGTATGACTATGGAGACTATGGCGGTGACCAAGGCATTTGAGTGGCTAAGCACACAGACGGTAATGCAGGTCTGCATCTTGAGTGACTCTATGAGTATGATTAAGAAGGTACAAGTGGGTCTCGTTCGTGAACAGTGGATTGAGGCCTTGAGAAAGGCGAGTTTGAAAGTGGTTACAATTATTTTCGTGCCGGAACATGTGGGCGTTCAAGACAATGAAAGAGCGGATCAACTGGCATCATGCGCGATTGTGGCACATGGCGATGGGGCAATGGATCGCGCTGACGTTTTGAACTCCTTAAGAGATATAACACGCGAGAGTGAGACTAATGTGGATGATGATTCCTTTTCAATGGCTAGGATTAAAGATCAGGGATTGAAATGCGGTGTTGCTAGAGGTGAACATTTTGGAGGGCGCAGAAGAATGATGGTCAACCAGCATAGGACCGGTACTGTCAGCAGAAGTGTGATAGCGGATACACTAAAGGAGAGATCGGAGCAACTATGGATGTGTCCAGTTTGCAGTGATGATGATCCGACGACTAACTAACTAACTATAGCATGTACTCGGCTAACTAATTCCCCATTTCAAATTTATTGATACATTACTGTGATGGTGCATCTGGAATTTTCCCACCTCAAAAAGACATGTGTACTTTCCACTGGCCATTTAATCTTCATGTATACCTATTTGTCATAAAAATGAAGTATTTGGTAGAAGACAATAGTATGAAATTGAGACAAAAGATTAACCAATGAGTGGGAGACAACATAACATATAACGTGAAAGAAACATTTATAACAGTAAAGATGATTGTTACAAGGATTTTCATTGGAAGAAAAGTGTCGCTGCATAGTCATATCATCTACCGCCATTTGTTATATCATCTACCGCCATTTGTTTTGTAGGCGGCGTTAACATCCACAGATCCTGCGTAGGCGGATCTGAAAATGATAGAAAGCTGTGGCGATTGATGGGTCAGTTAAATTGAAATATAATCACAAAGTAATCGATGTCATGGAATCCGTAGAGAATTAGAGGAAGTGGAAGACAATGAACACGAAAGGATGATTGTAGAGGTGATCTGTGACAAGGAACAGATAGGGATGATTGTAGAGGTGATCTGTGACAAGGAACAGATAGGGATGATTGTAGAGGTGATCTGTGACAAGGAACAGATAGGGATGATTGTAGGGGTGATTTGTGACAAGAAACAGATAGGGATGATTGTAGAGGTGATCTGTGACAAGAAACAGATAGGGATGATTGTAGAGGTGATCTGTGACGCCCATCCTCACTCCCAATTCTTGCATTTTCGATATTGACTCATGCTTATTCATCTCAAAATTCTCTGATCGTGAGGACTCACGAATAGCGGTGAGTATATATATATATATTATCCTTTCTCTGCCTTTGCCGTAAGGCGTCGCATGATTGAATGACGATCAGTTTTCGAGCTATGGCCCGTTAGCTCACTTGATATCCTTAGCTCACTTGATATCCAATACTATTATGACCTTTTTAGCGAACTCCTTCAATCTACCTACTTTTTGATCGTCCCCTTCCTCTAGGTGTTTCCGTTTTCATGCTGTATGCTTCTGCCACTGACCACTAAGGGTTGATTCTCATTAAGTGGTCGAACTATTTCAATCTCTGTTTTTCAATATTTTTTACCACAGACTCCGTTTTTACTTCATAGGTTAAGTGAGTTTTTGCCTTTAAACCCAGAATGTTTTTCCTGCTAAGTTCATGTGTGTCCTGATTTCTATTCCCAGAAGAAGATTATATCAAGTAATCCGATCTTTAAAATCTTGGCTTATCTCGTGTCACATGACATGATCATTTCTTAGAAGTGACCGTATCTTAATTTAACAGGAAAAGTTGATCAATAATTGAAGTAGTTGAGATCATCTTTCCAACCAGTTTTTTTTTCCTATCCAGATTGCGAAAGTGATAATTCGTGTTCAAATGAACAAGAAAACAGCTGAGATTTCATATTTAGAATAAGCTGTCAGAAAACTGACAGAAAAATAACTTGAAGTAAAACATAGTACATGATTTGTACATGTTACAAAAATCAGCGGTAAATATGTGAAATAAATTAACTTTAGAAAGATAATAAAAATAGATAAACAAGGAAACATAATTTAAGAATTTTGGCTGTAATAATATTATTTCCTGTTTTCGTTCTCAAACTCCTGCAGATTAACAGGATCTAATCTGAATAACGGAATCCGCTGTGTCATGGTTTACAGATTATTTTTCTGCGTCCTTCGGCATGACATATCCGATTTTTGCATAGTTTCTATATTATATATTTCTATATTACTTTGATCTCTACCGGAAGGGACAGCCAACTTCACCTCCAATACTTTCTTAGTCGTCTCCAGCGATTGCATGTCAGCTAAAGCACTCTTACAGAATCGATATTATTGACACCGAGGCCTGCATTTGCGAAGCAGTAACGCAGACACCAGAATATATAAGATAGAAATGTGTCAGTTTCGCTGTTCACACAATGACAATCTAGCCCGAAGGGGTTTCTAGCAAAGCAGATTGTGGGGAACCCAAGATTTCCTAAAACAAACCGCTATCTAGATGACCAATATTGGACAGGATTTTTAACAATCGCAGAAGCTGTGTAATACCATAAATACGTCATCAGTTGTTGTGTAGTAATATACTTCTTCTTCTTCAGCGTTCATTCTCAAACTCCCGGTGGATCCCTCTTGCAGCAGGACTACTAGACCTCCAGCAGGATGTAGTCCAGAGAATTGAATGCGCTGTGTCGCCGTTTTATTTGAGCCAATGGCCTAACACATCCGTCTTCTGTGGTAGTAGTAGTAGTATACACACGTCATCAGTTGTTGTGTAGCAGCATATATACGTCATCTGTTGTTGTAGTATCAGGAACGCAAGATGAAATAAAACAAACCGCTCTATACATGACCAATATTGAACTAGATGTTTAACAATCGCAGAAGAATGTAACTATCACTAGCTACCTTCTCAGACACCAGCAACACACAGGTGCAATGATGTAATCTGAGTTTTACTTCATAGTCTTACAATTTGTTCTCAAGCTCATGCAGATGAGCAGAATACAGCCTGGAGTACGGAATGTCAGGTGTCATGGTTTACAGCTTGTTTACGTATATATCTATTTTGTAGTTATGTTAAGACATTGCAGAATTCAAGACTGAGCAGAAGTATGAAGGTTCGGACGTAAGCTGCAAGAGTCCAACGATGAAAATGTCCCGAGCAGTACAGAATAACGAAGGCTCAGACGTAAGCTCTACTGTCCAGCGATGAAATTGTTCCATGCTCATTCTTTAAGAAATCAAATAATCGGCCCTGCACCAGCAGGTGTAGGCATCAAAATTCATGCTTGCTCGCGATCACCCCCATCTGGATCTTGCTGGCTTCACGTAAAGGCTATCAGTCACATACAGTAGAGGCTATCAGTCACATACAGTAGAGGCTATCAGTCACATAAAGTAGAGGCTATCAGTCACATAAAGTAGAGGCTATCAGAAACATAAAGTAGAGGCTATCAGTCACATAAAGTAGAGGCTGTCGGTCACATACAGTTGAGGCGATCAGTCACATACAGTAGAGGCTATCAGTCACATAAAGTAGAGGCTATCAGTCATATAAAGTAGAGGCTATCAGTCACATAAAGTAGAGGCTATCAGTCACATAAAGTAGACGTTCTCAGCCTTTTTATTTACTTATTGCGAACCTGTGGTACAATTTTTATCTGCGTGCCCGAAAATGGCGAGTAACTTTATTTAGAATCCACCAATGTATTTTAAGCCCCATAGCCAACAACATACATGACTCACACAAAACACCGTCTACAGAGAACTCTTGTACTTCTGACGATTCATGACATAAAGGGGTATAAAGCGAGAAGAGAAATTTTGCTATATATCATTCAGATGGTTACCTTCCATTGGCTCCACCGGAAGGATCTGTGTCGCAACCCCCTTCCCCCCCCCCCCGAAATTATTGTCTGAAGATCTCATTGCAAGTCTACAATATCACCAAGCGAGACATATGATAACGGTATAAACAATTTAATAGAAGATTTTGTTAGTGTTTGACAAACTTTGACAACAGTCAAAATGACTGCATGAAATCAATCGTACCTCTAGTCAATTATACAGTCCCTCTGACTCATCAGGGAATCATCCTTCTAAAGTGACGCATTTTCCCCTTGGTTTTTTTTTGTGGGCGCTTTGTGTATATTTGTTTTAACCAATTAAAACCACTGGAAAAGTCAAATGTCTCACTTTAGAAGGATGCTGCCCAATTTAGCCTATAAGTATTATATATAGTCAATGGTAACTCTTCAGTGCAAGCCACACGAAGATACACATGGGAGACATATTTATCCACGCTATTAAAGGCTAGTTCCTCTATTGTGTCGTTGGGTATCGCAGAGTATAAAGACGACGTTACTCTAAACGAGAAGTGAACAAACAACGTTTAACCCGAAGGCCGGACTAATCATATGTCGTATGGGAAGGCTCAGCAAGCTATCACTTTTTAAAAACCTAATTTGTTGTTACGAGTGCAATTTTCTGGTCTCAATGGTCAATGCATCTGGTACTTTGAAATTAATGACGAACCTATAAAATTTAATTTGCGGGCCGGATTACACCACTTACCATATTTCCCCCACTCCTATTCGTCTTCTTCTTCTGCGTTGATTTTCAAACTCCTGCAGATTAACATAATATAGTGCTGAGAACAGAATACGTTGCTTCATGACTTAAAGCTTAGCTGTGATATCTGCGCCTTTCGGCATGATACTTTACTTTTCACTTTGATCTTCTATGCCATAATACAGCAAAATGGACTACATAGTTTTCTTAGTCGACTACTAAAACATGCCTTACTGACAGGTAACAATGCTGCTATTCTCTGCTCCCTCTCTACCCGGCAACACATGAGCGACAATCATGTTCTATAAACCTTGTGAATCATATTTCGTGAACATACAACAAATCTAGTTCTCTAAACCTTAATGAATCATATTTCGTGAATATACAACAAATCTAAGCTGGGACCAATCGCTAATATAAGACCTACCAGCGGAATGAAAACAAGGCGCTTTTACGTCACATTTGCGACTATTGTCGTAATTTTACGTCACATTTGCGATTATTGTCGTAATTTTACGTCACATTTGCGATTATTGTCGTAATTTTACGTCACATTTGCAATTATTGTCGTAATTTTCGTCGTTCTCTATACACACACTTTGTGTCGCCTGCCAGCTCAATGTAAAAAAATGTTGTTTTGTTTCTGAGGTAGTTCCTATATTGGTGATTTGTCACGCTTAAACTAAGCTGACATTGAAACGAACATTAAAGTTGCCACCCCTAAGACTAAAGAATAAGCTTGGATTAGTAATGCCTTCAATCCCTGGGGCAAGGCAACAGAAAAATCCTAAGCTAAAACTTAAATACATAACATACTTTATACACACACACACACTATTAATGCACACATACAGAAGCTAACGTCCGCACAGATTACGAACGCGAAGTAGACCCCACCATTTCCGCTATAGGGCAGAAAAATATGAAGAAAATCAATGACAAATAACGGCTATTCTTCCACAGTTTAATTGCACCAGGCGCAGGAGATACCGCTGTGACAAGCTGTTTTAGCAATAATTAGACTACTTTGTGATTAACATGGATCGATAAATCGGCATCAAACTAGAACTGTTGGTCGATACACTCTGATGGATTGATTCATTCGGTGATCAGAGCATCTTTGGACTTGTAGGGTGCTCGCTGATACTAACCTGCAGTCACAACATCACGCTTACATAACATCACGCTTACATAACATCACGCTTACATAACATCACGCTTACATAACATCACGCTTACACAACATCACGCTTACATAACATCGCGCGTACACAGCCTCACGCTTACATAACATCACGCTTACACAACATCACGCTTACATAACATCACGCTTACACAACATGACGCTTACATAACATCACGCTTACACAACATCACGCTTACATAACATCACGCTTACACAACATGACGCTTACACAACACCACGCTTACACAACATCACGCTTGCACAACATCACGCTTGCATAACATCACGCTTACACAACATCACGCTTACATAACATCACGCTTACACACCATCAAGCTTACATAACATCACGCTTATATAACATAACGCTTCCATAACATCACATTTATACAACATCTGACCTTAAAATACTGTCATTACATTACCTAATAACACTGCATGTTTACATTTCGAGATTTGATGGTAAAGCACAGCCTCGCCATCATATATTAAGTGACATATTGTTTCCAGAACGTTGTCTTCATCGTGGATACTCTGAACACCTTCATGTCCCGGGAAAGCAGACCTGGCCAGAGACGTGCTCATACATTTTCAATGTAGCTGGTCCATCGTCTTCTTGGTCTTCCTCTTCTTCTCTCGCCTGGCACCTTGCCCACAAGAATCAGCCTCTTCGCTGTGTCCCACTATTACCCTATGAAAATATCATGTTTGAACTATGAAATCTGACTTTTAAACCCCGCCTCAACATCATTCAACGAGAAAAAGCATTAAGTACGACCCCTGATCTCCAAACGCCCCAACTGTACTAACACAATTCTCTTTAAATCTATCTGTAGCTTATACATTAATATATTTGTCTTACAGAAATTCAACCCACAAAAAACAGAAGAAATATCAGAAATTTTCATGGAAGGACGCATAGAATAAGGCTCATTTAAGCAATTCTTAGCGCAGCCGGTGACATTCTCGAAGACACGGGTAAAACAAGCGAACCCAGCGCCCAGCTGACCCAGCGCGCATCGTGAGCAGAGGAATCGGATTGAGCCTTGCTCATTAAATGCGATCGGCATCAAACAAGTAACATCAGCTTGACAACACGCATTCTGTGACTGGTTTTCTTCGATAAAAACTACAAATTTATCAAACTTTAAGACACGTTTTTTTCGTGAATGTGATTAAGTTAGACACACGAGATACCTTTACGACAGGTATTTATTGATCTTTTCACCGCTTCACTGTACGGTTAATTTATTTGTAATTCCATAGCAAGAGATATCAATAAATGGATAGAAGGTTACTATTTTCTTGTAGTCATTGATTTGTACTTTTGGCAGTTTTATTTTTGTAAGAATGTGTTGGCTTCTTTAATTTATTTTAAATCCAAGGAATTAATGAGTGATGCTCATTTTGTTCCCTAAGTGCAATATGTGGGGATTATCCAAAATTGCCTTTTGTACCCAGAAGTCTTCAATATTTAAGCAGTGAATATTACTTTGGTAAGATATTTTCATCTTCTTCTTCTTCTGCGATCATTCTCAAACTTCTGCAGATCAGCAGAATGTGGTCCAGAGAAAGGACTACGCCGTGTGGTTGTTTACATATTAGCTGCGATATCTGTGATTTTCGGGATGACACATCCGACTTCATCATGCACTGTGGGTTACTTTGACTCTTTATGGGACGGAATAGCTAATTCCTCCCCCCACCCCCACACATTATTATTTGCCTCTTACGATACGTTTGGGTAGCATTGCCGCAATTTCGTGCTCCCCTCTAGGATCCCGGCTACACGTGTGACTTTGTACTTGGAGGGTGTTTACGCTTTCTAGAAGAGTCGTTAGGTTTTATATACCGTAGGGGGGGGGGTTAAGCTTTCTAGGAGGGTGGTTAGGTTTATATTACGTGGGGGGGGGGGAGGTTAAGCTTTCTAGGAGGGTGGTTAAGCATTCTACTTGGGGGGGTCAATCCTCCGTATGTTGCTAAGGCATGTAAGGAGGATGTGGGACAAGCATATGAAGACATATAGACCAAGCATATGCGAGATTGTGGGGGAGGTGAGTGGATGTGAATGTCGTATCCTACAGGTTCAGTTGATCCAAAAGCAATTGATGAAATCGTATGTGTCAGACCGAAAATCGTATGTGTCAGACCGAAAATTGTATGTGTCAGACCGAAAATCGTATGTGTCAGACCGAAAATCGTATGTGTCAGACCGAAAATCGTATGTGTCAGACCGAAAATCGTATGTGTCAGACCGAAATTGTATGTGTCAGACCGAAAATCGTATGTGTCAGACCGAAAAGCGCTGACATCACAGCTAAATTGTAAAAAATGTAACATCGTATTCTATTCTCCGGACTATATCCTTTTGATCTGCAGGAATTTGATATCCAACATGGAAAAAGAAGAGAGGGTATTCTTTGAATAATCTGACAATAATTGTGTACCATAATTGTGTTAATTGACCATGAGCCTTGTCTATTGTCTATTGTCTGTCCCTGTGCGAATGATGGTTGATCGCATTCACACTAGCCGTTTAGCGTATGGGTCGGAGTTTAAGCTGTCGTTCCAAGCCCAGATGTGTCGTCAGGGTTAAATTTAGTCCATGCTTGATCAAAGCTATATTCTTTTGATATTATTCTTCAGTATTCATTCTCAAACTCCCGCTGGATCTAGCATGACCATGGTCCTACTAGATTTCCAGCAGGATGTAGTCCAGAGAATGAAATGCGTTGTGTCGCCGTTTTATTCTTTTGATATAAGCCCGGATATTCTTTTGTTGTATTCTCTTATTGGTATTTGGTTTGGCTTCATTCTCATAAGGTTACCGAACCATTTTACTTGCTGTTTCTCAATATGTTCAATACATGATATTATACCAACTCTTTTCCTAATTTCTTATTTTATCTAGTTTAGTAACCATTGCAGCATTTCTCATTTTACATGTAACAATTTTCCTCTGCTGCGAAACTGTTAAAGACCATGTTTGACATTGGTAACAGAGTGTTGGTATAAAAATTGTAGATATTATCTGGTTTAAAAAAATGTCCATCTTGATCTTTGGGTGAAGAAGTAATGGTGAAAGTTGGTTAGTCACTGTGTTTCAGAGGTCCTGTATAAATACCTGTGTACTGAAAATATAAACATGACATGAAAGACCAATTTAGATTATTTCCCGTACATTTCGTTGGTCTGCTTTGGATATTTTTTCTGCCATGCGATTCTAAGTATATAAATAGTGACCAATGAAAAACACGACAATAATAAAAAACGTAACGAGTGATGTCCAAATTAATTCTACACAGAGCTCTTCTACTGACCATGGACTCTGACAGGCGTCCAAGTTTCGTAGTTTACTATTGGTTTGTCAGTTCAACTGGCAATATTTTTACATCATCAACAATTTCTCTTCTAAACTTCAACTGTCATATTTTTCTCTTGTATTTCTCTTGTACTTAACTCCAGATGTCACACTTTTCTCTTGTATTTCTCTTGCACTTAATTACAGTTATCATACTCTTCTCTTGTATTTCTCTTGTACTTAACTTCAGATGTCATATGTTTCTCTTGTATTTCTTGGGCAATAGCTTTTAGTACCTTTGGCTCAAAAACGACAAGTTTTTACTCACGACCTGTCATTGCTTAATTAAGTCGGTAAAAATTACAGAAAGTCAGAAACCAGCTAAACAGACAGACGTACACAATTTTTAATGTATAATTGATGGATAGAAAGACAGTTGGATAGAGAAAAATCTTTTGAAAGCAATGATCTGGCATATGTGCCGTATGCACTGACCACGACTCTGTGTCTGCATCAGAATTGTAGATGATGAAGTCCATTGCTGTTGCATTGACTCACTATGAATTGAAATTTCAATATAAAATGAGATAGCCTTTGGAAATACAAGGATTCTTGGTAATAGTTGGCATGTGGATGCATCAGATCTGCCTCTAGTTGACACTTGGCTACATCAGATCTGCCTCTAGTTGACACTTGGCTACATCAGATCTGCCTCTAGTTGACACTTGGCTACATCAGATCTGCCTCTAGTTGGCATGTGGATGCATCAGGTCTGCCTCTAGTTGACACTTGGCTACATCAGATCTGCCTCTAGTTGGCATGTGCCTACATCAGATCTGCCTCTAGTTGACACTTGGCTACATCAGATGTGCATCTAGTTGACACTTGGCTACATCAGATCTGCCTCTAGTTGACACTTGGCTACCTCAGATCTGCCTATAGTTGGCATGTGGCTACATGAGATCTGCCTCTAGTTGATACTTAGCTACCTTAGATCTGCCTCTAGTTGGCATGTGGCTACATCAGAACTGCCTCTAGTTGACACTTGGCTACAACTGATTTGCCTCTAGTTGACACGTAGCTACATCAGATCTGCCTCTAGTTGACAATTGACTACACCTGACCTGTCTCTAGTTGACATATAAATACACCTGACCATCTCTAGTTGAAATATGACGATAGTGCACCTGCCTCTAGATGACTACACTAGACCTATCTCTAGTTGACGTATGACTACATCAGACCTGTCTATATCTGTAGTATGGCTACATCAGACTTGTCTCTATCTGAAGTATTGCTACATCAGACCTGTCTCGTCTAACTTGAACGTCTCCTAGTTTCTTTGTTATCAATAATTTCTTTTTTCCATTACATGCCTTTTCTGGGACCTTATTTATCTATATACATAAGACTTTGTGTGTCTGTGCATGTTGTCTGACTAGCATAGTCTCCTAGCACCGCTGACCAATCATGACCACATTTTACAGTTACTATTGTGGACACTTCCAACTTAACACTGTTGACAATTTTATATATATTCATATGGTATTTTAATGTAATATATTAATTGTTCTGTAGGGATAAAGTAAACGATAGTCATTTGTAGTTTTTAGTCGACAGTTTAGGACTCTGTGATGTCAGTTTTTAGTCGACAGTTTAGGACGTTGTAATTTCAGTTTTCGGGGAAAACGGAATAAGTTTATGATAATCACAGCAAGAGACATTATTGATTTCTATAAATCAATCGGCAGTGTACTGTCCTATTAATTAACACAGGTTTGGTGGTTTGAGTGTGCAACTTTGTAGTGTACCTTTTTGATGTGCATTTAAAAAAAAAAAAAAACATGTTTTCATATTCTATTCAGCAAGGTATCGATCAGGCAGCTTTATAAAACATTTTTGTTGTTGTTGTTGCAATATGTACTTTCTGGGCATATGTTGTCATTGCTTTCTTACCGTTCTGGAAACCTGTGCATTATATTATTGGCATGAATCATCGGCATAAATATGATTGATATCGAATACATTTTCAATAAATTATCAACACTATAAGCAATGCTTATCAAGCATTTTTTCCTTATAATATATATCAAATTTAGTATATAGTTTGCAGTAAATGTTGTTTATTTCGTGATAATATCACTGGTTATTATGGTAATATCACTGGTTATTATGGTAATATTACTGGTTTTTATGGTAATATCACTAGTTTGAGCCTATATATATATATATATATATATATATATATAAGCATATAGATAGATGATAGATAGATAGGTAGATAGGTACGTAGGTAGATAGGTAGATAGCTAGGTAGATAGATCTATAGATATACAGATATATAGACAGACAGAGACAGACTAGATAGATAGATAGATAGACAGACAGACAGACAGACAGACAGACAGACAGACAGACAGACAGACAGACATGCAGGAGGGCAGGCAGGCAGACAGACAGACAGACAGACAGACAGACAGACAGACAGAGATAGATAGATAGATAGATAGATAGATAGATAGATAGATAGATAGATAGATAGATAGATAGATAGATAGATAGATAGATAGATAGATAGATAGATAGATAGATAGATAGATAGATAGATAGATAGATAGATAGATAGATAGATAGATAGATAGATAGATAGATAGATAGATAGATAGATAGATAGATAGATAGATAGATAGATAGATAGATTGATAGATAGATAGATAGATGGATCGATGGATGGATCGATGGATGGATCGATGGATGGATGGATAGAATCTGTGAACTAACATATTATCGGAAAGTCTGTTCAGGTGATTACTTAAAATGTTCACCCATTTTAAAATTGCATGCGTTGTATTATACATGCTAGTGATTTGTCTGTCGTATTCTGTCCATGTGTGACGGCAATAGGACGCATCTGTGGTGGGAGTGATGTAGAACTCTGCATACAAGTCTGTAGTTAAGAGAGATTGTAGTTTCAAAAAGGTTATTTCATGAGGAGGAAATTATATACACAAATATATATGTTTTGTTAATGTTAAACCGACTGCATTTACTAAAGACGCATGCACGGCCCTGCCATGTCTACTGTACTCAGTCCATGTCTGACAGAAGACGAATGCACAGCCCTGTTATGTCTACTGTACTCAGTCCATGTCTGACAGAAGACGAATGCACAACCCTGTTATGTCTACTGTACTCAGTCCATGTCTGACAGAAGACGAATGCACAGCCCTGCTATGTCTACTGTACTCAGTCCATGTCTGACAGAAGACGAATTCACAGCCCTGTTATGTCTACTGTACTCAGTCCATCTCTGAAGCGGGTTTATAAATATGTGACAGACAATGATAATCAAGTGTGATATTGTGCCAATAAGTTCCATTGTACAGACTGGATGCTTGGGGAATGAATGGATGGAGTAGATTGTGAATTCAGGGAATTATGCAGATCTACTTCTCTGGTCGTGTATTATAGAGCTGATGCAATGGCTAGCCTATGTGGACAGTCTTCTGGCTATGTATATGTGATACGTGCTATATTACATCTGTGGGCATCACTTGGATGAAAATTAACAGTATGAGACTTTTCATCTAAGATTTTCTAATTTAAGATGTGTATTCATTGAGCACGTGAAGGGAACATTGAGAGGAAGATTGAGGAGGGGACATTGAGAGGAAGATTGAGGAGGGGACATTGAGTGGAAGATTGAGCAGGGGACATTGAGTGGAAGATTGAGAAGGGGACATTGAGAGGAAGTTTGGGCAGGGAACATTGAGAGGAAGATTGAGCAGGGGACATTGAGAGGAAGATTGAGCAGGGAACACTGAGAGGAAGATTGGGTAGGGAACACTGAGAGGAAGATTGGGCAGGGAACACTGAGAGGAAGATTGGGCAGGGAACATTGATAGGAAGATTGGGCAGGGAACACTGAGAGGAAGATTGAGCAGGGAACATCGATTGGAAGATTGAGGAGGGGACATTGAGTGGAATATTGAGGAGGGGACATTGAAAGATTGAGGAGGGGACATTGAGTGGAAGATTGAGGAGGGAACATTGAGAGGAAGATTGAGCAGGGAACATTGAGAGGAAGATTGAGCAGGGTACATTGTGAGGAAGTTTGGGCAGGGAACATCGATTGGAAGATTGAGGAGGGGACATTGAGTGGAATATTGAGGAGGGGACATTGAAAGATTGAGGAGGGGACATTGAGTGGAAGATTGAGGAGGGAACATTGAGAGGAAGATTAAGCAGGGAACATTGAGAGGAAGATTGAGCAGGGTACATTGTGAGGAAGTTTGGGCAGGGGACATTGAGTGGAAGATTGAGGAGGGGACATTGAAAGATTGAGGAGGGGAGATTGAGTGGAATATTGAGGAGGGGACATTGAGTGGAAGATTGAGGAGGGGACATTGAGTGGAAGATTGAGGAGGGGACATTGAAAGATTGAGGAGGGGACATTGAAAGATTGAGGAGGGGACATTGAGTGGAAGATTGAGGAGGGGACATTTAAAGATTGAGGAGGGAACATTGAGTGGAAGATTCAGGAGGGAACATTGAGTGGAAGATTGAGGAGGGGACATTGAGTGGATGATTGAGGAGGGGACATTGAAAGATTGAGGAGAGTACAATCAGTAATGTATTGAAACAATAAATGTGTGTTTCTAAATTTCTAGATTTACGATACAAGCTAAACCATTCTTCAACAACCCTTACATTGGTGGGGGGGGGCACGTTGTGCTTCCTATGCATGCAGCTTATCATTCCCGTAGCCCATCCACCATCTATCTATCACATGTGGATTTCAATAGATATAACATTTGAAGGGTGCACATATTTGGAGAATCCTCGACACAACAACCATACCAAAGTGAGAGCGATTGATGAAACTGTATTACCCGCAAATAGAATATGATTACTCAAGCATTGGTATCGGTGCACTACGTGGATGATACTATCAAATGACACGACTGGTAGAAAAGTCTGTAGAAAAGTCGCTCTGAGGTGTGGAACCTGGACGTCTGAGATCAGAACAATCGCACCTGGTCTGCCACAAGGATTTACTCTGTCCCCAATACTATTTAATGTGTATACATTGAGAATTGCTCAACTGAAAACCTCCAGCAATTGTAGAGTTCTAACATACGCTGATGATATCCTACTATACAACATGGGCAGGAACAGAAAATATACGTACACTGCCAACTGTTAGGTGCATGGGCTCATTCATTGAAAGAGAACATGACCTTAAATATCTTGGAATAATATTTGATAGAAGTCTCTCATTCAACAAACATGTGACAAATATGATTAAGAAGGATAAAAGAGGGATCAGTGTTATCAAGGTTATGGCGACATTCGACATGTAGCAATGTGTACTTTTTCTGCTAGTGATGGTACTATTTGTCATAGATTATGGCCTCGGCCTACTAAAACTGTCACAGACACAAGCCGATAGATTGGGAAAAGTCAAAATGAGGCAATGAGAGCGGTACTGGGGTGTACTAGAGATACACCCTTCTCTGCTATGAGATTAGTCATTTCGACTTTGTCTTGACACTGTGTCAAATCGGTGAGAGAGTAAGATTGACTATTAGAGCAGCTGAAGTTTCAATCACTTACGCAGCGGATTTTATGTCAGAATTTGATGTCTTAGTGATCTCCCCGAACAAAGAGAGATACAACAACACAAGTTTGATACAGCTGTAACCAGATCTTCTCCTTGAACAGAGAGAGATACAACAACACAAGTTTGATACAGATGTAACCAGATCTTCTCCTTGAACAGAGAGAGATACAACAACACAAGTTTGATACAGATGTAACCAGATCTTCTCCTTGAACAGAGAGAGATACAACAACACAAGTTTGATACAGATGTAACCAGATCTTCTCCTCGCACAAAGAGAGATACAACAACACAAGTTTGATACAGATGTAACCAGATCTTCTCCTTGAACAGAGAGAGATACAACAACACAAGTTTGATACAGATGTAACCAGATCTTCTCCTTGAACAGAGAGAGATACAACAACACAAGTTTGATACAGATGTAACCAGATCTTCTCCTCGCACAAAGAGAGATACAACAACACAAGTTTGATACAGCTGTAACCAGATCTTCTCCTCGCACAAAGAGAGATACAACAACACAAGTTTGATACAGATGTAACCAGATCTTCTCCTCGCACAAAGAGAGATACAACAACACAAGTTTGATACAGATGTAACCAGATCTTCTCCTTGAACAGAGAGAGATACAACAACACAAGTTTGATACAGATGTAACCAGATCTTCTCCTTGAACAGAGAGAGATACAACAACACAAGTTTGATACAGATGTAACCAGATCTTCTCCTTGAACAGAGAGAGATACAACAACACAAGTTTGATACAGCTGTAACCAGATCTTCTCCTTGAACAGAGAGAGATACAACAACACAAGTTTGATACAGCTGTAACCAGATCTTCTCCTTGAACAGAGAGAGATACAACAACACAATTTTGATACAGCTGTAACCAGATCTTCTCCTCGCACAAAGAGAGATACAACAACACAAGTTTGATACAGATGTAACCAGATCTTCTCCTCGCACAAAGAGAGATACAACAACACAAGTTTGATACAGATGTAACCAGATCTTCTCCTTGAACAGAGAGAGATACAACAACACAAGTTTGATACAGATCTAACCAGATCTTCTCCTTGAACAGAGAGAGATACAACAACACAAGTTTGATACAGATGTAACCAGATCTTCTCCTTGAACAGAGAGAGATACAACAACACAAGTTTGATACAGATGTAACCAGATCTTCTCCTTGAACAGAGAGAGATACAACAACACAAGTTTGATACAGATGTAACCAGATCTTCTCCTTGAACAGAGAGAGATACAACAACACAAGTTTGATACAGATCTAACCAGATCTTCTCCTTGAACAGAGAGAGATACAACAACACAAGTTTGATACAGATGTAACCAGATCTTCTCCTTGAACAGAGAGAGATACAACAACACAAGTTTGATACAGATGTAACCAGATCTTCTCCTTGAACAGAGAGAGATACAACAACACAAGTTTGATACAGATGTAACCAGATCTTCTCCTTGAACAGAGAGAGATACAACAACACAAGTTTGATACAGATGTAACCAGATCTTCTCCTTGAACAGAGAGAGATACAACAACACAAGTTTGATACAGCTGTAACCAGATCTTCTCCTTGAACAGAGAGAGATACAACAACACAAGTTTGATACAATGTAACCAGATCTTCTCCTTGAACAAAGAGAGATACAACAACACAAGTTTGATACAGCTGTAACCAGATCTTCTCCTTGAACAGAGAGAGATACAACAACACAAGTTTGATACAGCTGTAACCAGATCTTCTCCTTGAACAAAGAGAGATACAACAACACAAGTTTGATACAATGTAACCAGATCTTCTCCTCGCACAGAGAGAGATACAACAACACAAGTTTGATACAGCTGTAACCAGATCTTCTCCTTGAACAGAGAGAGATACAACAACACAAGTTTGTTACAGCTGTAACCAGATCTTCTCCTTGAACAGAGAGAGATACAACAACACAAGTTTGATACAGCTGTAACCAGATCTTCTCCTTGAACAGAGAGAGATACAACAACACAAGTTTGATACAGATGTAACCAGATCTTCTCCTCGCACAAAGAGAGATACAACAACACAAGTTTGATACAGCTGTAACCAGATCTTCTCCTCGCACAAAGAGAGATACAACAACACAAGTTTGATACAGCTGTAACCAGATCTTCTCCTCGCACAAAGAGAGATACAACAACACAAGTTTGATACAGCTGTAACCAGATCTTCTCCTCGCACAAAGAGAGATACAACAACACAAGTTTGATACAGCTGTAACCAGATCTTCTCCTCGCACAAAGAGAGATACAACAATACTAGTTTGATACAGCTGTAACCAGATCTTCTCCTCGCACAAAGAGAGATACAACAACACAAGTTTGATACAGCTGTAACCAGATCTTCTCCTTGAACAAAGAGAGATACAACAACACAAGTTTGATACAGCTGTAACCAGATCATCTCCTTGAACAGAGAGAGATACAACAACACAAGTTTGATACAGCTGTAACCAGATCTTCTCCTTGAACAGAGAGAGATACAACAACACAAGTTTGATACAGCTGTAACCAGATCTTCTCCTTGAACAAAGAGAGATACAACAACACAAGTTTGATACAGCTGTAACCAGATCTTCTCCTCGCACAAAGAGAGATACAACAACACAAGTTTGATACAGCTGTAACCAGATCTTCTCCTTGAACAAAGAGAGATACAACAACACAAGTTTGATACAGCTGTAACCAGATCTTCTCCTTGAACAAAGAGAGATACAACAACACAAGTTTGATACAGCTGTAACCAGATCTTCTCCTTGAACAGAGAGAGATACAACAACACAAGTTTGATACAGCTGTAACCAGATCTTCTCCTTGAACAAAGAGAGATACAACAACACAAGTTTGATACAGCTGTAACCAGATCTTCTCCTCGCACAGAGAGAGATACAACAACACAAGTTTGATACAGCTGTAACCAGATCTTCTCCTCGCACAAAGAGAGATACAACAACACAAGTTTGATACAGCTGTAACCAGATCTTCTCCTCGCACAAAGAGAGATACAACAACACAAGTTTGATACAGCTGTAACCAGATCTTCTCCTCGCACAAAGAGAGATACAACAACACAAGTTTGATACAGCTGTAACCAGATCTTCTCCTCGCACAGAGAGAGATACAACAACACAAGTTTGATACAGCTGTAACCAGATCTTCTCCTCGCACAGAGAGAGATACAACAACACAAGTTTGATACAGCTGTAACCAGATCTTCTCCTCGCACAGAGAGAGATACAACAACACAAGTTTGATACAGCTGTAACCAGATCTTCTCCTCGCACAGAGAGAGATACAACAACACAAGTTTGATACAATGTAACCAGATCTTCTCCTTGAACAAAGAGAGATACAACAACACAAGTTTGATACAATGTAACCAGATCTTCTCCTTGAACAAAGAGAGATACAACAACACAAGTTTGATACAGCTGTAACCAGATCTTCTCCTCGCACAGAGAGAGATACAACAACACAAGTTTGATACAGCTGTAACCAGATCTTCTCCTTGAAGAGAGAGAGATACAACAACACAAGTTTGATAAAGATGTAACCAGATCTTCTCCTCGAACAAAGAGAGATACAACAACACAAGTTTGATACAGCTGTAACCAGATCTTCTCCTTGAACAGAGAGAGATACAACAACACAAGTTTGATACAATGTAACCAGATCTTCTCCTCGCACAAAGAGAGATACAACAACACAAGTTTGATACAATGTAACCAGATCTTCTCCTCGAACAAAGAGAGATACAACAACACAAGTTTGATACAGCTGTAACCAGATCTTCTCCTTGAACAGAGAGAGATACAACAACACAAGTTTGATACAATGTAACCAGATCTTCTCCTTGAACAGAGAGAGATACAACAACACAAGTTTGATACAATGTAACTAGATCTTCTCCTTGAACAGAGAGAGATACAACAACACAAGTTTGATACAGCTGTAACCAGATCTTCTCCTTGAACAGAGAGAGATACAACAACACAAGTTTGATACAGCTGTAACCAGATCTTCTCCTTGAACAGAGAGAGATACAACAATACAAGTTTGATACAGATGTAAACAGATCTTCTCCTTGAACAGAGAGAGATACAACAACACAAGTTTGATACAGCTGTAAACAGATCTTCTCCTTGAACAGAGAGAGATACAACAACACAAGTTTGATACAGCTGTAACCAGATCTTCTCCTTGAACAGAGAGAGATACAACAACACAAGTTTGATACAGCTGTAACCAGATCTTCTCCTTGAACAAAGAGAGATACAACAACACAAGTTTGATACAGCTGTAAACAGATCTTCTCCTTGAACAGAGAGAGATACAACAACACAAGTTTGATACAGCTGTAACCAGATCTTCTCCTTGAACAAAGAGAGATACAACAACACAAGTTTGATACAGCTGTAACCAGATTTTCTCCTTGAACAAAGAGAGATACAACAACACAAGTTTGATACAGCTGTAACCAGATCTTCTCCTTGAACAAAGAGAGATACAACAACACAAGTTTGATACAGCTGTAACCAGATCTTCTCCTTGAACAAAGAGAGATACAACAACACAAGTTGGATACAATGTAACCAGATCTTCTCCTTGAACAGAGAGAGATACAACAACACAAGTTTGATACAATGTAACCAGATCTTCTCCTCGAACAAAGAGAGATACAACAACACAAGTTTGATACAGCTGTAACCAGATCTTCTCCTTGAACAAAGAGAGATACAACAACACAAGTTTGATACAATGTAACCAGATCTTCTCCTTGAACAGAGAGAGATACAACAACACAAGTTTGATACAGCTGTAACCAGATCTTCTCCTTGAACAGAGAGAGATACAACAACACAAGTTTGATACAATGTAACCAGATCTTCTCCTTGAACAAAGAGAGATACAACAACACAAGTTTGATACAGCTGTAACCAGATCTTCTCCTTGAACAGAGAGAGATACAACAACACAAGTTTGATACAGCTGTAACCAGATCTTCTCCTTGAACAGAGAGAGATACAACAACACAAGTTTGATACAGATGTAACCAGATCTTCTCCTTGAACAGAGAGAGATACAACAACACAAGTTTGATACAGATGTAACCAGATCTTCTCCTTGAACAGAGAGAGATACAACAACACAAGTTTGATACAGCTGTAACCAGATCTTCTCCTTGAACAGAGAGAGATACAACAACACAAGTTTGATACAATGTAACCAGATCTTCTCCTTGAACAAAGAGAGATACAACAACACAAGTTTGATACAGCTGTAACCAGATCTTCTCCTTGAACAGAGAGAGATACAACAACACAAGTTTGATACAGCTGTAACCAGATCTTCTCCTTGAACAAAGAGAGATACAACAACACAAGTTTGATACAATGTAACCAGATCTTCTCCTCGCACAGAGAGAGATACAACAACACAAGTTTGATACAGCTGTAACCAGATCTTCTCCTTGAACAGAGAGAGATACAACAACACAAGTTTGTTACAGCTGTAACCAGATCTTCTCCTTGAACAGAGAGAGATACAACAACACAAGTTTGATACAGCTGTAACCAGATCTTCTCCTTGAACAGAGAGAGATACAACAACACAAGTTTGATACAGATGTAACCAGATCTTCTCCTCGCACAAAGAGAGATACAACAACACAAGTTTGATACAGCTGTAACCAGATCTTCTCCTCGCACAAAGAGAGATACAACAACACAAGTTTGATACAGCTGTAACCAGATCTTCTCCTCGCACAAAGAGAGATACAACAACACAAGTTTGATACAGCTGTAACCAGATCTTCTCCTCGCACAAAGAGAGATACAACAACACAAGTTTGATACAGCTGTAACCAGATCTTCTCCTCGCACAAAGAGAGATACAACAATACTAGTTTGATACAGCTGTAACCAGATCTTCTCCTCGCACAAAGAGAGATACAACAACACAAGTTTGATACAGCTGTAACCAGATCTTCTCCTTGAACAAAGAGAGATACAACAACACAAGTTTGATACAGCTGTAACCAGATCATCTCCTTGAACAGAGAGAGATACAACAACACAAGTTTGATACAGCTGTAACCAGATCTTCTCCTTGAACAGAGAGAGATACAACAACACAAGTTTGATACAGCTGTAACCAGATCTTCTCCTTGAACAAAGAGAGATACAACAACACAAGTTTGATACAGCTGTAACCAGATCTTCTCCTCGCACAAAGAGAGATACAACAACACAAGTTTGATACAGCTGTAACCAGATCTTCTCCTTGAACAAAGAGAGATACAACAACACAAGTTTGATACAGCTGTAACCAGATCTTCTCCTTGAACAAAGAGAGATACAACAACACAAGTTTGATACAGCTGTAACCAGATCTTCTCCTTGAACAGAGAGAGATACAACAACACAAGTTTGATACAGCTGTAACCAGATCTTCTCCTTGAACAAAGAGAGATACAACAACACAAGTTTGATACAGCTGTAACCAGATCTTCTCCTCGCACAGAGAGAGATACAACAACACAAGTTTGATACAGCTGTAACCAGATCTTCTCCTCGCACAAAGAGAGATACAACAACACAAGTTTGATACAGCTGTAACCAGATCTTCTCCTCGCACAAAGAGAGATACAACAACACAAGTTTGATACAGCTGTAACCAGATCTTCTCCTCGCACAAAGAGAGATACAACAACACAAGTTTGATACAGCTGTAACCAGATCTTCTCCTCGCACAGAGAGAGATACAACAACACAAGTTTGATACAGCTGTAACCAGATCTTCTCCTCGCACAGAGAGAGATACAACAACACAAGTTTGATACAGCTGTAACCAGATCTTCTCCTCGCACAGAGAGAGATACAACAACACAAGTTTGATACAGCTGTAACCAGATCTTCTCCTCGCACAGAGAGAGATACAACAACACAAGTTTGATACAATGTAACCAGATCTTCTCCTTGAACAAAGAGAGATACAACAACACAAGTTTGATACAATGTAACCAGATCTTCTCCTTGAACAAAGAGAGATACAACAACACAAGTTTGATACAGCTGTAACCAGATCTTCTCCTCGCACAGAGAGAGATACAACAACACAAGTTTGATACAGCTGTAACCAGATCTTCTCCTTGAAGAGAGAGAGATACAACAACACAAGTTTGATAAAGATGTAACCAGATCTTCTCCTCGAACAAAGAGAGATACAACAACACAAGTTTGATACAGCTGTAACCAGATCTTCTCCTTGAACAGAGAGAGATACAACAACACAAGTTTGATACAATGTAACCAGATCTTCTCCTCGCACAAAGAGAGATACAACAACACAAGTTTGATACAATGTAACCAGATCTTCTCCTCGAACAAAGAGAGATACAACAACACAAGTTTGATACAGCTGTAACCAGATCTTCTCCTTGAACAGAGAGAGATACAACAACACAAGTTTGATACAATGTAACCAGATCTTCTCCTTGAACAGAGAGAGATACAACAACACAAGTTTGATACAATGTAACTAGATCTTCTCCTTGAACAGAGAGAGATACAACAACACAAGTTTGATACAGCTGTAACCAGATCTTCTCCTTGAACAGAGAGAGATACAACAACACAAGTTTGATACAGCTGTAACCAGATCTTCTCCTTGAACAGAGAGAGATACAACAATACAAGTTTGATACAGATGTAAACAGATCTTCTCCTTGAACAGAGAGAGATACAACAACACAAGTTTGATACAGCTGTAAACAGATCTTCTCCTTGAACAGAGAGAGATACAACAACACAAGTTTGATACAGCTGTAACCAGATCTTCTCCTTGAACAGAGAGAGATACAACAACACAAGTTTGATACAGCTGTAACCAGATCTTCTCCTTGAACAAAGAGAGATACAACAACACAAGTTTGATACAGCTGTAAACAGATCTTCTCCTTGAACAGAGAGAGATACAACAACACAAGTTTGATACAGCTGTAACCAGATCTTCTCCTTGAACAAAGAGAGATACAACAACACAAGTTTGATACAGCTGTAACCAGATTTTCTCCTTGAACAAAGAGAGATACAACAACACAAGTTTGATACAGCTGTAACCAGATCTTCTCCTTGAACAAAGAGAGATACAACAACACAAGTTTGATACAGCTGTAACCAGATCTTCTCCTTGAACAAAGAGAGATACAACAACACAAGTTGGATACAATGTAACCAGATCTTCTCCTTGAACAGAGAGAGATACAACAACACAAGTTTGATACAATGTAACCAGATCTTCTCCTCGAACAAAGAGAGATACAACAACACAAGTTTGATACAGCTGTAACCAGATCTTCTCCTTGAACAAAGAGAGATACAACAACACAAGTTTGATACAATGTAACCAGATCTTCTCCTTGAACAGAGAGAGATACAACAACACAAGTTTGATACAGCTGTAACCAGATCTTCTCCTTGAACAGAGAGAGATACAACAACACAAGTTTGATACAATGTAACCAGATCTTCTCCTTGAACAAAGAGAGATACAACAACACAAGTTTGATACAGCTGTAACCAGATCTTCTCCTTGAACAGAGAGAGATACAACAACACAAGTTTGATACAGCTGTAACCAGATCTTCTCCTTGAACAAAGAGAGATACAACAACACAAGTTTGATACAGCTGTAACCAGATCTTCTCCTTGAACAAAGAGAGATACAACAACACAAGTTTGATACAGCTGTAACCAGATCTTCTCCTTGAACAGAGAGAGATACAACAACACAAGTTTGATACAATGTAACCAGATCTTCTCCTCGCACAGAGAGAGATACAACAACACAAGTTTGATACAGCTGTAACCAGATCTTCTCCTTGAACAGAGAGAGATACAACAACACAAGTTTGATACAGCTGTAACCAGATCTTCTCCTTGAACAGAGAGAGATACAACAACACAAGTTTGATACAATGTAACCAGATCTTCTCCTCGCACAAAGAGAGATACAACAACACAAGTTTGATACAATGTAACCAGATCTTCTCCTCGCACAAAGAGAGATACAACAACACAAGTTTGATACAGCTGTAACCAGATCTTCTCCTCGCACAAAGAGAGATACAACAACACAAGTTTGATACAGCTGTAACCAGATCTTCTCCTTGAACAGAGAGAGATACAACAACACAAGTTTGATACAGCTGTAACCAGATCTTCTCCTCGCACAAAGAGAGATACAACAACACAAGATTGATACAGCTGTAACCAGATCTTCTCCTTGAACAGAGAGAGATACAACAACACAAGTTTGATACAATGTAACCAGATCTTCTCCTTGAACAGAGAGAGATACAACAACACAAGTTTGATACAGCTGTAACCAGATCTTCTCCTTGAACAGAGAGAGATACAACAATACAAGTTTGATACAGCTGTAACCAGATCTTCTCCTTGAAAAGAGAGAGATACAACAACACAAGTTTGATACAATGTAACCAGATCTTCTCCTTGAACAGAGAGAGATACAACAACACAAGTTTGATACAGCTGTAACCAGATCTTCTCCTTGAACAGAGAGAGATACAACAACACAATTTTGATACAGCTGTAACCAGATCTTCTCCTTGAACAGAGAGAGATACAACAACACAAGTTTGATACAATGTAACCAGATCTTCTCCTCGCACAGAGAGAGATACAACAACACAAGTTTGATACAGCTGTAACCAGATCTTCTCCTCGCACAAAGAGAGATACAACAACACAAGTTTGATACAGCTGTAACCAGATCTTCTCCTTGAACAAAGAGAGATACAACAACACAAGTTTGATACAATGTAACCAGATCTTCTCCTTGAACAGAGAGAGATACAACAACACAAGTTTGATACAGCTTTAACCAGATCTTCTCCTTGAACAAAGAGAGATACAACAACACAAGTTTGATACAGCTGTAACCAGATCTTCTCCTTGAACAAAGAGAGATACAACAACACAAGTTTGATACAGCTGTAACCAGATCTTCTCCATGAACAGAGAGAGATACAACAACACAAGTTTGATACAATGTAACCAGATCTTCTCCTCGCACAAAGAGAGATACAACAACACAAGTTTGATACAATGTAACCAGATCTTCTCCTTGAACAGAGAGAGATACAACAACACAAGTTTGATACAGCTGTAACCAGATCTTCTCCTTGAACAAAGAGAGATACAACAACACAAGTTTGATACAGCTGTAACCAGATCTTCTCCTTGAACAAAGAGAGATACAACAACACAAGTTTGATACAGCTGTAACCAGATCTTCTCCTTGAACAGAGAGAGATACAACAACACAAGTTTGATACAATGTAACCAGATCTTCTCCTCGCACAAAGAGAGATACAACAACACAAGTTTGATACAATGTAACCAGATCTTCTCCTTGAACAGAGAGAGATACAACAACACAAGTTTGATACAGCTGTAACCAGATCTTCTCCTTGAACAGAGAGAGATACAACAACACAAGTTTGATACAATGTAACCAGATCTTCTCCTTGAACAGAGAGAGATACAACAACACAAGTTTGATACAGCTGTAACCAGATCTTCTCCTTGAACAAAGAGAGATACAACAACACAAGTTTGATACAGCTGTAACCAGATCTTCTCCTCGCACAAAGAGAGATACAACAACACAAGTTTGATACAATGTAACCAGATCTTCTCCTTGAACAGAGAGAGATACAACAACACAAGTTTGATACAGCTGTAACCAGATCTTCTCCTTGAACAGAGAGAGATACAACAACACAAGTTTGATACAATGTAACCAGATCTTCTCCTTGAACAGAGAGAGATACAACAACACAAGTTTGATACAATGTAACCAGATCTTCTCCTCGCACAAAGAGAGATACAACAACACACGTTTGATACAATGTAACCAGATCTTCTCCTTGAACAGAGAGAGATACAACAACACAAGTTTGATACAGCTGTAACCAGATCTTCTCCTTGAACAAAGAGAGATACAACAACACAAGTTTGATACAATGTAACCAGATCTTCTCCTCGCACAAAGAGAGATACAACAACACAAGTTTGATACAATGTAACCAGATCTTCTCCTCGCACAAAGAGAGATACAACAACACAAGTTTGATACAATGTAACCAGATCTTCTCCTCGCACAAAGAGAGATACAACAACACAAGTTTGATACAGCTGTAACCAGATCTTCTCCTTGAACAGAGAGAGATACAACAACACAAGTTTGATACAGCTGTAACCAGATCTTCTCCTTGAACAGAGAGAGATACAACAATACAAGTTTGATACAGCTGTAACCAGATCTTCTCCTTGAACAGAGAGAGATACAACAACACAAGTTTGATACAGATGTAAACAGATCTTCTCCTTGAACAGAGAGAGATACAACAATACAAGTTTGATACAGATGTAACCAGATCTTCTCCTTGAACAGAGAGAGATACAACAACACAAGTTTGATACAGCTGTAACCAGATCTTCTCCTTGAACAGAGAGAGATACAACAACACTAGTTTGATACAATGTAACCAGATCTTCTCCTCGCACAAAGAGAGATACAACAACACAAGTTTGATACAGCTGTAACCAGATCTTCTCCTCGCACAAAGAGAGATACAACAATACAAGTTTGATACAATGTAACCAGATCTTCTCCTCGCACAAAGAGAGATACAACAACACAAGTTTGATACAGCTGTAACCAGATCTTCTCCTTGAACAGAGAGAGATACAACAACGCAAGTTTGATACAGCTGTAACCAGATCTTCTCCTCGCACAAAGAGAGATACAACAACACAAGTTTGATACAGATGTAACCAGATCTTCTCCTCGCACAAAGAGAGATACAACAACACAAGTTTGATACAGATGTAACCAGATCTTCTCCTCGCACAGAGAGAGATACAACAACACAAGTTTGATACAGATGTAACCAGATCTTCTCCTCGAACAAAGAGAGATACAACAACACAAGTTTGATACAGATGTAACCAGATCTTCTCCTCGCACAAAGAGAGATACAACAACACAAGTTTGATACAGATGTAACCAGATCTTCTCCTCGAACAAAGAGAGATACAACAACACAAGTTTGATACAGATGTAACCAGATCTTCTCCTCGAACAGAGAGAGATACAACAACACAAGTTTGATACAGATGTAACCAGATCTTCTCCTCGCACAAAGAGAGATACAACAACACAAGTTTGATACAGATGTAACCAGATCTTCTCCTCGAACAAAGAGAGATACAACAACACAAGTTTGATACAGATGTAACCAGATCTTCTCCTCGAACAGAGAGAGATACAACAACACAAGTTTGATACAGATGTAACCAGATCTTCTCCTCGCACAAAGAGAGATACAACAACACAAGTTTGATACAGATGTAACCAGATCTTCTCCTCGCACAAAGAGAGATACAACAACACAAGTTTGATACAGATGTAACCAGATCTTCTCCTCGCACAGAGAGAGATACAACAACACAAGTTTGATACAGATGTAACCAGATCTTCTCCTCGCACAAAGAGAGATACAACAACACAAGTTTGATACAGATGTAACCAGATCTTCTCCTCGCACAAAGAGAGATACAACAACACAAGTTAGATACAGATGTAACCAGATCTTCTCCTCGCACAAAGAGAGATACAACAACACAAGTTTGATACAGATGTAACCAGATCTTCTCCTCGCACAAAGAGAGATACAACAACACAAGTTTGATACAGATGTAACCAGATCTTCTCCTCGCACAAAGAGAGATACAACAACACAAGTTTGATACAGATGTAACCAGATCTTCTCCTCGCACAAAGAGAGATACAACAACACAAGTTTGATACAGATGTAACCAGATCTTCTCCTCGCACAAAGAGAGATACAACAACACAAGTTTGATACAGATGTAACCAGATCTTCTCCTCGCACAAAGAGAGATACAACAACACAAGTTTGATACAGATGTAACCATAGTATGCAATGGGTGGCATTAAATGGATGTTGATAAAATTGGGAATTTCGAAAGAGATTTAAGAAGCAGTCTTAACCAATCGTCGAGTTGCATTGGTGGTGGAACACGTTACGCTTCCTGAGGATGCAGTTCATGATCCTCTGAGCCCACACACCATCTAGCTTTCACATGCGGTTTTCGTTAGCTGTAACAAATGAAGCAGGCACAATCTGGGAGAACTCATCGGATTAACTATAGCAGAATCGGCAACCTACGGCTCGCTAGCCAGGCCTGCACACATTACACGGCTCGCCAGTACTGATACAAAAATCGTGACTGCTGACCCACAGTTCTTCTTAAAAAAGTGACACAAGTGCTTATTTCTAGCTAGGTCTAGAATTACATGACTTAATCGATTTTTTCAACTTATGTGTACAATACAAGGGTTTCTTTAGGCCAAGGCTCCTAACGTCGTAGTCTGAACACCAGATGACAGGACAAGGCTACTAACGTGGTAGTCTGAACACCAGATGACAGGACAAGGCTACTAACGTGGTAGTATGGAACACCAGATGACAGGACAAGGCTACTAACGTGGTAGTCTGGAACACCAGATGACAGGACAAGGCTACTAACGTGGTAGTATGGAACACCAGATGACAGGACAAGGCTACTAACGTGGTAGTATGGAACACCAGATGACAGGACAAGGCTACTAACGTGGTAGTATGGAACACCAGATGACAGGACAAGGCTACTAACGTGGTAGTATGGAACACCAGATGACAGGAAAAGACTACTAACGCGGGAGTCCTGCATCGCGTTAAGATATCATCCCACTACTCACTCTGACCCGCCGACAGAAAAGAGTTGCCCATCTTTGTTTCAAAAACTTTTCACGCCGTGCGAGTTTCAATCTTCTGTGTGCGAAATAAAACTCCAGAAAAAAATCACAATTCGCAAAAAGGATACACAAGATATGTAAATTCAAGTAGGAAGCATGAGGATAAATGAAAATAATTCTTACAGCTGACGGGAATTGAACCATGTCCGTTCAAGCAGCACCGAATCGCTTTGCAACACAAGTAAACAGGTTTTCCGTACTTGACCAACCACATCCCCCCCCCCAAAGGGGATCTCACCAAGACTTTCAACCTGTGTGCTCAAGTCACTGAGAAGGGACCAGTCGAAACAGGGACTAGTACAACATCAATGAACATCCCGTACAAGTATTAAAGTATACTCAGAAAACAAACACAGAACATTCATATTCGTGCACAAAGACCTGAAGGCCTTCTTGTAAGATATTACAAAAGATGTTTGGCTGGTATCAAGACAATCGAAGTAAACATGCTGTTGTTTCTGTGCTTTCACTTGGAGATAAATGTAACCATTTTCATTGTTTTGTAACTAAGCGAATCATGTTTCTTCCTTGACAAGATAGTATTGAATTAATTAATTATATTTCTTCCTTGGCGAGATAGTGTTGAATTAATCATGTTTCTCCCTGGACGAGATAGTGTTGAATTAATCATGTTTCTCCCTGGACGAGATAGTGTTGAATTAATCCTGTTTCTCCCTGGACGAGATAGTGTTGAATTAATCATGTTTCTCCCTGGACGAGATAGTGTTGAATTAATCATGTTTCTCCCTGGACGAGATAGTGTTGAATTAATCATGTTTCTCCCTGGACGAGATAGTGTTGAATTAATCATGTTTCTCCCTGGACGAGATAGTGTTGAATTTTGAATTAAATAATCATGTTTCTTCCTTGACGAGATAGTTTTGAATTAAGTATTCATGTTTCTTCCTTGAAGAGATAGTGTTGAATTAATTAATCCGGTGTCTTCCTTGGCGAGATAGTGTTGAATTAGTCCTGTCTCTTCCATGCCGAGATAGTGTTAAATTAATCATGTTTCTTCCTTGACGAGATATTGATGAAACAATGAATGCTTGTATGTAAGAGAATGAATGAGATATGTAAGAGACATATGAATGAGACATGTAAAAGAAAGTGCAAATAACTGATTGAATTGTACTCGGTGTTACCCCCCCCCCCATATTTACTGTCCTTCTAAACGAGGCACGCCGTCTGCCAAGAGTACCATTCATTGCACGTAACCCCGTAGCCTCATGGGATAACCCCTAGAAGTTTCCGATAAAATCAAGACTGTATAAGCAAGACGTCATGAGAAGATTGATGGACTTGACGCGATAGAGAATGAAACAAGACTATATAAGCAAGACGTCATGAGAAGATTGATGGACTTGACGAGACACAGAATGAAACGACAAGACTATATAAGCAAGACGTCTCGAGAAGATTGATGGACTTGACGCGACACAGAATGAAACGATGCGTATAGCTCTTGGATGCGCCAGAGTTACAGAAATGGCGGCAATGCGCATCATTCTGGATTATTCTACCATAATGGAAAGAGGATGATATCTGCCGTGTTCGTTCATACCTGCGTATCAGTGCTTGACTAGAATCATCCACTACATGATGATAAGGAAAGATCAAAGGAAACAAATTAAAGAGGGGGAAGTCGTGTCTTGGCAGGGCAAATGGGTTATTTAACGGATAGGCACATTAATGGTCCTGGATAAAAGTGGGCATGCGAAGATTACAACTGTCATTGAAATCGTAATCACACTTTCCAGGAAACGTGACCATGACATTGAAGTCGTAATCACACTTTCCAGGAAATGTGACCATGACATTGAAGTCGTAATCACACTTTCCAGGAAACGTGACAATGACATTGCAGTGCATATAGATTCAGAAGTACATTCTGTAATCAGGGAGAATTGCTTGTATGGGAATATTGTGGTCTGTGGTTCGTCTCGTGCTCAGTGACTGCGCTTTCATGGCTCAGTGCACAGGGAAGTGTATTAGGGAAGTGTATTAGGAAAGTGTATTAGGGAAGTATATTAGGGAAATGCATTAGGGAAGTGTATTAATGAAGTGTATTAAGGAAGTGTATTGGAAGGAGTGGTGCTTTCTATACAACCACTAGTAATATGACGATGGCGGTGATGGCTGTGACGGAAGCAATTATGCGACTGAAGTCTCAGAGTTCTGCAAGTGTATAATTTCATATGATTCTATGAGCCTTCAAAAAATAAGTTGGGCTATTTACATCGTCAGTGACCCGAGTCTATAATAATATCTGTGCCGAAGAGAGTTACCTTCGCTTTTGCACCTGGAAACGTGGGTGTTGAAGGAACCGAAAGAGTAGATAGACTTGCCAGCGTGGCAAGTGACTATTGTCAGTTCTGATCAGGCTGATATTTTGAATGAAATCATGCAGTTGAGTCATATGGATTGTATTTCCTCTTCTGTATCTATGACTAGAATGTTTGACCTGGAAGTGAAGTGGGGTGTTGCAAGAATCGAGAGGCATACACAAATAAAACAAAGGAGTTATCGACCAACAGATAACCAGAACATTCAGTTATCAAATGCTATCTGACAAACTGAATATGAGATTGGAGCACAGAAGGACTTGTTCGGGATCCTATGTTGATTATCAGACAACTAACTAACTAACAAACAACTAACTAACTAATTAACTAAACTAACTAGCTAGATAGATAGCTAACTGGCTGACTGACTGATTAACTGACTGACTGGCTGACTGACTGACTAACTAACTAACGACGCGTGACAGATTCGAATCCGTGATCCCTTGAGCACAAAACGAACAGCTTAACCACTACGCCAGGATGAATAGTTCTAAGTCTGGTTGTGTTTTGTATTGAAGTAATATTCTTCTTCTTCTCCTCGTTACCATTTGAATTGTCTGTGTATCAAGTCTATGTATTTTCTTAATGTATGCTGATGTATTTGAGAACTCATAAATACTCCCATACAGCGTTCTGTGAATATCCGTCTCTGTGGGCCAGTGTTCCTCTTATAACTAGTTTAGTGTAATGTAGTCTTGTAGAATATGATCCGCAGTCTATGCTGCCTGCCCACATACACACAGAGAGGATGGAACCAGTCTTAATCTATTTAAATAGCTGTTTAGTTTGTTAAGTCCAGTTCTGATGCGAAAGACAATAACCTGCTCAGCTCTGCCAAGATAGTTGAAGTGATAAAAAGAGTTCTAAGACTGGTTGTGTCTTGTATTGAAGTGATAACAAGAGATCCTCCTTTTGTTGTGTCTTGTAGTGAAGTTATAATAAGTGTTCTACTTCTGGTTGTGTCTTGTATTGACGTGATAAGAGTTCTACCTCTGGTTGTGTCTTGTATTGAAGTGATAACAAGAGATCTTCCTTTTGTTGTGTCTTGTAGTGAAGTTATAATAAGTGTTCTACTTCTGGTTGTGTCTTGTATTGACGTGATAAGAGTTCTACCTCTGGTTGTGTCTTGTATTGAAGTGATAACAAGAGATCTTCCTTTTGTTGTGTCTTGTAGTGAAATTATAATAAGTGTTCTACTTCTGGTTGTGTCTTGTATTAACGTGATAATAGTTCTACCCTTGGTTGTGTCTTGTAGTGAAGTGATAATAAGACTTGCAAGTCTGGTTGTGTTTTGTAATGAAGTGATAAATATTCCATTCATTATTTATCTCACGAAGGTCTAATTGCTCTTACTAACGGAGATGTAGATTCCAGGCTTAAAATACACTCTAATGTAGAGCATAATTTGGAGATAATCAGATTCTCCGAGGGCCATAGATGATAAAATGTCATTAATAATAGAATTACGCTTTGGGAGAAAGTGTCACTTTTTAATATCTATCTATCTATCTATCTATCTATCTATCTATCTATCTATCTATCTATCTATCTATCTATCTATCTATCTATCTATCTATCTATCTATCTATCTATCTATCTATCTATCTATCTATCTATCTATCTATCTATCTATCTATCTATCTATCTATCTATCTTTCTATCTATCTATCTATCTATCTATCTATCTATCTATCTATCTATCTTTCTATCTATCTATCTATCTATCTATCTATCTATCTATCTATCTATCTATCTATCTATCTATCTATCTATCTATCTATCTATCTATCTATCTATCTATCTATCTATCTATCTATCTATCTATCTATCTATCTATCTATCTATCTATCTATCTATCTATCTATCTATCTATCTATCTATCTATCTATCTATCTATCTATCTATCTATCTATCTATCTATCTATCTATCTATCTATCTATCTAATCTATCTATCTATCTATATATATATATATATATCTGTCTCTCTCTCTCTCTCTCTGTCTGTCCGTCCGTCCGTCCGTCTGACTTGTGTATTCACATCTGTTTTCACAGTTTGTTCGAAGCGCGTGACCTAATAGCTAGAGCAGTTTTTTTTAATTTTTATGAATGAGGTCTGGAGTTCAAATCACGGTTGTAACTGGATTATTTGTCTTTTGAAGGAAGAATTTAAAAAAAATTATCATCTACACGTCGTTGCAATTGTTATGTCACATGGTCTTTATTTCAACTTCCAGTAAGAATCCTACCGGAACTATTTAGCAGGAAGACATATGACAAAAGTTGCCAGATTTTTTAAACTGCAGTTTTAGAAAAATAAAAAAATAAAAATTTTTTATTGACGAGTTGAAATAGTTAAATGTTGCACATACACTACTAATACAAACATGATGTTAAAAAACAATTATATTAAAATAAATCAGAGCGAAAATTGTTGACGTTTCGATCAAATATCTTCGACTGAGTATGCATGTAATAATAAGAAAATGAATACTGAAAAAGAAATAATTTAAAAAAACCGTTAAAAACTCTTGCCTGTATAGACATGGTAAACTGCGAACGACATGAAGAAAAAGATTTATTAAAAAAGTAGCAGTTTGTGTATCGTCCCGGCGAAGGAAGACGGAAATTGTACAATTTGTGCAGTATATAATTTTGTACAATTTTCTTTCTACCGTCGCCAGACCGCTACACGGACTGTTTATATAATTTTTTTAAAATTATTTAAACTGTATCTTCTTTATTCGCTGTTTTCTTATTATAATTTATTGGTTACGACAAAGATCTTTAATCGAAACATCAGCAGTTATTGCTCGTATTCATTTTATTATAATTGTTTTGTCATATTTTTATTAGCAGTAGTATGTATTGAATTCCAAAAGGCAATTTTCCAAACGTTCATTCCACAGTATACATCGACCTGCACTATGGGAAATTCTTCTGATCTGTGGATTCCAAATAAAATATGTAAATATAATAAAAGCAAATTACCAAGAAGCAACCTTTTGAGTAAGAAAACAAACTGCAAATTCAGAATGATTCAATGTGGACACAGTAGTGAAACAGGTTTGCGTAATATCGCCAATGGTATTTGGAATAGCAAGGGATAAAAGTTCAGTGCTGGGTAACAACCATAAATAAGAAATGAGTGGCTGCAGTAATTCAAGAGAAATATCAAAATGAGGGGAAATAGTTTTAAGTGTTACCAAAATAAGTCATAAAACAACATAATGAGACACAGTGACAGACGACATTTCAACTAAGAAGCCTCCATCAGGACAAACAAATGACACCAGTAAACAAATATTTTATAGAGACGCACTTGGTGGTGATAGGAAGGAAAAAACGGAAGAGGAACAGTAGTGAGGAGACGACGAAGGAAGTAAAGATAAGAAATCATGACAGGGAAAATGAGAATGTGAGAGGAAAGTGAAAGTGGTAAGTACACAGAAAATGTGGAAATAGATAAGATATAATGCACGTAAAATATAAAAAAATGATAATTAAAATAACTTATCTCGGTAGTAGTTTGCGATGAAAAGAGAGTGGGAACTGGAGACAACAGGTTAAATAGCAAATTGTCTCCTGTTACCACACGTTCAAGGATGCAGAGGCAGAAAGACCATCAAAACTATAAGAGGCCATAGAAACTTGAGTGGACTAAGATCTGAAGAATCACAGACAGGAAGCATAGAAAATACGCGGCAAACAAAAATCTAAGCGTAAGGCAGGGTCGTAGTCGCCAAAAGATGCAATTATCCGTAAACATGGCTCGAACAAAATTACGTATACTAACAGATAAAAAAAAAAAAGAGAAATGGGGTTGCGAAAAGAAAAGAAAACGACAAGGGGGTAAATGAAGAGAAGTGAAAATGGCAGATCGACGTGGGCCCCAAACTAAAATGAAAATGCATCACACAATAAAAGAAAGGAATGCGGAGGTGGGAGGGTTTCCAAGGGGAAGATGGTGCGTCAGAGATGAAAATGAAAGGAGCCATAACAGAAACGTGCGTCGTAGGAAGGTATCAAACAGAAGAAGACTGATACAGAAAGACGTGGGAAGACTGCCGAAGAACATAGCTATAGTGAAGAATAAAGGACAGGAGACGAAGGCCATGGCGGAAGGTGGCAGACCCGGAACTACAACCAAGGCATTTTAAATGTATAGGACGGCGAAAGGGGGGAGGGGTGGTTGTCGTAGGTGACTAGTAGGTGTCAAGGGATCTCAATGTCGTGGTCAGTGGAATTCGGTATGGCAGAAATCCCTATGAAATATAACGGAAGATGGATCAAGGACACAATCGTAGCGTCAAGTACCTTTTGAGGCCGTGCTGGGGAATGTGACCGGTCACATAAACCGAAGATGATATAAGGATGGGTCAGCCACACGTCGCAACCATTATGTGGATACTGCTCACACTGTACACTTGCCCATCTAAAAGGAAAAACGATCAGCAAACCGAACTTCAAACAACCAATACATGTTCCCTTAGTGCGGTCAATGTACCGTGGGGAGGAAAATATCAAATGAAACGAGGTTCATGTCTGTGTGAGATTAACCGTATATCACAACCCGTTTGTAGGCATTGCTAGTACTGCACACTGGCTCCATAGAAAGACATAGGTGTGACCACTGCCTCCGAGCCATCCTAGTCGCACGTAGTAGGCCGCCTGTTGGCGCTACAGCCATAACATAGTCGTAAAAAGGGGGAATGGGGAGTACGTCAGAGTCAGTCATACAGTATGTTACATGCTTGTTAATTTCGATATTTGAAATAGCCATCGATTAGATCATGCGTAAAACCATTCAAGATGAAAAAGCGAGCATCAAATGACTCAAAATAAACACTTTATCTGACCTTGTTTTTTTACGGATGATATCACAATCTTAAAATCTACTCATTAACAAACACAAGATATAAACAACAAACTATGCACACTGGCAGATCAAATTGACCTTCCGATCAACACATCCAAATAAAAATCATGGAACATCAGTTGAAAACAGAACATCTTAGTAAACAACCAAATACTGGTCTCAAACTTTAATTAATTGGGCAGCCGAATGTTTGTTGACGGAGACTCAATAAATAAATACGCGTATAGTAGTTGCAGCTAGCACATTCACTAAACTAGCTAATATCTGGAAGTTAAAAGATCTAGGAAGAAACACCAAGCTAAAGCTATTCAACTCCTGTATTGTCTCAATATTAACGTATGGAAGTGAAAGCTGGAAATCAACTCAAGCAACAGACCAAATATTAAACAGCTTCGAAAACAAATGTCTACGAAAACTGATGAACATAAAATGGAGCGCTCTAGTCACAAATAGTGATTTAAGAAACAAAACACACCAAGAATAAGTTTCAAACATCATAAGAAAACGCAGATCGAAATACCTGGGTCACGTTTTAAGACTAGATGAAAACAGAATAAACCAACAAGCCCTTATGTGCATACCTGAGGGTAAAAGAAAACGAGGAAAGCCTAAGGCAACCCTAAAAACCCTTAAAAACACCACACTTAAAGAAGGGAAAATAATAGACTGCAAGACCATACAAGAACTAAAGCTGCAGGCAACGGACCGCAACATATGAAGAATCAAAACCTCTGCCCAATGTGCCACCTGCGACACGAAAAGAACAAGCTGAGTATGCATTACAATACGTATTCACTTATTTACTATTACTTTGTTTGTGTTTGTTTTACTACAGCCCATACATGATTGTTGGATCTTCTCTGACTTTTTGCTACTTAGTAAAATAGTTAAGTTCGTTATGATTTCAGATTTTTGTTCAAAGGACTCTTAATTCGATGTGAACACAGTGTATGTCTAAATAATATAACCAGACGTCAGAAGTGAATTGTCTGATGTGAACTGAATACAGTGTATGCCTAAGTAATAGTTAGAAGCGAATTGTCTGATGTGAACTGAATACAGTGTATGCCTAAGTAATAGTTAGAAGCGAATTGTCTGATGTGAACTGAATACAGTGTATGCCTAAGTTATAGTTAGAAGCGAATTGTCTGATGTGAACTGAATACAGTGTATGCCTAAGTTATAGTTAGAAGCGAATTGTCTGATGTGAACTGAATACAGTGTATGTCTAAATAATATAACCAGAAGTTAGAAGTAAGTTTTCCGATGTGTTAAAATGGGAAAAGCATAAGTTGTACTAGACACTTCTGCATCTGCTTGAACAAGTGGTGAACTAATTCAATGTTTGATTGTTTGGGAATAGTATCTTGGTCAACTTCTGGAGCGTTCAGGTAAGTATATTTATTTTTACATTTGTTTCTCTTTGTTTCACTTTGTTTTCGTTCGTTCTCATACTCCTGTAGATTAGCAGGATATTGTTCAGAAAGCGGACTTTGCTGTCATTGGTTTAGAGCGTGGCTACAATATATGTGCCTTTCTGCCTAGAACATACGACTTCAACACATCTTCTCGGTCCTTTTGATATAAAGGAGGAGCAGTCAACCCACTCCCCAAATCTAATTAATCGCCTCTTATGACATATCTGGTAGATGACAGTTTAGCTATTCATTGCCTCTCTGTTCGGGCACGATACACACGGGCGGTTGTTGTTTTATATGGGGCAACAAGGTATACAATTCTATAGTGGCGCGGGTGAGATGTAATTGAACGACACGACCAGGATAGCGCTATTTTTGAAGTTCTCAATTGTAGACTCGTGGAGGCATAGCCATAATAGATAAGATTGAAGGCAGTTGATATACAGGAGGGCAGGGTGAGATATTAGATAGTTGGACATCGTAGTAAGGGAGAGAATCACTGGGATACACGATACATTGAGTTGTGAAGATATATGGAAATGTTGCATAAGTGAATGTTATTCACGTGATCATTACATCTCCAGAAGACACACACACTCTCTCCACGGTCAATCCAATTTCTATTATTCTGTGTACGTATTCGTTATCATCTCCAGCTTCGTCTTCTTCATTCTGTAGTGAAACCATGACCGCTTTATTTAGGTTGCCCTATCTCTTCTCAACTCGAGCTTAGCTCACTGATTTTTCGTTGTCTCTGAACGCCCCCTCCCATTCGACCAGGACTGTATATATATATATATATATATATATATATATATATATATATATATATATATATATATATATATATATATATATATATATATATATATATATATATATATATATACACAACACACCATCCCTATGTATACCTAAAATAATATTCCACAATAATCACAATAGTAATAAAATTGGTATCTTGCTTAGTATACCACTTTCAGATCAGAAGCGTTACCGTCTCCGCTATAAATGTTTATTTCATGCTACTGACACCGTGTCTTTTTCTGTGAATCCCCCCCCCCCCCGAAAAAAACCAACAACAATAACAACAAAAATTAAAACTGCTGATTGTTTGTCTTGTAATATATTTCTGCAGTTTATATCAAATCCCATGACAGCCTAGAGAAAACCATATTGGATAGGATGATGACAGGGAGACAAGCCAGAGTCAGTCCAAGAAGAAGATGAACGCAAGGAATCACAGACCACCTGAACATGACAATAACAGAAGCAGGAAGACTAGCTCAAGATAGACAGAAGTTTCGAAAGGATGTGATGACTGCTACATCAGGATATGCTGCCTGATGGTGATTTACGATCAATTTATATCAGTATTCTGTTCTTACTATAAATATTTATTACCGTAAAGAGTTCTGAATAAACCGACAGCAAATTCCCGAAAAGAAACGGAACTAAGGGAGATAATATATAACGAGGCAATAACATTTTTCTGGAGGCAGAGTTATCTCCGCTGGGGCCCTGAAAGGTCGCAAAAAAGAACAAGTACTTTTGTCTGCCCTGCTTTCAAATTAAGTTGTATTTCGGTTGAAGACGGCCCCGTCAAAGTTTGCCTCCGTCACTATGAGCCGTCTGCTAGATTGCATTTTTTGAGCCTTCTCGCACTTTGCTTGTCTTCTTGAAGTCAAACTAACATGCAGCAGGAGGAAGTCTGAGAAAAATGGAGCAATAACGCCGATCAGTTCAAGACGTGAGCTCGGCAAAGCGTAGAATATTGAATTAAAATGCCAAGGAGTGGAATCCCTGGGATAAAGATTGGTTCGAAATTCCATGAGATCTTAATCTTACTGAGGAATAGAGGACAGATCTTGTACAGTACCGTTCTCTGCGTGTGTGCGCGCATTTGGAGGAGACTGTGAGAGAAAGATAAGTAGATAAGATGGAGAAATATAATAACATCAGACATGCAGACATGAACAAGAAGATGAGAAAGATAGACGTACTTATTATATATATATATATATATATATATATATATATATATATATATATATATATATATATATATATATATATAGAGAGAGAGAGAGAGAGAGAGAGAGAGAGAGAGAGAGAGAGATTGAGAGAGAGAGATAATTCATTACCATCAAGTGATATCTCTGAATCTAAGGTTCACTGTAACTTACCTCCAACAAACGCTGTGTCTTGGTAATGCACGTTGACAGAATGTAACCTATCCATCTCGTGCTGTTTTCATCCAACTTGTATCTTTGACTACCTTCTGCTCGCCTCATCTCATCTTTACCTTCAAGTAACATTTTAACAAGGTGTCATTTTTCAAAAAGTTGTCCTGTTTCAACAAGGTGTCATGCTTTAACAAGAGTGATATTTTAGTTAAGGTGTCATATTTTAACAAAGTATCACGTTTTACTAAGGTGTCATACTATTAGTATCTTGTTCAAGAGATTGTGGTACATGACTGGCAGATGTAACCTAATCACGTCGTAACAGTCCAACTTTTGTCACGTAAATTTCTCTTATAATTTGCGCATCTTCCGTAGCGCTACAGAAATGTGTCGTAGACATGTAAATATGCGTGTATTTCCCATGGCGTCACAGAAATGTGTCGCAAACATGTAAATCTTTTCTGTATCTTCCGTGGTGTCACAGAAATGTGTCGTAGACATGTAAATATGCGTGTATTTCCCGTGGCGTCACAGAAATGTCACTTGACAAGCAGAACTAGCAGACAAGTCGATGCTAAAATGGGTAATGCAATCACAGATTTGTGCTACACTAGCTAACACTATCCCTAACGACATCCGTGAACCACGAACTCCCCCTCCCAACAACTATACATCCACGATGCTAGAATACCAACAACAATACTAACCCCTCCCCCCTAACCCCCTACAACAACTAAAATAAGCTACCTTCCTCTAATCTGTATTTGTCAAGTTCAGGCTAATACATTTTTTACGAGCCTATGGTTTATTCAGCAAAAATTTGGTCACATCTACCAGACATGAACCGACATTGCTGTTCAAATATTGTAGAATTTTGAGGCATCCCCTCATAGATCTTGTCTAATCATATCACCAGTAGAATGTAAATGGTCGGAGTTCTAGCCACCTAGTTTGACGAGTTTGGTTAACGTGGCGAACTCACTATCAACCCCAGCTACAACATCTACTTTATGGGTATGAATATGTCCAAAATAGTTTATTTGTTTGATTTGTATTTCCTTTCCGCCTAAGACGGATATGTTGGGCCATTGGCGCAAATAAAACGGCGACACAACGCATTTCCATTCTCTGCACTACATCCTGCTGGAAATCTAATGGGACCATGCTCCTGCTACAAAGAGATCCAACAGGAGTTTGAGAATGAACGCTGAAGAAGAAGAAGAAGTATTTCCTTTAACAGTTTTTTTTTCGCCTACGAAATGTTGTCAGGACATCTTTGTTCATTTTCTTCTTTCCCGGTGAAGTTTTTCTGATTTTTCTACTCTTTCCATGAAGTTCTCCCAATTCTTCTTCGTTGTCAATTGAGGTGAGAAAGAAAGTTATTATAGAACCCAATTCTGATGTATTCTGATGTATGAAAAATAAATGAAAAATTGTATATTTTACATAAAAATAGATGAAAAGTTGTATCTATTACACAAGAAAAATTGATGGAAAATTGTATATTTTACAAGAAAATTAGATGAAAAGATGTATCTTTTACCATACCGGTCTATATGTGATAATATTAGACTGGATCGTATAACTTGTGTAGCAACAGTATAGGCGCGTCATTAACTGTTGTGTAGTAACAGTATAGATAATTGTTGTGTAATAGAAAGTATAGACGCGTGATCAATTGTTGTGTAGTAACAGTACAGTCGCATCATCAACTGTTGTGTAATAGCAGTATAGGTGCCTTATCAATTATGTAATAGCAGTATAGGCGCGTCATCTATCCATTCTTTCTATTCACTGAAACCCGTTGTTGCCTTTCGGCGTCAGGAGTAGAAGCGTTTTCTGGAGACGGCTCCTTGTGTACTGCGAATATTGTGGAATTTGTCGCCTCTTTTATTTCAGTGGCCCATCGTTTTCGTGGTCGGCGTCTAGGTCTGCCTTCGCTGTACTTCGTGTGTAGCATAGCTTCATCATTTATTGTGAAGTAATAGTATAGGCTCGTCATCAACTGTTGTAAAGTAGCAGTATAGATGTGTCATCAATATTTGTGTAGTATCAGTAAAGGCACGTCATTAATGCTTGTTTAGTAACAGTATAGCCGTGTCATCAGTCGTTGTGTAGTATCAACAACCCATAACGACCTAAAACAAAACGTTCTATACATGAGCAATATCAGACTGGATCTATAGTTATCGATCGCAAGAGAGGAAGGAGATACTGATTTAATTAGAACTTACAAATGTAGTGGGGGAATGTGTGTATTTTCTAGACCGATTCTAAAAACCAATAACTGACTGGGAAACTGAGGCTATATATTCATAAATTTTCGAAGAGCTGGTTAGCTGAGACCTTATGGGAATGTTTTCTGTGCTGTGAGTGTAGTTTTTAAATCAAGAATCAGGGAAGAACGAGAGGGAAGAGGTTCAGATGACAACAGGGCAGGATTTTGTTTTGTTTTTAAATACTTGAGATATATTGAACACACACTGAAAAGGTCAAAATACTATTTTGTAATTAATATGTGCATTGTACATAGTTGACTGGTTATATACCACTGATTATACCACTGCTAGAGAAAGGAAAGGTAAAATTGTGCAAAAACTTTTATTATAGAACTTTTAGTCTTTTCACTCATTCAAGCAACTCATTCATTCATGTTAAGAATATCTCCACAAAAAAAATTAAAACATTATATCAGAAGAAATACTACCAGAGAAACAAGCATGATTTCGTAGACAGAAGTTATATAGAACAAATTTTCAACTTCAGGATAACCATTAAGATTTTTGCAACATCGTCATGAACCTATCACAACTTTATCGATCTCACTAAGGCATTCGAATGTGTGTAGCAAGAAGAATTATGGGAGATTATGAGAAATTTTGATTTTAACAGAAATATAATATAAATCATTGAAGTAATAAATATATATATATATATATATATTCAAAGTAAAAACTAGTGCAATTCTAAATAATTGGAACCTTTTTCAAAACAACTGCAGGTGTTCGACAAGGATGCATATTATCACTAATTTTATTGAATATTTTCTTCGACCACATCTTGAAAAAGACACTATATCAAACAATTATTTCAATTTGTGGCCACCTAATGTGCAACTTGAGGTTTACAGATGGCATTGATCTTAGGCTGGTGATGAGAAGGAACGTCAAGAACTTAGAGCCTACTTCTAAACTTAAAAACAAACTTGCCAAACTCGTGGTCTGGAAATAAACATGAAACAAGAAAATAATGATAAATAGAGATGATAAATAGAGATGATAAATAGAGATGATAAATAGAGACTACTGTAAATATACTGTAAATACTGTGAATGAAAAGAAATTATTTGTTTGTTGAGTGCTGGATTCGACTAGGCCATCTCGGGATGCCTAGTCAGGTGGCTTTCAACCTAGTCCTAAGAATGACTTTTTTTTATATCACGACGCTGGGTGCGGACGGGGAACTGACGAAAAGTACTTGAGCCTTGGCGAAAATGACGAAAAGGCTGTCGAAAAGAAATTATAAGAAGTTTATACCTTTAAATACTTTAGATACTGTATGAGCAGCGATGGAAGCACCATAGCGGCCAAGATTAAATGTCATATGGAAGAGGAGAATAAGTACAGCAGTGAAGATCAAACATATCTTGAATAACGCCTATTCTATTGTACGAATGTGAGAGGTTGAAAATTACAGGTGAAATGGGAAGAAAAATACGGGCTTTAAAAAACAAATTTTACAGATGAACATTACGCATGCAGAACATAGAAACCAACATAAAGGTGAGAAACAAAATAAATACGTTTGCTAGCTAACAAGAACATATCATGTTAGTGGAGAAGCATCGCAAACTTGTGTGGTTTGACCACATGATGAGGAACGATTCTCTTTTCAAAAAATATCTTACAGAAAACAGTTGAGGGTGGAAGAAGAAGAGGAGGTAGGAAGAAAAAATATGAATCGATAATATTAAAGATTGGATACGATTAAGATTCTCCACATTTAAACAAGGAGTACAGAACAGGGAGACATGATGAAATCTTTGTGTTGATGTTTCCAGAGTGACGACCATACGATCCTGATGGGCTATAGGTTTGATGATGTTTATTATTATTGTACACATAATTTCCGCAGAAGACGGATGTGTCGGGCCATTGGCGCAAATAAAACGGCGACACAACGCATTTCCATTCTCTGGACTACATCCTACTGGAAATCTAGTAGGACCATGGTCCTGCTACAAAGGAGATCCAGCGGGAGTTTGAGAATGAACGCTGAAGAAGAAGAATAGTACACAGATTCCACAAGAAAATACAGGGAAGACAAAAACAACGCAGAGAAGAGAAACGAAGTTTCTGTATAAGTATCATTAATTCTGACATCACACGGAAAGACCCGGACAAAAATATACAGAAAATAAATTCCGACCAGCACAGTCATGATAAATGTCCATGATCCGCGTACATGAAATCTGAAACCTATTAATGTTACATATAATTTGAGAATATTACAAGCGACCTTCTTTGTATCAGTTACCTAATACGCGTATAATGTTTTTGTTATGCGTGTATAGGACAAGCTTCGGATATAATAACCAGAATTTGGATAATTTGGTTTACGTCGGAGATTGGAACAAACCGGATACCGAGGCAATTATGTGATTAGAATGTAGATTTTTTATAGGGGTCACTAAGTGCATTGCAGAAAAACACTAGTTGGTGGAATATAAATAAATATAACTGAATCGGGTAATCATGGGAAAAGTTCGAGTGTTACCAGTGACACACAAGACACACCGACACGTAACAGTATACTTTTATCTCATGATATAACTATATAACAAGTTATTTTTTCCAGTGCAGATATTCCAAGTAGTCGGATTGTATGATACCATGTTTGCTGGTGCGCCTCTCAGCCCGATATCTCTGACTTCAGTATCTGTGCTGGCTCGGGCAGGACTGTTGTCCTGCTCGATATTGGGTTGCCCCGACCAGTCTTAGTTTCCGGACTCTGTTGGCTGGAATAAACCCAATCTGCACTTCAAGATCTTGACCTCGATGGGGGTCCTCCAGTGAAAATCGTTCCAACATTCATCTTTTCAGTTAAATAGTGGTAAATTCTGAATAAAGTAAAGAGGCTACTAAAAAGAATGATTAGGACATGTTTTTCGCACCAAAAAAACATTTGCCCAATATTATTTTTTTAATTTGATGGTGAGAAAAAAATGTCCTAGTCATTCCAATTATGAATAATTTTATGGTTGTGTTGTTTAGATTGTTATGTGTTAAGTCCCTGTTGGACCGTAAAATGAAAAAAATTGTCCTTGTTGTTGATTTTATTGTTAGTTATTTATATTTTACATTGTTAGTTAGGATTTTTTTTGGAAACCTCTTTACTTTATTCAGTATTTACCACTTTTTCGTTTCATTACTTCGGCACTCTCCATTTTGTCGGACATCCTCATCAATTTTGGTTACTTATCTTTTCAGTCATATAGTTCAATGATATATAACTGAAGGAGGACCTAAAGGTCGACAACGAAAATGATGGATCAGCGATATAAAAGAGGCGACAAATTCCACAATATACTCACTCAGCACACACGAGTGCCATCTCCAGAGAACTCGTCTACCCCTGACGCTGAAAGACAATAAAGGGTTTAGCGAATAGATAGATATTGATATATTTCATGATTTCATTTCCTTACGTACGTCACTCAATGATTAAATCGTAATTGTCGCCAATATAACGCCAAGCCGTAGTCGTAACCTTCGATAACAGCTACCATGTTGTTCCGATAGGCAGACGTTCTCCGTGAAATAGTTACAAGCACGGCGTGGGTGGGCGGAACAACAGAGAAACCTGTCGCAAGGGCCAGAGTTGTGCCCTGATGTCGACGTCTGTTTTTGGCGGCATTGGACTCGAAACACCATCGAGTCGAATGGCTGCTGGAACAGAGGGCGGATCACTTATGGGGATGCCCCACGTGCTGTGAGGCCAGTTTTATAATCAAGATATTCCTAACACCAAGCAACAGAATTCAAATCAGTTTTTTAATTTGTTTTCGATTATCACCGTGCATTTCTGTTGAGAAACAACACTTAGGCGTCGAAACGTATATAAATGCGGACCAACGAAACCAAAGCAATAATCAAAAACATCACGTAAGAAGGCTTATTCTGCTTGTGTTGATAATGTTGTTAGATCTAATTTGGCGATTTGTCGCTGGTTAGTTGCCTGTCTTGTCTCGATTTGTGTCTCAATAATTGCCTGTCGTCGAGATTTATTTCTCAATAATTGCTGGTCATGTCTCGATTCTCTCAATAATTGCATGTCTTGTCGAGATTTATTTCTAAATAATTGCCTCTCTTGTCTCGAGTTATCACTTTTCTCTCTATAATTACCTGTCGTCTCGATTTATGACTTTTCTGTCAATAAATGCCTGTCCTGTCTCGATTTATCACTTTTCTCCCAATAAATACCTGTCTTGTCTCGATTCATCACTTTTCTCTCAATAAAAGCCTGTCTTGTCTCGATTTATCACTTTTCTCTCAATAAATGCCTGTCTTGTCTCGATTTATCACTTTTCTCTCAATAAATGCCTGTCTTGATTCATCATTTTTCTCTCAATAAATGCATGTCTTGTCTCGATTTATCACTTTTCTCTCAATAAATGCCTGTCGTGTCTCGATTCATCACTTTTCTCTCAATAAATGCCTGTCTTGTCTCGATTCATCACTTTTCTCTCAATAAATGCCTGTCTTGTCTCGATTTATCACTTTTCTCTCAATAAATGCCTGTCTTGATTCATCATTTTTCTCTCAATAAATGCCTGTCTTGTCTCGATTTATGACTTTTCTCTCAATAAATGCCTGTCTTGTCTCGATTTATCACTTTTCTCTCAATAAATGCATGTCTCGATTCATCACTTTTCTCTCAATAAATGTCTGTCTTGTCTCGATTTATGACTTTTCTCTCAATAAATGCCTGTCTTGTCTCGATTTATCACTTTTCTCTCAATAAATGCCTGTCTCGATTCATCACTTTTCTCTCAATAAATGTCTGTCTTGTCTCGATTTATCACTTTTCTCTCAATAAATGCCTGTCTTGATTCATCACTTTTCTCGAAATAAATGCCTGTCTTGTCTCGATTTATCACTTTTCTCTCAATAAATGCCTGTCTTGTCTCGATTTATCACTTTTCTCTCAATAAATGCCTGTCTTGTCTCGATTTATCACTTTTCTCTCAATAAATGTCTGTCTTGTCTCGATTTATCACTTTTCTCACAATAAATGCCTGTCTTGTCTCGATTTATCACTTTTCTCTCAATAATTCCCATGGAGGACGAAGGGATGCAGTCCAGCGAACATTGCACTATTTAAAGACTCCTATCTTTTCGGGGAGTCCAGATGTACCATCACTGAGTTGGGTCAAAGCAGCAGAATGATGTTTTTGTTGGTGATGATATTATTTTATTATATGTTATCTTTGAAATTTGGTTTGTCATCATTCTCATAAGCGGACCAAACAACCATATTACGTGTTGTCTCTCCATATATTCAATACATGATATTATACCTACTTTTTTCCTATTTTCTTCATTTCCTATTTTATCTAGTTTTGTAACCATAGCACATTATACCTACTCTTTTCTTAATTTCTTCATGTTTTATATTATCTAGTTTTGTAACCATTTCAGCTTTTCTCAGCCACTTCATTTCACATGTGACGATTTTACTTTGCTGCGAGACTACAAAAGACAATATTTTAAATTAGTAACTAAGTGTTGGTATTATCTTTTTTTTTAAATTTCCATCTTGATCTTTATGCTGAACGTTGACAAATCACTGTATTTGCGTATATATTAAATCCTTCTATAAGAAGACACGTCTCTTTCAATTAATCAAATGTCGTGCTGCCTGGCGTAGACGATCATGTTTCTCCACAGCCTGTGTCTCTTTTGTTGTTATTAAATTCAGTTGAGGGCACCTTTTTGTGCCATAGTGACAACCCATTCAGAACTTACTCTCTTTGTCTTCCTCTGTCTCTTCTCCCCTTCATCTTTCCTGCGGTTACTAAATGTTCACGTTTTGCTTTTCTCAGCACAAGCTCTAGAAATCTTGATTGAATGTTTCTGATTGTGCCATAGTTTTTCTTTCTACTCCAGGAGGTCCGAGAACTTCTACATTAGTTTTCTTGGACTTTGATGAACTTTTCATCATTTATTCAAAAACAACATCTTTATCTTCCTTATCTTGTGCTCTTTTGTTTATCGTCTATGCTTCACAACCATAAACAAGACTTACGTCGATTTCAACCAAAGATTATATAATATCCCGTGCTATATCATAGATAACTGACTCTTTTATATATATATATATATATTAGAATACATTGGCAACTTGATGAATAATTCATAATATCTACATATATATCATAAGTACATGTCATGAATTCTCTCTAGTGCTTGGATGTGCGTAGGCAATCGCTCATAGGGTACATGTATTTAACGCACACTCAATAACCGCATCTCGTGTATGTGCAGAAACATATGACATGTTGTCTAGATTTAAGGGAGAGTTGACAGGACACGCCCATTTCTGGTCTGTGCTAATTTCCTGTTTGCGTGTCCAGTTGATATGGCAACAAGGAAAAAGTGGTGATCATCCGTTCAGTTTATTATTGCGCATGTCATTTTTTGACACTTTGTGTTGCCTGGAAGGTTATCTTCGTCATGCGGGGTCAAAGGTCAGGTGGAATTAAGTAGATATTGTCTATTTTCGAGAATTTTTATGCGGGGTTTGAATTGTATAGACACAAAATGTGAGGTTGGAAAATGTGGTTAGATGTGAGATAGGCTGGGAGATATCGGAATATGGAAGAGGTACAATGTTGGGTAGGGAGATGTCTTTAGATGGGAAAGGTACAATGTGGGGTAGGGAGATGTCTTTAGATGGGAAAGGTACAATGTGGGGTAGGGAGATGTCTTTAGATGGGAAAGGTACAATGTGGGGTAGAGAGATGTCTTTAGATGGGAAAGGTACAATGTGGGGTAGAACAACATCGTTAGTTGTAATAAGTACAATGTAAGGTTTGGGAGATGCCGTTAGAAGGGAGAGGTACAACACTAGATTGGGAGATGCCGTTAGAAGGGAGAGGTACAACACTAGATTGGGAGATGCCGTTAGAAGGGAGAGGTACAACACTAGATTGGGAGATGCCGTTAGAAGGGAGAGGTACAACACTAGATTGGGAGATGCGGCTTTCATGTGGGTGTTTCAGGCAATGAAAGAGCTGATCGTCTGGCATCATGCGCGATTGTGGTACAGGACGATGGGACAATGGATCGCGCTGACGTTTTGAACTCCTTAAGAGATATAACACGCGAGAGTGAGACTAATGTGGATGATGATTCCTTTTCAATGGCCAGGATTAAAGATCAGGGATTGAAATGCGGTGTTGCTAGAGGTGAACATTTTGGAGGGCGCAGAAAAATGTTGGTCAACCAGCACAGGACCGGTACTGTCAGCAGAAGTGTAATGACGGAGACACTCAAGGAGAGATCGGAGCAACTATAGACGTGTCCAGTTTGCAGTGATGATGATCCGACGACAAACTAACTATACGGCTCTAGATGGGAGATGCCGTTAGATGGGAGGTATACAATGTAAAGTTGTGAGATGTCGTTAGATGGGAGAAATACAATTTAAGGTTTGGAGATATCGTTAGATGGGAGGTATACCATTTAAGGTTGGGAGATGTCGTTTGATGTGAGATATACAATTTAAGGTTGGGAGATGTCGTTAGATGGGAAATATTTACAACTTAAGGTTGGGAGATGTCGTTAGATGGGAGATATACAATTTAAGGTTGGGACATATCCCTAGATGGGAGAGCATGTTAGATATGAGATACCGTTAGATTGGAGAGGTACAACGTTTGGTAGAGAAATATCGTTAGATAAAGTACAGGTGCAATGTTTGCTTAGGACATTATAGATCTGGGAGATACAGTTGGGAGATGTCATTATATCATCATCATGGGACATATTCTTTCTAGAACGTAGCTCCAGGAAAAAGGTAACAAAGTTTTGCTAACACTAGATAACACACACAATGACACACACAAATCAACGTTTCGACCAAAAGGCCTTTGTCAAGACAGACAATAAACTTAAAACATATAATAGAAAGCGAGCAGTAATAATATCGACGGTCACTTAGGTATGGGTAGTCTGGATTCAATCTAGAACATCGTCTTCCTTTTGGATTCTTCGAACACTCCGCATTTCTGTGCAAGTTGACCTGTCGCAGTTAGAGACATGTTTAAACAATCTGATTTATCATTATACCATTTTCGTCTTAGGCGCCCTCTTCCCCTGTTGCCGCTAACTCTGCCTTCAGATATTAATTTTTCCATGACTGTTATGTCTCTTTATATGACCACAAAAAATAACTTTCTTGTTAAGGAGTCAGTCAGTCCTCTTCGACGTTTATTATCGTAACACATGGATTTGGTTTTTTTTGTTAAATACCCATGATAAACGTAAAGATCTTCTGTACCTTCTTATTTCGAAAGCAGCGATTCTCTTTGCTATTGTTTTATGTCCACACCTCACAACCGTCAGGAAAGCAGTAACATACAACAAGAACAAATCATGTAAGGATTAAAGAGATTACATAAACTGTTAGAACATCTATCTATCTATCTATCTATCTATCTATCTATCTATCTATCTATCTATCTATCTTTCTATCTATCTATCCATCTATCTATCTATCTATCTATCTATCTATCTATCTATCTATCTATCTATCTATCTATCTATCTATCTATATATCTGTCTATCTGTCTCTCTGTCTGTCTGTCTGTCTGTCTGTCTGTCTGTCTGTCTGTCTGTCTGTCTGTCTGTCTGTCTGTCTGTCTGTCTGTCCATCTGTCTATCTATATATCCATCTTTCTATCCATCCATCCATCCATCCATCTATCCATCTGACAATCTATCTATCTATCTATCTATCTATCTATCTATCTATCTATCTATCTATCTATCTATCTATCTATCTATCTATCTATCTATCTATCTATCTATCTATCTATCTATCTATCTATCTATCTATTTTATGTCTGTCTGTCTATTTATTGTTTTATCGACTTACCGTAAGGAGGGTCTACGTTAACTGATTTATCGACGTTCTGGCATTAAGGGTCTGCTTTAACTGGTATTTTAGCGGCATTCTGTGGATATTTAAAACATGAAAAAGTATCATTTACAGTTCACAAAACAGACCAAAAAATAGGAAAAATATAATTTACACTTCACGTAACAGACTGAATGAGCGAATTCAACCAAAGGGCTTATAATGTATGTTGTATATTGTCTTTCCTCAGCTGGATGATAGTTTATAAAATCCCCACTTGCTACTAAGCGTAGGCGTTGGAGTCTCAGTTCTCGTTCCAAGGCCACATGTGTCGCATTGGTTGCGTTGAGTACATGCATGTTCAAGGTCACCTTGATTTCTTCCCACCGTTTTCTTGGTCTACTTTTGATTATATTTCCGAATATTCTTTTGTTATATGCTATTGTTGGTATTTGGTTTGGGTTCATTCTCATAAAGTGACCGAACCATTTTACTTGCTGTCTTTCGCTATGTTCAATATATCATATTATAGCGGGGTGCGAAGGGAACGCATTGCTCTAGGCGGAGACAGGGTTAGCAGATAACCAAGATCCCAAATGTACCTCCACGCGGTGCACACTGGAAACAGAAACACAGCAGCTCGAGCTGATTCTGGCCAAATCTTTTGGGGATCGTGCCCGAGAATGTGAAGGTAGCAGATGGAAAGAGATTTGTATGCACAAGAGACGGACAATATCTCCGACACCATCAGCATCACCACATATAACGACACTGTCGACATACAGTGAAGCTAGTCAGCTCAGTCCGAACATTGGAGGGGCGGCCAATGTAAAATGCACGTAAAGGTAGATGCATGGTGAGAGACAAATAGATTTCATACCGAGTACAATGAAACAATGAAAGGGCAGAACAGCGCTAGACGGCAGCGCGAACTGCAAATAGAAAGTGAAAAGTCCCTAGGAAAGGGGAACTACAAGCTCCGTCAGCTCGAGTCGAGCTTCTAGTTACCTGTGTCCCTTACAGGGAGAGACCCAGACCCATTCAAAGGCGTTTGGTAAAGCAAGAAGACCTAATTCTACTCTAATGTCGAGCCTTCCTAAACCGGAAATATGCTCGCGACGAGAAAGGGTTCTGTACCCGATGGGCTTAGGCAAGAAAGGGACAACGATGGTAGTCCTGGCCCAACGCTACTGTCAAAGTTTCCTATACCGGAAGCGCACTTGCAGAGAGAAAGGGTCCCGTACCCGATGGGCTCAGGCACAAAAGGGACAACGATTTAGCCCTGGCCCAACTCTACTGTCAGGTTTTCCTACACCGGAAATACACTTGAAGAGAGAAAGGGTTCAGTACCTGATGGGCTCAGGCGCTATTGGGACAAGGACGCTCAGATCGAGAACGCCTTGCTTTCAAATGCGTGGTGTGAGACTCGAACTTGGACAAGGGGTACACGATGTCAGTGAATGACACCTTGGCTAAGAGGGCGAAAGAGCCGGGGTCCAACTCCTCTGTTGAGTTCTTCCCCTTAAGGAACCAGGCTCACGGATGAGAAACGGTTCAGTACCCAATGGGCACAGAGACAGCACGCCCAATTACACGAGGCAAGTTCATAGACAGTGGAACACCTTGTGCGAGTCAGACGAGAGCAAAAATCGTCTGGGCGAAGAGTCGCCACTACGCGTGCCTGGAGACAGATAGGCTGCCACAGGCTAAGTGTAGCCCACCCGAATTGTCAAGGCATGCCGAAATCGGATGTGCTAGGTCTACAAGGCGCATAACGATGACACAACGTAATCACGCTCCCGGCGGAAATCGCACGGATATCCGTGATGGTTACAATGGAGCGAACGAAAAACAAACAAACATCATATTATAGCTATTCTTTACCTTATTTCTTCATGTCATATTTTATCTTGTTTAGTAACCATTGCTGCTTCTCGTACACATTTCATTTCACATGCGACGATTTTCCTTTAATACAAAACTATTGCAGACCATGCCTGACTGTGGTAGCAGAGTGGTGGTATAAAAATTGTAGATATTGTATGTCCTTCGATTTCCAACTTGATATTTGTGTGAAGAAGTAATTGTGAAAGTTGATAAGTGACTTTTTGTGCTTTCTGACACCTGGTTTCTATTTCTCTGTCCAGTCTACCCCTACACAGAGAAAAAAAAAGTCAAAACGGAGGATAAACAATACAAAACATTATTATAAATAAGCTGTAACAAAGGAGGAAAATCTGTTTGGCTCAATGGAGACGGATTTGCCTTCTTCATCGTGTGGGATGGTGGTCAGCAAACTGTGAGCCATCTTGGTCCAAGAGGTGTTTTCTTAGTCCGTGGGCCAGCAAATATTGTTAATTTACATCAAACTGACGGTCCGGTAAAATGGCTTTGAAGTAAATATAAGGTCCTGCCTGTGACAGCTGAAGTAAAATGTGACGTCATTTTCCGGAAAAACCTATACTGTAGATTATAGAATATAATGTGAATGGTTTTTATAGTATATTTGCATCTGTCTATTGGTGTGTTATTTGGTGCGCTTAGTTTTAAAGAAAGTGTGCATGGTTGATCGTGTTAAATCAGGAGTGTCTAGCAGGTATATAGATTAATGGACTTATTTAGAGGTGCAATTGTTTTTGAGGTGTGTTTTCGGATAGATTTATTAGGGTTTTGTGTTATGATTGTACTGTATTAGTTGTAGATTAAGTGATTAGAGTTAGAATAAGAGTATACGTTATTAGGTTTAGAGTTACGATTAGAGAATATGCTAATAGGGTTGGGATTATAGAATATGCTAATAGTGTTGGGATTAGAGAATATGCTATTAGGGCTAGGATAAGAGAATAAGCTGCTAGATTAAGATGAATAATTGTAGAATAATCTATTACGACGGCGAAGAAGCTGTCGAAAAATGGTTATATATATATATAATAACAGAAATATTTGTTTCACATTTATGCCTTTTTTAAGCGCACATATATTACGTCATACTATTGGCACGTGAAATCATACTATATTTAGAGTGTGTTCGCGCGCACAGTCATGCGAATTTTAGAATGGAGGAAACATTCGATCGCCACAGTAAGTACTAGCCAAATTAGTCTTTGAATGATATATCTAATATCAGTAAAAATACAATTTATTGTGATTATTGTTGGTGCTGTGCAGTTTGGCTATTTCATGTGAGTTATTGTTGGTGTTTTGATTGCTGTTATTTGTTGGAGATTTGTTATTGTTGGTGCATTGTTGGAGTTATTTGGTTAGAGTTATTGTTGCTGTATTGTTGGAGTTATTGTCAGTGGAGCGCATGGCTGTGTGGTTAGACGCCAACCCTTGAGGTCCCGAGTTCAATCGTCCACTGGGACAGGATTTTTTTTCTTTCAGAGGTGCAATCAAAATCCTTCCCGTTGATGTCACGGCGTCTTTGTTTGTTTGTTTGTTTGTTAAGTAGGGGTTTGTTTGTTTGTTTGTTTGTTTGTTTGTTAAGTAACATGCCTAATATGGTCGAGGCCCGCCTCTTTCAACCTAGGACTGGTGTCCATATTGGTTATATCGTGGCGGTTGGTGACCTGTGGTTTTTGTGGCTTGTCTGCCTGGTTGTTGCTAGGATGTGGCTCTGTTAGCCGGGTTCGCTGTAGGGCCTCCTAGCTGCAGTGTCACGGCGTCTGCTATGGTAAATTGCCTTTATTTCCACAGTCCATAGAAAGACGCCCCCCCCCCCTGCACTTCTTCACTAGAAAACACGCAATAATGAATTATGTTTTTTAAATTGTTGGTGTTGTGCAGTTGTGTTATTTCATGTGAGATATTGCGTTTATTATGGTTGTCGGAGATATGGGTGGTATTTTGTTTTACCTTTTCCAGGAACCTGTCATTAGTAGGCTAGTCTTTGCAAACGATTGTATATCTGAATATGTTTAACATTAGTATCTATCATAGATATAATGGTTTTTATAAACAAAGCTTATTGTAAATATTCCTGGATGTCGTACAAGTTATAACTCCACCCCCCTCCTCCCTCCTTGTGACAAAATTTATTACGTAGTTTCTAGTGAGCTGGCACTCCCAGCGAGCGAAAGGACTGCCTCATTTAAGAAGCGTCCCAACGTTGCATATTACATATTTTTAAATACCCGACAATGTTAATATGTAAATGCCGCGCTGTTACTACTAGCGTTTTCTCGAAATAAACTCAACATCTAAGGTAGTGTTTCCCAAACGTTTCGACCGGTGGTACATGTCTCACTTTCGGCACATATTTTCATCCGTTGTTTCTTGATTCCCAAAAAAACGTCATTGGTTACTTTATAGGCTACCAGGTTTTTCTTTTTTCCCTTATGCCTTTGTGTTTTTGTTTTTCATTGGTATTGACATCTTTTATTGAAAATTATTCTTTATTTGGATCGATGCTTTTATTTGGAGTGATGTTTTAATTGGATTAATATTTTTAATTTGGATTGATGTTTTTATTTGGATTGATGTTTTTATTCAATATTTGTACTGATGTTTGGAGAGAAGATTGGAAAAGTTGATAATTCTCGAATTCCCCCAGCTCTCCGCCTCCCCATGTCAAGTTGCTCCCATGTTGGGCATGCGCACCACGTTGGGAAATACGAATCTACGGATTCTAATAAAAAGTCTTTAATTATTAATCAATAATTCTTCACAAAAACAAACTTAGTTCGAGGAATAAAAAAAAGTATGACCTGGACAGATGACATATATTATTACTACATTTGTTCTTCGTTATTGTGCACAACAGAATAATTCACTGGATCAAAGCTGGAAACAAACATATTATTATTTCACAGACCGCCCAAGAACATAATTTGTTTATCGATCACAAGATTATTCCCGGTGTAGATATAATAATAATCACCCATGTTCATATTTCAGTCGCCTGTGATTGTACCTAATAAGATCTATAGCGTATCTACAAAAAAGAATTGCAATGATTTGTTCTGTATATTTGTACGGGTATAAGTTTATACAATACACCGGATAATTTCTTTTTGCTGACACAGCAGAGGTTGAAACAAGGAATGAATATACGCACAAGTTATCGATGTTAATGGACTTAACCATGCACGTGCTGATGATTTCACACTTATCAGATAAATACAGACACAATGTTTCTCGCAATGCAGAGGATTGACAGTGAAGGAAATGTACAATGAAAATTAATAATTATTTTAACAGTTCAAGTTCACTTTATCTTTTATCGGGAATTTATATTTCTTCTGTGTTTGTTTGTGCACCTCATTAACTGCGGGATCGCTCTGGACTTCCGGACGCTGACGTCTTTTCAAAAACTATTCAAAATGCCGCCACATTGGCTGCACGACATTTCAAGAAAATGGTCGGGCCGATTAATTGGTATTACGGATGGAATCATTTAATCTCGCAAGTTGGATGTTTTCTAGGTAACGGAATTTGTTTTGTTATGATGTTAATCTTCAAGGCACTGTCTGCGCCTTTCAGATCGATACATTTTACTTTTGTCTTTACTGCATGTTTTGACGTTAGGAGTTGCACGGTGATTCATGAGAATCCATGAGAAGTATCCTGTGCCATCTGTGAGGCGTGTCTTGTTATCTGTGAGGTGTATCATGTTATCTGTGAGGTGTATCCTGTTATCTGTGAGGTGTATCCTGTTATCTGTGAGGTGTATCATGTTATATGTGACTGTGTGATAAAGGCGTTATATTCTTTCTGTAGCTACATATATACGGGGTGGGGTTTTTGAAAAGTACCCTCGGGCAGAAGAAAATCCTCTACTTACCACGAATTCTGGAACTAATGGATGTGGAACCAACGCTTTGGATTTTTATACTTCAGTATAGGTTCTTTGGTAGGCATTAATCAGGACCGTAGATATGTCATCAGTAAGGGGTGGGGCTTCTACCTTTAACAAATATAAAAGTTTATTCGTCCGTTTTCGTCACAACTCCGCCTTTTCATTATATTTGTCATTACGTTTCAGCAAAAACAGGGTGAAAGTCGGTTTGCCCATTGTATGGCTATGTTTCTTATACTAAAATTGGGGGCAGAGGTGGGATGGTTTAATCATTGTTTCGCTATATTCCTTGCACTAAGAAAAGGTCGGGGGGGGGGGGGGGTTCGGTTTATCCGTAGTTGGCTACGTTCCTTACATTAAAAGTCATGTTTTGATTTATAAGTGAGAGGTTGAACCCTTCAACAAACATCCTTTCATCGACGGGATTGGAAAAGATACAAGTGGGAGACAAATTTCATGAGATAGACACCATACACTCTAGCGGAGTGCAGAGATGCAATTGAGAGGGTGCACTGTTCCAAGTAATTACATAAATATCATCACTGTCCCACGTAAATGGATAAATATCATCACTGTCCCACGTAAATGGATAAATATCATCACTGTCCCACGTAAATGGATAAATATCATCACTGTCCCACGTAAATGGATAAATATCATCACTGTCCCACGTAAATGGATAAATATCATCACTGTCCCACGTAAATGGATAAATATCATCACTGTCCCACGTAAATGGATAAATATCATCACTGTCCCACGTAAATGGATAAATATCATCACTGTCCCACGTAAATGGATAAATATCATCACTGTCCCACGTAAATGGATAAATATCATCACTGTCCCACGTAAATGGATAAATATCATCACTGTCCCACGTAAATGGATAAATATCATCACTGTCCCACGTAAATGGATAAATATCATCACTGTCCCACGTAAATGGATAAATATCATCACTGTCTCACGTAAATGGATAATATCATCACTGTCTCACGTAAATGGATAATACCATCACTGTCTCACGTAAATGGATAATATCATCACTGTCTCACGTAAATGGATAAATATCATCACTGTCTCACGTAAATGGATAATATCATCACTGTCTCACGTAAATGGATAATATCATCACTGTCTCACGTAAATGGATAATATCATCACTGTCTCACGTAAATGGATAATATCATCACTGTCTCACGTAAATGGATAAATATCATCACTGTCTCACGTAAAAACATACACACACTATAATCATGTGTGTCCTATATTCCAATTAAAGACAAATACAAGTCATTTGTTTCATCTAAATCTTGTCATCATGTTTCTATGTAAACACATCAACATCTGTCTCCAAGTAAATATTCTGTGTCGAAGTAAACACATCAACATCTGTCTCCAAGTAAATATTCTGTGTCGAAGTAAACACATCAACATCTGTCTCCAAGTAAATATTCTGTGTCCAAGTAAACACATCAACATCTTGTCTCCAAGTAAACAAATACACGTCTTCTTTCCAAGTAAACACATCAACATCTTGTCTCCAAGTAAATATTCTGTGTCCAAGTAAACACATCAACTCTGTCTCCAAGTAAATATTCTGTGTCCAAGTAAACACATCAACTCTGTCTCCAAGTAAATATTCTGTGTCCAAGTAAACACATCAACATCTGTCTCCAAGTAAATATTCTGTGTCCAAGTAAACACATCAACATCTTGTCTCCAAGTAAACAAATACACGTCTTCTTTCCAAGTAAACACATCAACATCTTGTCTCCAAGTAAATATTCTGTGTCGAAGTAAACACATCAACTCTGTCTCCAAGTAAATATTCTGTGTCCAAGTAAACACATCAACATCTTGTCTCCAAGTAAATATTCTGTGTCCAAGTAAACACATCAACATCTTGTCTCCAAGTAAACAAATAACGTCTTCTTTCCAAGTAAACACATCAACATCACTGCCATCTTAAAAACGCGCATATTGTGTAATATACCAACTAAAAACTCACGCCTAAACCTCCAATCTTCACGACAAACCCCCAATCTTCATATAAAACCCCAAATCTTTACTGAAAACATCTCATTATACATGTTATAATCAATATCAGATTGGATTACGCTGTTAAATTTCCGTAATTATACACATTCAAATAACGAGTAACGTTTGCGACAATTTAGCCTTATCAACTGGAACTTACCCGGTGAAACTGGCATTGTATTTGAACAAGATAATGTTTGATATGTCCGGATAATTGCCAGATTGGCATTACGTCTAGAAATTAATATTAGTTTGGACTGTCGAGTAGTTATTATGTAGTCACAATAATTGAAGGAAGCGAAACGTATAAAAAATTATTGGAGACAGTAGTGCACGATGATTCAGTGACTAACAGTTAATTTCTTCATTATGTCATATGCATTTTTTTAATTTACGCTTATTCTTTATTATTTTTTTGTTCTATCTTACTTTTCCCTTTTTAAAAAATCTTTATCTGTATATTTGTTCACCCTTCTTCCACATGTTATCTATCTTTCTATCCAAAACTTATTTCTTGCCATGTGTACATCGGGGTCCGTCGTTACTTCTCAAACTTCTGCAGATTAGCAGGATGTAATCTAGAGAGACCATCATGTAATGGGATAGCCAACTTCGTCCTCCTCCCCCCTAATCCTATTTATTCGCATCTTGCTAAATGCATGACAAGTATCACTATGGAAATTTCTTGCCCTTTTTCGGGATTTGGCATCACACGTTGATAAGTACGTGTCTGTTATTTCTTACAAAAAAGACAAGGACGTTCTATCTCCTTCGTTGTTATGTCGTTCTTCTTCTTCTTCAGCGTACATTCTCAAACTCCTGCTGAATTTTCCTTGTAGTAGGGCCATGTTCCTACTAGATTTCCAACTTGATGTAGTCCAGAAAATGGAAATCTATTGTGTCGCCGGTTTGTTTGCGACAATTGCCCGACACATCCGTCTTCAGTGGAATTATGGCGTTCTATCTCCCTTGTTATGACGGTCTATCTTTCGTATTTATAACTTTCCATCTTCCGTGTATTTTGTCGTCCTCTTTCCCGTGCTATGTCGTTCAATTTTCCGTGTATTATAGCGTTCAACCACTTCCACATAAATCCACCTTCGTAAGATATTTAACATCCAGTGGTGGAACAAAATACCAGACAATGAAGTACTGATGAAATCTGAGTCCGTAATCAAGCACACAATATTAATGAAGGCGCGGACACACTGGCCAGGAAACATGGACCGCATGAACGATCGTCGTATTCCAAAACAGATGTTATTTGGAGAACTCCAGACGGGCTCCCGTAAGGCCGGATGAAAAAATAAGCATTTTAAAGACACTCTTAAGACATCACTGATTCAGTTCAAAATGGACAAATATTCATGGGAGAATCTTGCACATGACAGATCCGGCTGGTTTTGCAAAATCAAGAGTGGAGCAGCAGCTCCAGAGAACCTCAGACATCAAGCTGAATAACAAGACGCGCTAGAAGAAAGGCAAAAGCTGCTCAATGTCCAACAAACTCCTCCCACACATGCTCAGAGTGTGGTAGACAATTCTGGGAATGCATAGGACTCATTAGTCACAGTCGGGCACACCGCAGACATCATCATCTTCCTTATCATCATCATCTTCCTTATCATCATCATCTTCCTTATCATCATCATCTTCCTTATCATCATCATCTTCCCTATCATCATCATCTTCCTTATCATCATCATCTTCCTTATCATCATCATCTTCCTTATCATCATCATCTTCCTTATCATCATCATCTTCCTTATCATCATCATCTTCCTTATCATCATCATCTTCCTTATCATCATCATCTTCCTTATCATCATCATCCTTATCATCATCATCTTCCTTATCATCATCATCTTCCTTATCATCATCATCTTCCTTATCATCATCTTCCTTATCATCATCATCTTCCTTATCATCATCATCCTTATCATCATCATCTTCCTTATCATCATCATCTTCCTTATCATCATCATCTTCCTTATCATCATCATCTTCCTTATCATCATCATCTTCCTTATCATCATCATCCTTATCATCATCATCTTCCTTATCATCATCATCTTCCTTATCATCATCTTCCTTATCATCATCATCTTCCTTATCATCATCTTCCTTATCATCATCTTCCTTATCATCATCATCATCCTTATCATCATCATCCTTATCATCATCATCTTCCTTATCATCATCATCTTCCTTATCATCATCATCTTCCTTATCATCATCATCCTTATCATCATCATCTTCCTTATCATCATCATCTTCCTTATCATCATCTTCCTTATCATCATCATCTTCCTTATCATCATCTTCCTTATCATCATCTTCCTTATCATCATCATCTTCCTTATCATCATCATCCTTATCATCATCATCTTCCTTATCATCATCATCTTCCTTATCATCATCTTCCTTATCATCATCATCTTCCTTATCATCATCTTCATTATCATCATCATCTTCCTTATCATCTTCCTTATCATCATCATCTTCCTTATCATCATCATCTTCCTTATCATCATCTTCCTTATCATCATCATCTTCCTTATCATCATCATCTTCCTTATCATCATCTTCCTATCATCATCTTCCTTATCATCATCTTCCTTATCCTCATCTTCCTTATCATCATCATCATCTTCCTTATCATCATCATCTTCCTTATCATCATCATCCTTATCATCATCATCTTCCTTATCATCATCATCTTCCTTATCATCATCTTCCTTATCATCATCATCTTCCTTATCATCATCTTCCTTATCATCATCTTCCTTATCATCATCTTCCTTATTATCATCATCCTTATCATCATCATCTTCCTTATCATCATCTTCCTTATCATCATCATCTTCCTTATCATCATCTTCATTATCATCATCATCTTCCTTATCATCATCTTCCTTATCATCATCATCTTCCTTATCATCATCATCTTCCTTATCATCATCTTCCTTATCATCATCATCTTCCTTATCATCATCATCTTCCTTATCATCATCTTCCTATCATCATCTTCCTTATCATCATCTTCCTTATCCTCATCTTCCTTATCATCATCATCATCTTCCTTATCATCATCATCTTCCTTATCATCATCATCTTCCCTATCATCATCTTCCTTATCATCATCTTCCTTATCATCATCTTCCTTATCATCATCATCTTCCTTATCATCATCATCTCCCTTATCATCAAAGTTGAGCTGAATTGTCATCGTCTACTACGACGGACAAATAACATTACGGCATTGAATCTCCCGTGTGTTATCGTTTTCCATCTATCATGTGTTATGCCATTCTATCTCCCGTGTGTTATCGTTTTCCATCTATCATGTGTTATGCCATTCTATCTCCCGTGTGTTATCGTTTTCCATCTATCATGTGTTATGCCATTCTATCTCCCGTGTGTTATGGCGTTTCATCTGCCGTGTGTTATGGCGTTCTATCTGCCGTGTGTTCTGGCGTGCTATCTGCCATGTGTCATGACGTTTCATCTGCCGTGTGTTATGGCGTTTCATCTGATGTGTTATGGCGTTTCATCTGCCGTGTATTATGGCGTTTCCTCTGCCGTGTGTTATGGCGTTTCATCTGCCATGTGTTATGACGTTTCATCTGCCGTGTGTTATGGCGTTTCATCTTCCGTGTGTTATGACGTTTCATCTCCTGCGTCGGTACCCCCTCTGAGTAGAAGTCTCCTCCAATAGACAGTACACTAAGCCGAAAGCTAAAGTCTACTTGCAATGAAAGAAAGCTCTGGGAAATCTCCCCACTGCACATAGGAAGCAAGAGATAGTCGTTCGTAATTGATGGGGTTCGAAAACAAACACAAACATCTCCTGTGTTTTGACGTTCTTTCTTTTTATTTCTTTGTATCTCTCCTTTTATGACGCTCTATCTCCATTTTATGACGATCTATTCCCCCCCCCCCCGTGTTATGACGTTCTATCTCCATTTTATGACGATCTATTCCCCCCCCCGTGTTATGACGTTCTATCTCCATTTTATGACGATCTATTCCCCCCCCCCGTGTTATGACGTTCTATCTCCATTTTATGACGATCTATCCCCCGTGTTATGACGTTCTATTTCCCGTCTGCCATAACGTTCTATATCTCATATGCTATGACGTTATATCTGCCGTTGTCGGACGTTTTACAATTCAACTTTTTTCACTATTTTTCCTTCCCTATTCTTTAAGCATTCTCTCTCTCTCTCTCTCTCTCTCTCTCTCTCTCTCTTAATTTTCCGGGATTTCTCCTTTATTCTCATATTCTCTCCCCATTTATATAATCTCTCATTTAATCTCTCAGTTCATGTCGTATTTGTTCCCGATTTATAAATTTCTCATTCTTTTTCTCTCATATCTAGCATATTACTTTCTCTTAATATCTCATTCTCATTATTCTCGGGCGTCCATACTCCGTTCTTTCAAACTCTTATTTCTTTTCTCTCAACCTCCTAATTCTCTCTCATGCTTTCTCTTTCTTAATCTATCGGTCCCTCGCTTGATCTGTCTATTTTTCTTTCGCTAAATGTGTTTTATCTTACTTCTTTGAATTTATCTGTCAAAAATCCTCTATTCTACCCTCTCGTCCATACCCCATCTCCTCTCTTCTCCTCCTTCTATTTCTGTTGTCATACATAGAACAAATCGCATACATAATATACCTCACAGTTAGATATGGAATATTTGTACACACGAGAAACAACACTCCAGATGTTTCCCTCAAAACAAAGATACTTGTCAATTCCAATGTTCCTGCCAAATTAGTCCAATGTGCCCACACATACATATATTTTTTTTATTTCTAGATTCTTCCAATGTGCCCAAACATACATATTTTTTTTTACTTCTAGATTCTTCCAATGTGCCCAAACATACATATATATTTTTATTTCTAGATTCTTCCAATGTGCCCAAACATACATATATATTTTTATTTCTAGATTCTTCCAATGTGCCCAAACATACATATATTTTTCGATTTAATTTTCACAAACCATCTATGCCAACATCAAATGCAACCTCAATTTCAGTCCTGATATTTCACTATCCTGATGCTTTTTCGTAGTAGTTAGCCGAAGTATTTAGCCGAATAAACAAGGATGACAAATGCATTTTTGAGGTGGTAAAACTGAATATGATTGATTTGTGCATTAGTTATTTACTTTCACAGACTAGTTTCTGTTTTATGTCTTGATAGTTCACAGTCTAGTTCTAATTTTATGTCTTCAGTTTAAAGAATAGTTTCTGTTTTATGTCGTGCTTGATTGTTCACAGACTAGTTCCTATTTTCTGGCTTGATAGTTCACAGAATAGGTCCTATTTTATGCCTTCGTAGTTCACATACTAATTCCCATTTTATGTCTGGATATCCCATAGTCTAATTCGTTATTTATATCGTGATTGTTCTCAAATTACTGCCTTTTTCTTTACTTCTTTTATGACTTATTTTCCATCTACATATACGTTATACACCATATTTTAACATCTCCCCTCATTTAATGTACCATACTCTAACATCTCCAGTCACTATATGTACCATAATCTAACATCTCCCTTCACATGTACCATACTCTAACATCTCCCTTTATTTTATGTAGCATACTCTAACATCTTTCCTTCACTTTATGTACCAGACAGTAACATCTCCAGTCACTATATGTACCATAATATAACATCTTCCCTTCACTTTATGTATCAGACACTAACATCTCCATCCACTTTATGTACAGTAATCTAACATATCCCTTCATTTTATGCTTCATACTCTAAAATCTACTTTCACTGTATGAATCACACTCTAACATCTCCCTTTCAAATTATATTTCATAATCTAACCCCATTTTCACTAGTTTCACCATAATATAACATCTCCTTCACGATTTGTTCCATAGTCTAACATCTCCCTTCACTTTATATACCCTACTCTAATATATAATACTTTATTTTATGTACCATACTCTAACATCGCCCTAATGTATTGCACATATCACTTTGTTTTCTTCTGTTTTATATCAATTTATTCCTCCTCTTTTCTCCTCCTCATACAATCTCCCATTTCCACATTATACATGCACGTTCTCAAGTAGATTCGCCGTAATTGGTTCCTTAGATTTCATTCTGATAAATGATTTTAGTCGAAACGTCGTTTGTTATTCTATTTCTGTAGTGTTCACTTTTGGTATTACTTTAACCTATTTCCGTTTATACTATAATATTTGCTGTGTGTTACCATGGCACTTACATTTACATGTTCCTGACACATGTAATTTATTACTGCGGGAGAGATGACACACGCGCAGAAAGAAAACAAATCTGGTCAAATTTCTGCTGATTATTTCTTCCGGCTGAACACAATTTTCGCCATGAACGTCTTGCGCAAGATTACCAACGTGAGGTATGACGTCAGTTGAGGAAGATCAGATGGTGTGCTGTCTCCGCGAAGTATGATGTTACACTTTGGCAAACTATTATCAATGTCTTGATGTTTTGTTGTTATTATCATTGTCGTCGTCATCTACGTCATCAGCAGCAACACTATTGCCACCGCCACCACCAACATCAGCACTCGCTGTTATCTTTATCACAACTACCGCCATTACAACCAGTAGCACCAACACCATTACTCACAACCATCTTTACCTCCATCTTCACTACCACCACCATCTTCATCACCACCACCATCTATATCACCACCACCATCTTCATCATTATCTTCATCATCATCACAATCTTCATCACCACCACCATCTTCATCAGCACCACCATCTTCATTACCATCATCATCACCATCTTCATCATCATCTTCATCATCATCACCATCTTCATCACCACCACCATCTTCATCATCATCTTCATCACCATCACCAACTTCATCATAAATTTAATCATCATCACCATCTTAATTACCACCACCATCTTCATCACCACCACCATCTTCATCACCACCACCATGTTCATCACAACCACCATTTTCATCACCACCACCATCTTCATCATCACCACCATCTTCATCACCACCACCATCTTCATCACCGCCACCATCTTCATCATCATATTCATTATCATCACCATCTTCATTTACCACCACCATCTTCATCACCACCATCATCTTCATCACCACCACCATCTTCAACAGCATCTTCATCATCATCACCATCTTCATCACAACCACCATCTTCATCACAACCACCATCTTCAATATCATCTTCATCAGCACCACCATCTTCATCATCACCACCATCTTCATCACCACCACCATATTCATCACCACCACCATCTTCATCATCATCTTCATCATCACCACCATCTTCATCACCACCACCATCTTCATCATCATCTTCATCATCACCACCATCTTCATCACCACCACCATCTTCATCATCATCTTCATCACCACCACGATCTTCATCACCATCACCATCTTCATCCACATCTTCATCACCACCACCATCTTAATCCCCATCTTCATCACCACCACCATCTTCATTATCATCTTCATCACCACCATCATCTTCATCACCACCACCATCTTCATCACCACCACCATCGTCAAAGACTACCAGCAGCGTCAACTCTACGAACAACACCAACACTATCACATGGGCGATAGATACGTTTGTCATATGTGACACCCTCTATTTTCATATGTGACACCCTCTATATTCATATGTGACACCCTCTATTTTCATATGTGACACCCTTCTATTTTCATGTTTATTTGTTTGTTTTGCGTTCGCTCCATTGTAACCATCACGGATATCCGTGTGATTTCCGCCGGGAGCGTGATTACGTTGTGCCACCGTTATGCGCCTTGTAGGCCTAGCACATCCGATTTCGGCATGCCTTGAAAATTAGGGTGGGCCGCCCTTAGCCTGTGACAGCCTCTATATCTGTCTTAGGCACGCGTAGTGGCTACTCTTCGCCCAGACGATTTTTGCTGTCGTCTGACTCGCACGAGGTTTTCCACTGTCTATGAACTTGCCTCGTGTAATTGGACGTGCTGTGCCTGTGCCCATTGGGTACTGAACCGTTTCTCATCCGTGAGCCTGGTTCCTTAAGGGGAAGAACTCAACAGAGGAGTTGGACCCTGTCTCTTTCGACCTCTTAGCCGAGGTGACATTCACCGACATCGTATACCCCTTGTCCAAGTTCGAGTCTCACACCACGCGTTTGAGAGCAAGGCGTTCTCGATCTGAGCGTCCTTGTCCCAATAGCGCCTGAGCCCATCAGGTACTGAACCCTTTCTCTCTTCAAGTGTATTTCCGGTGTAGGAAAACCTGACAGTAGAGTTGGGCCAGGGCTAAATCGTTGTCCCTTTTGTGCCTGAGCCCATCGGGTACGGAACCCTTTCTCTCTGCAAGTGTACTTCCGGTATAGGAAACCTTGACAGTAGAGTTGGGCCAGGACTACCATCGTTGTCCCTGTCTTGCCTAAGCCCATCGGGTACAGAACCCTTTCTATTCGCGAGCATATTTCCGGTTTAGGAAGGCTCGACATTAGAGTTGGATTAGGTCTTCTTGCTTTACCAAACGCCAATGAATAGGTCTGGGTCTCTGCTTGTAACGAACACAGGTAACTAGAAGCTCGACTCGAGCTGACGGAGCTTGTAGTTCCCCTTTCCTAGGGACTTTTCACTTTCTATTTGCAGTTCGCGCTGCCCTCTAGCGCTGTTCTGCCCTTTCATTGTTTCATTGTACTCAGTATGAAATCTATTTGTCACTCCCCATGTGAGAGACAAATACAGTCTCTCGCCATTTTACATTGGCCGCCCCTCCAATGTTCGGACTGGACTGACTAGCTTCACTGTATGTCGACAGTGTCGCTATATTTGGTGATGCTGGTGGTGTCAGAGATATTGTCTGTCTCTTGTGCAGTCAAATCTCTTTCCATCTGCTACCTCCACATTCTCGGACACGATCCCCAAATGATTTGGCCAGAATCAGCTCGAGCTGCTGTATTTCTGTTTCCAGGGTGCACCGCGTGGAGGTACATTTGGGATCTTGGTTATCTGCTAACCCTGGGTCCGCCTAGAGCAATGCGTTCTCTTTGCACCCCCTATTTTCATATGAGACACCCTCTATTTTCATGTGTGACACCCACTATTTTCATATGTGACACCTGTATTCAAATGCTACATCCTTTTTTTACGCATATGACACCTCTATTTTCGTACGTGGCATCCTCTGTTTTCTTACAAGACACCGTCTGTATTCATATGTGATATCCTCTGTATTCATATGTGACACCCTCTGTATTCATATGTGACATTAAATTGTGTATGCTCTTTGTGTGAAAGATGTTGCAGAGAAATGGTGGCAGGTGGTGGTGGTGGGGTACCTGCTCTTGGCTAATTTCCTGTACTAAAAGTCACGTTCTGATATCATAGGCTTATGGGAATTTTTTGAACACCCTAAATTTCGCCCCAACCTTTAATCTACGTTCTTGACTGTCACCATCACCACTAACACCAGCAGCCACCGACTCACCGCCATCTTTGTCATCACCATCTTAACAAAAACCAGAACCGATTAGCGCTGTAGTGATGTTATTTTGTTATATACTTCATTGCGCAATATATGGAAACAGAGGGTGTCACATATGACAACAGGTGTCACATGAAAACAGAGGGTGTCACATGAAAACAGAGGATGTCACATGACAACAGAGGGTGTCACATATGGAAACAGAGGATGTCACGTGAAAATATAGGGTGTCACATAAACACCGTCTATTTTCATTGTACTAACGTTCTGGAAGTGTCGTAACCATCATACAATACGTTCACACCCCGTTATAATAACGAAATATAAGGGGGGGGGGTATGTTTTCCATTTCAAAAAATTAAAAATAGCCTATGCAACAAGTCCATATCGATGGATACTTGCAAACGTGTCCTCAAATGCTACATTGAACCAGTGCTACTCTATGGAAGTGAAGCATGGCCAATAAATAAGATATCACCAAAATCATTAAGACAGTGAAAATGTGGTTTATTCAAAGAATGTTACGCATTCCTTGGACAGCAAAGATTACTAGTGAAGAATGTCTTAGAAGGATGGATGTGAAAAGATGCATTATTGATAATATAAAAAAAAGACATGTCAACAATTATTGGGCACATAATGAGAAGAAAGATATTGGACAGTTTGACTAAATGGCTTCGATTGACGACACCAACAGAGATGATGACATATATGAGAATATGAGAGATCGATGTACATGGAGAAATATGATCGCCAACGCCATTCGGCACGGCACTTGATGATGATGATGCTTTGTGATTATAAAACCCATGTTTATAAATTAGTAAACGGACAGAACTTGATTGCATTGAAAAAAATTATCACGATTCCATTGCCCACTATCACTTGCCACTTTGATTAATCTTATGTGACCCTTTACATAGAAGACATGAATTCTGAATCAAAACAAGTCTTCTAGATTATCTGCGTGCAGTTGATTGACTAACGTTGGCAGTCAGCAAACGTATATACACAATGACTAACACAAGTAGGGCAATAATAAATATCATCGAGTGTGTGGCTTGCTATGATCCTGCTCGCAGGTCTTCCACGTTGAGAGTCAGGATTCTATAAAGTCCGTCTATTCTTTCCTTCCCTATAACCGGGGTGCAGAGACGAAGAAGCGAGCACCTGTGCTCGTTTCGCTCGCCAGGACCAGGAATCATACTGGTTCAGACCTTGATACTCCTCCTCGTGGAGTACCCCGGGCAACAGAGCAATCTGGCTATGTTATCAAGGATCGGACGATCTCCAGCTTAGGTGGGAACCTGCTGTGGACTTGGAAACTTCCAAGAGAGAAACGACTCTTCTTATCCGCAGTACGTCCCGGGATTAGGTTCCTAATTAATTCTGCTGGAAGGTCGTTCTGTCAAGTCATAAATATCACGTGCCATGACGTTGCAAATTCCCGTGTACATACACACACAATTAAACCCGAATATTGACAAACGAATGAATATGCAATTACCCGGACGGTAATACTAAACCTGCTTACATCCGAATTGCTGAAATTTGAGACCCAAATGTACATTTGTGTTGAAGTATTTGAACTCATAATGAGCCAAAGGATTTGGTCTGTATTCAGTGGCTTTTGTGTGGCTTAGATCTTTAGATACAGGGTGATAAGTATAGAGTCGCACGTCAGGTTGACGTTTGCATACAGATATTGACGAAAGTTCTACTAAAGTTTTACGCAATTTCTATACGTTTTTTATGGAATTATTAAATACACATATTTCTCTTCAACACGAATTTCACAAGAAAAACAAGACTATTTGATCATCAGAGATTAAAAACTGCTTTACATATACTCTGGACTTAAGATAACTATCTTACATTTCCTGTTATTATATGAAGTTGGAATACGCCTTTGTGTTCACAAAATTACGGTAAAATGTAAAATGTGAATGCCAATTTTTCTGTTTATGCAATACTATATAACAAAAATATTTTTCCATTTTCCAATCTACCTATCAATTTAAATATATTTATTCCTAAGGTCGTGCAGTGTATAAGACTAACTGCAAAATATGGTTGCTATGCATGAGATAGTGTCGTGAAAATTGAGCTCAAGTGAGTAACATGAATTATAGAACGATCTACGAGTGGTTGAATGGAGTATGCTAATGTTCTCTTAATGGTGTTTAAAATGACAACAGTTGCGAAAGATTTATCTTCCTCTGCGTTAATTCTCAAACTCGTGCAGATTAGCAGGATGTAGTCCAGAGAATGAAATGCGTTGTATCATGGCTTACAGCTTAGCTGCGATGACTTCACTTTTCGTCCTGACACATCCAACGTCAACATGGTTTATGGACAAATTACACTAGGACAACTTCACCCCACAAATTTCCATTAGCCGTCTCTTACGACATGCATGGTATATAACAGTGTTCCTATTATTTGCTCCCCTATCGGACTCTGGTAACATACGGGCGGGAAGATTGATAATAACAGAGATATGTCCCATGTATTTTCATCTAAATTAATATTTATAGCCAAGTTGTGTGTTTACTATTTTCATCTAAATTAATATTTATAGCCAAGTTCTGTGTTTACTATTTTCATCTAAATTAATATTTATAGCCAAATTGTGTGTTTACTATTTTCATCTAAATTAATATTTATAGCCAAGTTCTATGTTTACTATTTTCATCTAAATTAATATTTATAGCCAAGTTCTGTGTTTACTATTTTCATCTAAATTAATATTTATAGCCAAGTTGTGTGTTTACTATTATCCTGGGGCTGAAGACATAGCAGATGTGATTTTCAGTGTCTATATAAATCAATCAGTCTAAATAGGTTAGCACGTAAGTGCATGCGACTAAAGGAACTAGCTCCTACAGAAAACTGGACGTTGTCTAACAGGAAAACTCGAAGGTTCCTTCTGCTAGGCAGTAAATTCCAGCAGAAAATACGAAAGATGCGACCCTAAGGAATTCTGCGGTACTTATTCAGCCATCATCTGGCATCCTCTTTAGTTATGTGCGATTCCAATATTGACTGTCTATGATTTAGGCTTCATCAATAGGATATAGTGGGGATTTCTTCAAGAGGGGATTTCTAGAAGGGATGGACATGTTACTTTATCCATATAAACTGCCCAGACAATCATGCATGTATCGTGGCATCTATTATGAGATATAACATGGACCGGCAAGAGAAGATTTAACCGACTCGTACTTGCCCAGCACCAAAAGACATAAATTTCCCTCAGACTGTCCTCAAAGACAACGCCATAATAATTACGTGAACATAATTTATATAGCTATTGCGTGTCGTGGAGACTGTAATACACCACCTTGGACCACCACGGTCCTCAATATCTGGTATCTTGTAATACACCACCTTGGACCACCACGGTCCTCAATATCTGGTATCTTGTAATACACGACCTTGGATCACCACGGTCCTCAATCTCTGGTATCTTGTAATACACGACCTTGGACCACCACGGTCCTCAATCTCTGGTATCTTGTAATACACGACCTTGGACCACCACGGTCCTCAATCTCTGGTATCTTGTAATACACGACCTTGGACCACCACGGTCCTCAATCTCTGGTATCTTGTAATACACCACCTTGGACCACCAAGGTCCTCAATCTCTGGTATCTTGTAATAAACGACCTTGAATCACCCACGGTCCTCAATCTCTGGTATCTTGTAATACACGACCTTGGATCACCCACGGTCCTCAATCTCTGGTATCTTGTAATACACGACCTTGGATCACCCACGGTCCTCAATCTCTGGTATCTTGTAATACACGACCTTGGATCACCACGGTCCTCGATCTCTGGTATCTTGTAATACACGACCTTGGATCACCACGGTCCTCGATCTCTGGTATCTTGTAATACACGACCTTGGATCACCCACGGTCCTCAATCTCTGGTATCTTCTAATACACGACCTTGGATCACCCACGGTCCTCAATCTCTGGTATCTTGTAATACACGACCTTGGATCACCCACGGTCCTCAATCTCTGGTATCTTCTAATACACGACCTTGGATCACCCACGGTCCTCAATCTCTGGTATCTTGTAATACACGACCTTGGATCACCACGGTCCTCAATCTCTGGTATCTTGTAATACACGACCTTGGATCACCCACGGTCCTCAATCTCTGGTATCTTCTAATACACGACCTTGGATCACCCACGGTCCTCAATCTCTGGTATCTTGTAATACATCACCTTGGATCACCACAGTCCTCAATCTCTGATATCTTGTAATACACAACCTTGGATTACCCACCGTCCTCAATTTCTGGTATCTTGTCATACACCACCTTGGATCACCACGGTCCTCGATCTCTGGTATCTTGAGTCAAAATCGTTCTTGACTTTATGGTCTCATTCGCCTTCAATCTTCCTTGTTGTAACTAGGTTCTCTGAAGCTCCCTGCTTCCCATCGTGACCATAAGGTATTCAGTAACATCTGTTTCGTATTTACATCTTTTGGGGGCTGTACATAATTTTGTCAACAATTTGAGGTGGAATAGGACTCAAAGACATTTGACAGTTGTTGACAATGGGGAAGAGGGTTTCACAAAAGTTGGCGCCAGAAATGGCATTTTATACACCGAATAGCCCTTTAGTCAACCTGGACCTAGACCTGAAGTTCAGGAAGCAAAGAATAGGGCTACAGTCTTTTTTCCAGGACTGTCGTAGGAGGCCACAAATGAAAATTGGGGGATTGGCTGATAATCCATCACTTATGAAATATATTTTCTTCACATTTTGTCTCAATTTCTGACTTTTCTATTCTATTCAATAATCCCCGTGGATGATGGAGGGATGCTGACATTGCACCATTTTCTTTTTGTGGAAGATTCATAGGCGACGGGGAAAGCTGGATGTTCCATCACTGCGCATGAGTCAAGGAATCTGACAGAAACAAAGTTGAGATAGTTGGCATAAATGTACATGTTGTACTTCTAGAAGGATGTGACAATAATGGAATATTGGCGATTTGAAATGCGTCCCTTCGGGGACTAAACATTCATCCATGGATCGTCCTTACACATCCATGTCTTTGAGACCTTATGTGAGTCCCGGTTTCCCCTCAGTTATAAAACTGAGAAAACCTTTGCTTTTGTTGGAAAATCTATGGGCTGTCCAGAGCTACCTGCCTACAGCTAAAGTGATTATATCATCATCATGTGCCAAGAGCGACCTGCTTACAGCTAAAGTGATTATTTCATCATCATCATGTACCAAGAGCGACCTGCTTACAGCTAAAGTGATTATTTCATCATCATCATGTACCAAGAGCGACCTGCTTACAGCTAAAGTGATTATTTCATCATCATCATGTACCAAGAGCGACCTGCTTACAGCTAAAGTGATTATTTCATCATCATCATGTACCAAGAGCGACCTGCCTACAGCTAAAGTGATTATTTCATCATCATCATGTACCAAGAGCGACCTGCTTACAGCTAAAGTGATTATTTCATCATCATCATGTGTCAAGTGTGACCTTCTTACAGCTAAAGTGATTATTTCATCATCATCATGTGTCAAGAGCGACCTGCTTACAGCTAAAGTGATTATTTCATCATCATCATGTACCAAGAGCGACCTGCTTACAGCTAAAGTGATTATTTCATTATCATCATGTGTGAAGAGCGACCTGCTTACAGCTAAAGTGATTATTTCATTATCATCATGTGTCAAGAGCGACCTGCTTACAGCTAAAGTGATTATTTCATTAACATCATGTACCAAGAGCTACCTGCTTACAGCTAAAGTGATTATTTCATCATCATCATCATGTGTCAAGAGCGACCTGCTTACAGCTAAAGTGATTATTTCATCATCATCATGTGCCAAGAGCGACCTACTTACAGCTAAAGTGATTATTTCATCATCATCATGTGCCAAGAGCGACCTACTTACAGCTAAAGTGATTATTTCATCATCATCATGTGCCAAGAGCGACCTACTTACAGCTAAAGTGATTATTTCATCATCATCATGTGCCAAGAGCGACCTACTTACAGCTAAAGTGATTATTTCATCATCATCATGTGCCAAGAGCGACCTACTTACAGCTAAAGTGATTATTTCATCATCATCATGTGCCAAGAGCGACCTGCTTACAGCTAAAGTGATTATTTCATCATCATCATGTGTCAAGTGTGACCTTCTTACAGCTAAAGTGATTATATCATCATCATCATGTGCCAAGTGTGACCTTCTTACAGCTAAAGTGATTATTTCATCATCATCATGTGTCAAGTGTGACCTTCTTACAGCTAAAGTGATTATTTCATCATCATCATGTGTCAAGTGTGACCTTCTTACAGCTAAAGTGATTATTTCATCATCATCATGTGTCAAGTGTGACCTTCTTACAGCTAAAGTGATTATTTCATCATCATCATGTGTCAAGTGTGACCTGCTTACAGCTAAAGTGATTATTTCATCATCAGCATGTGTCAAGTGTGACCTTCTTACAGCTAAAGTGATTATATCATCATCATCATGTGCCAAGTGTGACCTGCTTACAGCTAAAGTGATTATTTCATCATCAGCATGTGTCAAGTGTGACCTTCTTACAGCTAAAGTGATTATTTCATCATCATCATGTGTCAAGTGTGACCTTCTTACAGCTAAAGTGATTATTTCATCATCATCATGTGTCAAGTGTGACCTTCTTACAGCTAAAGTGATTATTTCATCATCATCATGTGTCAAGTGTGACCTGCTTACAGCTAAAGTGATTATTTCATCATCAGCATGTGTCAAGTGTGACCTTCTTACAGCTAAAGTGATTATATCATCATCATCATGTGCCAAGTGTGACCTGCTTACAGCTAAAGTGATTATTTCATCATCAGCATGTGTCAAGTGTGACCTTCTTACAGCTAAAGTGATTATTTCATCATCATCATGTGTCAAGTGTGACCTTCTTACAGCTAAAGTGATTATTTCATCATCATCATGTGTCAAGTGTGACCTGCTTACAGCTAAAGTGATTATTTCATCATCATCATGTGTCAAGTGTGACCTTCTTACAGCTAAAGTGATTATTTCATCATCATCATGTGTCAAGTGTGACCTGCTTACAGCTAAAGTGATTATATCATCATCATCATGTGCCAAGTGTGACCTTCTTACAGCTAAAGTGATTATTTCATCATCATCATGTGCCAAGTGTGACCTGCTTACAGCTAAAGTGATTATTTCATCATCATCATGTGTCAAGTGTGACCTTCTTACAGCTAAAGTGATTATTTCATCATCATCATGTGTCAAGTGTGACCTTCTTACAGCTAAAGTGATTATTTCATCATCATCATGTGTCAAGTGTGACCTTCTTACAGCTAAAGTGATTATTTCATCATCATCATGTGTCAAGTGTGACCTTCTTACAGCTAAAGTGATTATATCATCATCATCATGTGTCAAGTGTGACCTGCTTACAGCTAAAGTGATTATTTCATCATCATCATGTGCCAAGTGTGACCTTCTTACAGCTAAAGTGATTATTTCATCATCATCATGTGTCAAGTGTGACCTTCTTACAGCTAAAGTGATTATTTCATCATCATCATGTGTCAAGTGTGACCTTCTTACAGCTAAAGTGATTATATCATCATCATCATGTGTCAAGTGTGACCTGCTTACAGCTAAAGTGATTATTTCATCATCATCATGTGCCAAGTGTGACCTTCTTACAGCTAAAGTGATTATTTCATCATCATCATGTGTCAAGTGTGACCTTCTTACAGCTAAAGTGATTATTTCATCATCATCATGTGCCAAGTGTGACCTTCTTACAGCTAAAGTGATTATTTCATCATCATCATGTGCCAAGTGTGACCTTCTTACAGCTAAAGTGATTATTTCATCATCATCATGTGTCAAGTGTGACATTCTTACAGCTAAAGTGATTATTTCATCATCATCATGTGCCAAGTGTGACCTTCTTACAGCTAAAGTGATTATTTCATCATCATCATGTGTCAAGTGTGACCTTCTTACAGCTAAAGTGATTATTTCATCATCATCATGTGTCAAGTGTGACCTTCTTACAGCTAAAGTGATTATTTCATCATCATCATGTGTCAAGTGTGACCTTCTTACAGCTAAAGTGATTATTTCATCATCATCATGTGTCAAGTGTGACCTTCTTACAGCTAAAGTGATTATTTCATCATCATCATGTGCCAAGTGTGACCTTCTTACAGCTAAAGTGATTATTTCATCATCATCATGTGTCAAGTGTGACCTTCTTACAGCTAAAGTGATTATTTCATCATCATCATGTGCCAAGTGTGACCTTCTTACAGCTAAAGTGATTATTTCATCATCATCATGTGCCAAGTGTGACCTTCTTACAGCTAAAGTGATTATTTCATCATCATCATGTGCCAAGTGTGACCTTCTTACAGCTAAAGTGATTATTTCATCATCATCATGTGCCAAGTGTGACATTCTTACAGCTAAAGTGATTATTTCATCATCATCATGTGCCAAGTGTGACATTCTTACAGCTAAAGTGATTATTTCATCATCATCATGTGTCAAGTGTGACATTCTTACAGCTAAAGTGATTATTTCATCATCATCATGTGCCAAGTGTGACCTTCTTACAGCTAAAGTGATTATTTCATCATCAGCATGTGTCAAGTGTGACCTTCTTACAGCTAAAGTGATTATTTCATCATCATCATGTGTCAAGTGTGACCTGCTTACAGCTAAAGTGATTATTTCATCATCATCATGTGTCAAGTGTGACCTTCTTACAGCTAAAGTGATTATATCATCATCATCATGTGTCAAGTGTGACCTGCTTACAGCTAAAGTGATTATTTCATCATCATCATGTGCCAAGTGTGACCTTCTTACAGCTAAAGTGATTATTTCATCATCATCATGTGTCAAGTGTGACCTTCTTACAGCTAAAGTGATTATTTCATCATCATCATGTGCCAAGTGTGACCTTCTTACAGCTAAAGTGATTATTTCATCATCATCATGTGCCAAGTGTGACCTTCTTACAGCTAAAGTGATTATTTCATCATCATCATGTGCCAAGTGTGACCTTCTTACAGCTAAAGTGATTATTTCATCATCATCATGTGCCAAGTGTGACATTCTTACAGCTAAAGTGATTATTTCATCATCATCATGTGTCAAGTGTGACCTTCTTACAGCTAAAGTGATTATTTCATCATCATCATGTGCCAAGTGTGACCTTCTTACAGCTAAAGTGATTATTTCATCATCATCATGTGTCAAGTGTGACCTTCTTACAGCTAACAAGATTATTTTATTTCATCATTACCATGTGTCAGGTGCAACCTGCATGCAGATATTCATTATTTAATCATCATCATGTGTCATGATCGACCTACATACAGCTAAAAGGAGTATTTCATCATGATCATCGTACATCGATTAAATTTTTTGTATTTGAAACATTTTTCTTATCATACAAAACATAACATGTACTTTTTACTGTCACACATTTTTCTTATCATACAAAACATAACATGTACTTTTTACTGTCACACATTTTTCTTATCATACAAAACATAACATGTACTTTTTACTGTCACACATTTTTCAGAAGCACGAGTGGGTGGGGAGTTTTGACATAAATAAGCAGAGCGTAGTGGCACCTGAATTATTGACAGCTGTTAACAGGAAGGAGGTGTAAATATTGGTATAATGTTGTCGATGGTATAATGTTGTCGATGGTATAATGTTGTCGATGGTATAATGTTGTCGATGGAATTTATGTACATCCCCTTTCAGCGCCTCCTCATTATCTTTTTTTAAAAAAAAACAGTTGTTACCACTTTCATCAATCTTCTATAGAACCAAAGCTCTATTTTCTTGAAACGTATAGTATCCTGTCCACAGTTCTCTCATAATTGTTCCATTGACCTACAGATCTATGACCCCCTATTTTCATCTTTATTTATTATCCATAGCCTGCATTTATAAGTTAGAATCGGTAAGAGAAGAAATATTAGAATCAATCAATACCAGACATATTATCATATTTTTATATGTGTATAGAGTTTGTTCTATAAGTCACATTATTTCTACTTTCAGTTCTGCACACTAATAATCCGCCTTTGTAACTTTAAAACAATCACAATGCTAAAACAAACATAAAGAACAGAAGATGCAGAAATGGGTTATAAGTAGTTGCTGTAGTCAATTACTCATTCATAAGAAAGTAATCAATAAACGTAGACTAGGATTTTTGGGGGCTGCTTGATCGTCACATTTCTTGGAACAGTACAACGATGAAATTGTATAGAACCTTGTTTAATATTTATGACAACGGTGTAATCTTTATACAGTACCATCATAGGTTCATGTTTTACCGCGGGGGATGAATAGATGTAATCAGGTTGTTTAGATAGATTTATATGTATATATGTAATTTTTCGTCTACCAGACTCTTAGTATCTCTCAAGAAGTATCTGTCATTCTCTATGGTCAATCACAGAACACAGATTTGTGTTTGTATCTTTCTCAAGTTCCATCTGTGTTAATATATACAAGCAATCATTAAAAACGCATCTAAAACGTGATATGTTTTCACGCTCAAAATGTTTATATTATTGATTCAGTGATTCTCAAACAATTCTTCAGCAAAATATTCCTATTTATGAACAAAAGTAATTGTTTCAGTTATTTTTTTCATTTGACACGTTCAGTGGCCGATGTAACAAAAACATGATGATGCGTTTTTAATGGTTGCTAGTATATTTTTGTCTAAACGACTTGGCCAATTCTGCGTAGATTTTGTTTCCAGGCAGATCCACAATCTGCCAGCTCTTCTCAATATTTAAAGTCTATAGGGAAATCTATCATTCAGGATTTACAGATATCTTTTTACATTGGAAGTAGACTACCACAGAACTATTTCCCTTCATAAAGTTCACGAAATATTACTTGATTGAGAACGTGACACGATGACATACCACAGAACTATTTCCATTCATAAAGTTCACGAACTAGTACATGCTTGAGAACGTGACATGATGACATTCTGTGTACTTGACCTAACTATAGCAGTCTGTTTTTGTTGAGTTTTCAATTGTAAATGCGAACACTTTTCCCATTGGTAAAATACCATGGATAGCTAAAAGAAAAAATCAAGAAGTGTTAAGATCAGTAAACGTCAAAAAGGGCTGGCCCCTTAATAAAATCTTAACAAGAAAGCTGTGTGTTTTTTTTTGTTTTGGTCATATAAAGAAACATAACAGCATGGAAAGATTAATAGCTGAAAGCAGTGTTCACGACAACAGGGGAATAGGGCGCTCAAGAAGACATAGTGCAGTGATATTTCAGATTTCTTAAACATGTCTCCAGCTGTGGCAGGTCAACTCGCCCAGAAGCGCAGAGTGCTCAGAAAATCCATAAGGAAGACCACGTTCTGGAAAAAATAAGTCACGTGATGAAATAGTAACAGTTTTTCATTGTAGATGATAACTAAGAACGATGTAGTACTTTGTTCGTGACTTTGTCCGTCATAATTTTACCGAAACATCTCAGATGAAGGGTGCTAAGTCTCCTCTCTGATTGTGAGTAAGCTGTCCATGTTTGATAGCTATAATAAGTACGCGCAACACATACCTTTCGTAGATCTGTACATTTTCATTGCCATGTTTGTGTTGTTTTCATTTTCACGAGGGAGCCGGGTAGCGCAGTGGTTAGCGCACTGACTGGCTTCGCATATGAGTGTTCCTGGGTTCATTCCCCAGTTGAGGCGGAAATGTTTTTCAGATTGCTACGGCTTCCAGGTCGACCCAGCCTTAAATGGGTACCGGATTTATCCGGGAAGTAAAGACTGCGAGGGAAAGGAGATGGCTACCGCCCTCATTTGCAGAGCCTCTGAAATGTGAGATCGCTAACATCTCACACCCCTACGGCATTAATAAATGCTATGGGTTACTTTACTTATTTTTACTTACATACACATATGACGTGCGTTTTGCATGACTGCCACTATGCAAGATAACAACAGTACAAAATCATAAGGGATATATATATATATATATATATATATATGACTTGTCTTTAGCATAACGTGTGTTCACTGTCACTATGCAAGCTTCTCGATTCTGTGCAAGCTGCTCAGCTTCTTCTAATGTCATGTTCATAACGTCTTCGATATCTTGTGTCCGTCGTAGTCTTAGTCTGCTACTCATTCCTATCCTTGTGTCTCTTTTTTTGGTCCGAAATATGATAGTTTGCGATGTTTGATAGTTTCAGGAGCCATTCTTCTTCTATGTTCAAGCATTTCTGAACGTCTGTGTTTGTTTGTATTTCTGTCCATGATTATCTTTGGACCTTTCTATTTCATTTCAGTTGGCGATATTATCTTTAACATTATTTTTTTTGGTCCACGACTCACAAACATATGCTGCCACTAGAAAGATATAGCTTCTTAATAGTTTTAAATTTGTTTTTCTGTTTACCCCTTGCCATCGATGTTTCATCTTGATGTTATTGTAGGATTAATGCTAATCTCTTTCTAATCTCTGCAGAACAATCTCCTGTGGTGTTGATAGTTGACCCTAGATGTTCAAAGTTGCGGACATTTTCTAGTTGTTTATTGTCCCTGACCATTGTAGGTGTGAGTTTATCTCTGATTAAATGCATTTTTGTGTGTCTTTTTTGCATTGAGGAAAAGGTTGTATACCTTGCTATGGTGTTTGACATACATAATCATTTCTTCTAAACCTGTCAGATTCCTTGATACTAATATGGTGTCATCGGCACACCTAATTTCTGGAATCTCATGTCTTCCGATTTTGTGGTTGAAACTGTCCATAACGTTAGTCTTCTCGTACATTTCGTATGTTTTTTTTCTGTATTTAATTGAACAGGTGTGGTAAGTTGATGCCGTCCTTTCCAACCCCATTTGTTGACACCAAACCAGTCAGGTGTTTCTCCTTCGAGACGGACAGAAGCCTGTTGCTCATATATATATATATAAACTCAGTGGTCTACGGAGAAAAAGTCGATCACAGTATACTTTGTTTTGACAGGAGTTCAAACAAAAAAATTCAATGCAATTACTAAAACATCTAGCAACGATTAAAAAAAAGATAGATTGTGAACCACTGTGCTACAGAAAGTCCATCATAATTGTTATAACAATGCACAGATTCTACTTGACTACAGCAGTGAAGAGACAGGATTAAAAACTTGTCACGTGAGCAAGACACAATCAACAGATTGAACAGAAACAACAAAGTCTCGTTATTTCGACACTTCCATCTTAATGCAGATTTACATGAAATCGGGATCAGCGACTCTACGGCCTGCATCTGCGGAGCAACATCACAGACACCAGAACACATACTACAGGACTGCCTCAGGATAACTGTTTAACGAACAGCAGTCGGGCACACAGGAACGTCACTGCAAATCAAGTTGTGGGGGGACTTACAGCAAACTAAAACACACTATCCTATACATGAACAACAAAATTGGTAGATGTGTTGCCAAAATAAAACAAAACAATATAACAACGATCTACCTATTTTTGTTTACCTTGATATTTGCCTTGTGTTACTCCAGCCACCTACTTCCTGTTTAGAGTTGTTACCCTACACTGGAACATGTATCCCTTGTCCTATACATGAGCAGTGTTGAATTATATGTATAGTGAGTGATCAAAGAAGTTATGTAGTAGAAGCATAGATGCGTCATTAATTATAGTGTAGTATCTCTGTAGTTGCGTCATCAATTATTGTGTATTACCAGCATAGATGCGTCATCAGTTGTCGTGTAGTAGTACAGAAGCGGCATTAATTGTTGTGTAGTAGCAATATACATGCTTCATCGATTGTTGATCAATAAAAGGCAACACTGCTGTAAAACTGTAAAACAATATCAATAGTGTTTACATAGAACACAGGTTTTGAAGATTTACTTGACGGCGATAAACAGCTTCACTATCGACTACTAACGTGAAACAATACGAATAACAGTACACAGAACAAAAAAGACATAATAAATGATTATGCTGTAATAGTATATATGTTTCATCAAACGCTGTGCACCAGAAGCATAGAGGCATCATCACTTGTTGTGTAGTACCAGAATAGATACGTCATATATTTTTGCGTAGTAGTAGTATATTGAAAATGTGTAGCATATCCTATTCAGGACGTAGCCATCAACCCAGCATTTTTTGACAATTTGGAATTTTCTGGACACTATAAATACGTTGGGTAGTGTGCCATTACTTTCTGAAATGTCCGAATACACAATTTCCTGCACGGCTGGATTCTAACTCGGTACTTGGCCGTCACACCACGACAACATAGAGCCGGACATAGCAGTATATATGCTTCATTGTTGTATACAAGCAGCAAAGACGCGTCATCAATTGTTGTGTAGTATCAGTATATAAACGTCATCAATTGTTGTATAGTATCAGTATATTAACGTCATCAATTGTTGTGTAGTTGCAGTATATAAACGTCATCTATTTTTGTGCAGCTGCAGTGTATAAACGTCATCAATTGTTGTGTAGTAGCAGTATATAAACGTCATCAATTGTTGTATAGTATCAGTATATTAACGTCATCAATTGTTGTGTAGTTGCAGTATATAAACGTCATCTATTTTTGTGCAGCTGCAGTGTATAAACGTCATCAATTGTTGTGTAGTAGCAGTATATAAACGTCATCAATTGTTGTGTAGTATCAGCATATTAACGTCATCAATTGTTGTGTAGTTGCAGTATATAAACGTCATCAATTATTTTTGTAGTAGCAGTATATAAACGTCATCTATTATTGCATAATATTAGTATATTAGCATCTAAAATAAACCGCTGGATACCAATATCGGAGCAGATGTACAGATAATTGATCCTAGAATGGAACAATATCATAGTTTCACGACGCCTTATAAAATTTTCATCGTATATATTTATCACTGTCTCGTCTACATTTTCAAATACCCATATTCAGCTTTACACACATCAGCATTTTAGAATTCCACCTATTTATATACACGCCAATGCCTACAGCGTCATTTACCGTCTGCATTGCAGGCCTTGTAGGTTATTTTTTCCTATCATTCGTCCAGGTCTAATGCAAATGAGCCTTAAATTTTGTCTGAAGCAGACAGGAAAATAATGATGACTTGATTACATCATTAAATTTGTGCATAGATGGCATAAGCACTACCCATTATCGACTGATCATTTTATTTTATTGCAGATTGAGCAGTTTTAGAATCATTATCATCAACTTCTTTATCGTCATCGAAGGGCTTAGCTGTAACGGATCTTCTATGTCCTCTGTCGCCTGTCTCAATGATGCACGATGATAAACTTTATCTTGTCTATTCGTTTTAGTATTTAATTGCAGATAACATATCTCACTCGTATATTGTTGGGGTTGGAAATGAGAACAAAGAAAAGTAACTCTGGTCTGCCATGCATGCAGTAAGAGGCCAATAAGATGGTAAATTTGGCGGTGGACGTTGGTTGTTATATATCAAAAAGGGTTTAAAAGCCGTACAAGATTGACTTCACTGTACTCAATTTCCCATATGTACTCCGTACCTCTCAACGATGCGGCACGCCGTCTGCAGAGAGTACCACTCATAACACGTAACTCCGTAGCTTCAAGTGATAATCCACAGGGATCTCCGAAAATAAATCCACATTATAAACACGACGATACGAGCCAGATTCGAACCCGTGACCTCTTGAATGCAAGGCGAACAGCTTAACCACTACGCTAGGGAGATCCCCGAAATGTATGTCATATCTCATTGAGTGTCAATGAGATGTAATACTGATGTTATGCTGAAGTCGGATGTAGAGTACGACATGGTGCAAATGTTCCAGCTAAACTAGAAACAATAACACAAAGCATTCTATTGTCCAGACTGCATCCCGTAAATCTGCAGAAATTTTAGAACGAACACTGAATAAGAAGGCGAAAAAGTGGAAAAGGAGTAGAGTAGTGACTTTATTTTACTCCGGGTACCCCATATGCATTCCGTCCCTCTTAACGAAGTAGCACGCCATCTGTCAATAGCTCAATTATAGCACTTAAATCTTCAAGCGATAGTCTACGTGATCTCCGAAAAATACACCCTGTAAACAAAATGTAACGAGCAGAATTCGAACCTGCGACCTTTTGAGTGCACAACTAATGGCTTAATCACATCGCAAAGGTAAACCCCAGTCAGAGAAGCAGATAGCGCGCTAGTTTTATAATCCCACATGAAGAAGAATGCTCATATCTATCTATCTATCTATCTATCTATCTATCTATCTATCTATCTATCTATCTATCTATCTATCTATCTATCTATCTATCTATCTATCTATCTATCTATCTATCTATCTATCTATCTATCTATCTATTTATTTATCTATCTATCTATCCATCCATCCATCCATCCATCCATCCATCCATCCATCCATCCATCCATCCATCCATCCATCTATCTATCTATCGATCTATCTATCTATCTATCTATCTATCTATATATCTATCTATCTAGCATGGCTCTTAAAATATCAAAAAATGTTAAAGTGTTTTATGAAAGTGTAGAGGAGTGACTTAATCATACTCTGACGTTCAGCTGATTCTTATCTCATCTGATAATCATGATATATTCCCTCCTAGTTGTCATAATTTCCCCCAACATTTTCCATATTTTTTTACGTATTTGTCCTTCTATTTTGCAATATTTATTATATAATCCGTACTGTCATGTTTCCCTAAACTGAATTCTATATAATAATTCCTTAATTTGTTGAAGGAATCGTTATCTATTTATTTGCACATGATTCCATGACATGCAGCCAGTTTTGTTTCCAGCAATCACAATCTCTAGGATTTAAATTTTATCTCAGGATAATTCTTTCGCTCCTGAACCTGCCCTGCGAGTGCGAGGCTGACGGAGTAGTAAATAATAGTAACGCTGCTAGCCCGTGTGTTACATGGGCAAAGAGGGGCAAAACGTCGCATCTATGAAACCGGCCACGAAATTAATAATCTGCACACTAAGTCGAGAGTAGAGTTGACTGTGTCGTCAAACTGGTTGTAACCCGATGTAATGATGAAGTCTGTTGTGTCTGGCCGTAAGGCGCACATATCGCTACGAAGTTTAAACCACAACACAAAGCATTCCTTCTCTGGATTACATCCTGCTAACCAGTAGGAGTGTGAGAACAAACGCAGAAAAAGAAGATGAGCATGTAAGATTAGCGTGTATATGTAATATACCATTAAGAAGTAGTTACGTAGGAAGTAGGACGATTAATCCTTGTTATGAACACAAGAAGATTCGAATATGGTAATGAAGTTTTGCTAGTCATTAGAAACACACATAATAACATATATAAATTGAAGTTTATCAAGAATATATTCACAACACAAGGCTTTAGTCAGGAACATATTCACAATTCAAGGCCTTTATCAAGAATGCATTCACATCGCAAGGACTTTATCAAGAATGCATTCACAACACAAGGTTTTTATCAAGACCACATTCACAGCACATGGTCTTTATCAAGAACGCATTGACAACAAAAGACGTTTATTAACAACATATTCACAACAACATACGATGGGTTTAACCCAACTTCGCTCATAGGTACACTTCTTGCATGAAGAACCACTTTTGGCAGTGGTAAAACGTTGCTTAAACCTGATTTATTTGGAGTTGTATCGAGATACGCCTTGCTTTATAAATTATTTTGCAAAGAATAGTCGATAGCGAAAAGTAGATAGAAGAACAGAGATAATCCTTAATGGATAACATCAATGAATGAACTGGGTGTGATTTTTCTACACTCCTGAGAATGATTGAGGATAGAGTTGCTTTGATAGCTTCTTGTGCTGATGTATTCAGTGTTGCACTCCTACGACTATGTCGAGTTATGGATTTTGTTATATACTATTATATAGACTCCATAAAATGAAAATAAGTATTGAATAAAATGAAAAATAGCTTATGGAACCTGTCCATATCGATGGATACGAGGAAACATGTCCTCAAATGCTACATTGAACCAGTGCTACTCTATGGAAGTGAAACATGGATAATAAATAAGACATCACAAAAATCATTGGAGACAGTGAAAATGTGGTTTATTCGAAGAATGTTATGCATTCCTTGGACAGCAAACATTACTAATGAAGAATGCATTAGAAGGATGGATGTGAAAAGATGCATTATTGATAATATAAGACAAAGACAGTCAACATTTATTGGGCACATAATGAGAAGAGGAGCCATTAAGAATATAGTGACAACAGGAAAGATAGAAAGGAAAAGATCAAGGGGAAGACCCAGATAATAAAATATTGGACAGTTTGACTAAATGGCTTCGATTGACGACGCAAACAGAGATGATGACATATATGAAAGATCGATGTACATAGAGAAATGATCGTAGATGGCACTTGATGATGATGATAATTACATACACTACAAACTGACTGACGCCTACATCTTTCTCCGCTGCACCTCCATTCATCACTCTGCCTGTCGCTATTCCCTGCACAGTGAACAGGAGCTACAAAAACTAATAGGTGAAGTAGACAAATGAAGCAGATATTATGAACTAAATATTCTTCTTCTTCTGCGTTTGTTCTAAAAAATCTGCAGATTAGCCAGGTTGTAATCCGGAGAGCAGAATGCATATGCTTTACAGCTTGCCTGCGATATCGTCGTCTTTCTGCCAGACACATGACTTCTACATGGTTTTTGGATCACTTTAGCTTTATATGGGATGGGACTGTCAACTTCCACGTTATCTTCTTTAGCCATCCCTTATTCTTATGAGATGCATGGAAAGCCAAATGTATTGCTATTCTTTACTCCCGATTCGGTCCTCTGAAACACACGGGTGAGATATAAACATTCAGGAAAAAAACCATGATTCTCAACAAAATCAAAGAAGAACAAACACTAAATAAAATACAAGGAGAGATACTACAACAGGTAGATCATTGCATGTATCTGGGACACATAATCAGTAATGATGGTAGACGTGAAGTAGAAGTTAAAATGAGAAACGGAACGGCTAAAACTACATTCAATAACATCAGAAAACTATTAACATTTAAACCAATTGCAAAATTAAAATGAGAACTAAAAAGCTACAACTAATCCACATTAATGTATGGGTCGAACACATGAATAATGAATAAACAACTGGAAGACAGACTTGATACCTTTGAGATGTGAATAAATATAAGAATAAGCAGTAATTCATGGAAAACAAAGAAAACGAACAAAGAGGTTCTGACAATACAGAACACGGAAAAAATATATTGAAGAAATAACAATCTAACAAATTAAGTATTTTGGACATATTAAATGATATGAGACCCCGATCAAGGCATTACTTGAAGTTAGAGTCGAGGGACGAAGAGGTAGGCAGAGATTTACGTGAGTGGGAAACGTGACGAGATGGACAAGATACAGTCTGGCAGAGTGCACTACCAAGGCAAGACAGAAGACGTTGGAGGACTGTTGAAGTTATCCTTAGATGCGGAGACAGAACGTAATGATGGTTGTTGGGCATAATAAACAAATATACTATTAACAATAAGTATAATATTAACAATAAGTAGAATATTAACTGTCAAATACTGCATTATTACCGTTAAGGTGTTGCAGGGAGGGCTGTGAATAGCTGTGTGATAAAGGCTGCATGCTCTTGCTGTCGCCACGTCATGTAGGCCTAAATGGTGAGTTTTGTGTGAGACCAACTTTGCACTAGTGTGAGACCAATGCTGTAACCTCTCGGCTATACGTCACATAATATTAACACTAAGTATAATATTAACATTAAGAATAATATTAACAATAAATATACTATTAACACGAAGTATAATATTAACAATAAATATAATATTAACAATAAATATAATATTAACAATAAAAATAATATTAACAATAAATATAATATTAACAAGACGTGTAGATTGTAGAACACATCTACAAATAAGCAGTAGATTACATAATTTCTCATATTTAAAACATTGAACGAGTGTCTAATTATAGACGCTGTAATGGCTGACAATCCTATCTAGTTGTCATTATTTCGTGAGTACCCACAATTCATTTCCGGATTACGTATCAAATCAGCAAGCGTATATGTTAACACGTGATCATGAGTAGGTATTTGCTAAAAATAGACGTAACTTATGAAGTGTGTGTTATGAAGTTGATTCAGGCCACACGTGCGCAGGAGATATGTTCCTTCTGTATTGATCATAGAAAGATGTGTGTTAATATAAAAATTGATGCAATGTGGTCGAGTTGGTGAAGCGGTAGGCATAGATACAAGTTGGAAAGAAACATCACAAGATGGGCAGGTTACATTCTAACAGATTATACAACCACAGAAAGAGAGAGGTGTTGTTGGTGGTCTACCTGAAGTAGGAACAATTATTTTGTGACCAGTAACATTCTAACAGATTATACAACCACAGAAAGAGAGAGGTGTTGTTGGTGGTCTACCTGAAGTAGGAACAATTATTTTGTGACCAGTAACATTTATTTCTCTTCTTTTTCTTCTTCTTTTAGCGTAAATTCTCAAACTCCCACTAGACTTCTCTTGTAGCCGGACAATGGTCTTACTAGATTTCCAGCAGGATTCAGTCCAGAGAATGGAAATTTCGCCGTGTCACTGTTTTATTTCCGTCAATAATCAGACATATCCGTCTTCGGCGGACCTTGTGACATTCACATTTTTTTAAACTTGTAAAATTCCAATAACTGCTTTTTATGTTTAAAAATCTTTTTTGTTTGTTTTTGTTGTAATGATATTTAGAAATCAACCGGAACTTCCTGGCGTAATAAATAAAGAATTTGCATTGTACTTAGGAATTCGTGGTTTAAATATCGACTCGAGTCGTATTGTTCCATCATCATCATCAAGTGTCGCCTCCGTAACGAAAGCTGGCAGCAACAGACCTCCAACATCCACTCTCTCTTTCTGTGTTAGTATAATCTGCTAGACTGTAACCTGTCCGTCTCGTGACGTCTCTCTCCAACTTGTATCCCCGCCTACCTCTTGCTTACCTCCCCTCCCTCGACTCTACCCTCTAGTCAAATCTAAAACATGATGTCATGTCTTTTAAATGTCCAAAATACTTTACCTGTTTTATTTTTATTTCTTTAATATTTCTTTCTTCATATGAAATGTTGCTAGAGCTTCCTTATTCATTTTTCATTTCTTCCCACGAACATCTCCCTATTCTTCTATACATCCACCTCTCAGAAACACCAATTCTGTCACTAGTTGTATATTAATTGTCCATGTTTCTGATCTATACTTCAATATATAAGAGATGTAGTATTTCTGATTTTAAGTCTTCATCTTTTTCTCAAAGTGAATGTTTTGGAAATCCCCTTTAATTTCTATGGGCGCTACGGAGTTACGTGTCATGAGCTGTACTATTGACAGGCGACGTGTTACTTCGTTGAGAATGCCGTAGTTTACGTGGAATGTCCAAGCATAGTGAGTTCAATTCTTTAAGATTTTTAGAAATTGACCCATGATAACTTTCGATATTCTTCAAAAACTGTTTGATTTGTCTTTTGAGTTCGGCCATTGAGTTCTGTCAATGCTTGAGTTCTGTCAATACTTGAGTTCTGTCAATACTTGAGTTTTGTCAATGCTTGAGTTCTGTCAATACTGAAGCTAATTAGATCATTTCTAAAATGCGAGAGCAGATCAAAGAAATTGCATATTTCTTTTTACAAATATTGAACTTCACATATTTCCTGGATTTGTTATTTTCTTATTATTATTTTATGTCCATTAAAATAGCAGTGACAACACACCAACAGAAGCACCAACAGAAGCACCAACAGAAGCACCAACAGAAGCACCAACAGAAGCACCAACAGAAGCACCAACAGAAGCACCAACACGTTAAACCCAGAAAACCTTGGAGGGAGAACCAGCAGAGCCAAGATTGTCATAAAACAAAGTTTTCCCTTCATCCTACACCTGAACATCTGTGGTATAAGAAAAAAAATCTAGAGCTTGTTAATTTACTACACACTCACAAGATACACGTGACCCTCTTACAGGAAGACTATACACAAAGACACGAACCCATATATGTCAGCAATCTGTCATTCTTCCAGAAAGCCAGAAATGCTCGGTGTCACTGATTAACACTTAACAAACGATACGAAAACAGGAGACCTATTAGACGCCCTCGTAAAAGGTGGATAGATAGTGTATTAGAGACACTCGGAAATATAACAGGAGAAAAGGCAAATAGAAGGGCAAAAGACCACACACTCACTCTCTCCTCAACACCGAAAGGTACATGAGGACAGAAAGAAGAAGAAGAAGAAGACTGATTTATTTAATGTCAATATTTCGCGACTGTAAACTATTACTGAAAATGTGTTTGGTTTAGTTAGATATAATTTAGCTTTACAACTTTTGCCTTGTAAACGAGTTTTAATTTCTTCAAGTTTTGAAGTCACTATAGTTATTCTTCTCTAGATGTCTGCGGCATAATCCTCTGAACTGTTTGTGTTTGCACCCAAATATTACATAATTAATAAACTTTCTCCAGTCCATGATTATCCATTATGAATTTTAGTCTGGTTTTGACTTTATCTTTTATCGTTAATTTTCTCTTCGGTGTATTAAAGCACAAGTTAGTGTCTTTACTGTGCATTCCTTGTTGATAGAATCAATTGTTTCAGACTTTCCTTGATTGCTATTAAAAACTGTAGTTTAATAACTCGCTATGTTAATGATTAACTTAAAAGTCAGCAAATCTTCTGTAATGATTGGTCACTAACGTATCAAATGCTCAACTAAGATTAATGCTTGGAGACTTGGTCAATCAGTAATGATTTCTCACTTGAGCTTTAGAGATTTATATTTATTGCCGGTTAGGACAGTGAAGATAGAAAGACATTGTGGAAAGTAAATGAAATCTCTACAAGGTATAGACGTACGTCATTGAATTTGGGGCACTCGTGAAACAGTAATCCTGAAAACTGGACAAAGTCACGACATGGTAAGGAGTGGTACCTGTTCCTTGAAAGTGGTCGACTGGACAACACAAAATGTGTTTTGGAAGATGGCGTGATCTGGAGACAGGGTCAGTTGCCCTGGACTAAAATTGTTTCGTTGATTTGATTTCTTAGTTTTTTCAAGTTTCTTGAAGAAATCTTGGATTGTAATCCAGATTTTTCAATGTTTATACAACGATAAAGTATTTATATAAATTTGACACATGGACTGAGTGTATCCATTGTCCTCATTTTGTATTTCTTTATCACCATCACCATCATATTTTTGTTTAGCTAAATGGCACGTACTTATACTTCTAAGTCTAACGAGTTCTCAAAAGGCGTAGAGGACTGACATTAAAGTTTCTGAGTTATCCCATATGTAACCGGTCGTGAACAAACTTTGGTAAAATTATTAAGTGAAAATTCTGACTCTATATAAGTTGTACTTTATTAGATGGAACAGAAATATGGACAATGAACAAACATCTCGACGAAGTGGACTAATGGTTCTGATGTGTAGTAGCAATAGAATAGTGGTAGTAGTAGTAGTAGTAGTAGCAGTAGTAGTAGTAGTAGTAGTAGTAGTAGTAGTACCAGCAGCAGCAGTAGTAGTAGCAGTAGTAGTAGCAGTAGTAGCAGTAGTAGCAGTAGTAGTAGTAGTAGAAGTAGTAGTAGTAGTGTCAGTATTGAAATGAACAGTAGCAGTAACATTGATGGTGATACAAAAACAGTAGTAGCAATTGTAGTAGTAATTGTAGTAGTAGTCGCAGTTGTAGTTGTCGCAGTAGTAGTGATGATGATGGTGGCGGTGGTGCTATGACTGTAAGTGTGCAAGTGTGCTTTGAGACGACAGTGACCTATTCACAGTCGAAATATTTTGATGTCTTCAATTATGTTCAATTTATTTATAACACCCAGCATCCAATTCAAATATTTAGGAACAACGATGCCAATAGATGGAAGAAGTACAACATATATAAGAAAACGATGCCAATAGATGGAAGACGTACAACATAGATAAGAAAACGATGCCAATAGATGGAAGAAGTACAACAGAGATAAGACAACGATGACAATAGATGGAAGAAGTACAACAGAGATAAGAAACGATGACAATAGATGGTTGAAGTACAACAGAGATAAGAAAACGATGACAATAGATGGAAGAAGTACAACAGAGATAAGAACACGATGACAATAGATGGAAGAAGTACAACATAGATAAGAAAACGATGTCAATAGATGGAAGAAGTACAACAGAGATAAGAAACGATGACAGTAGATGGTTGAAGTACAACAGAGATAAGAAAACGATGACAATAGATGGAAGAAATACAACAGAGATAAGAACACGATGACAATAGATGGAAGAAGTACAACATAGATAAGAAAACGATGTCAATAGATGGAAGAAGTACAACAGAGATAAAACGATGACAATAGATGGAAAAAGTACAACAGAGATAAGAAAACGATGACAATAGATGGAAGAAGTACAACATAGACAAGACACGGCGCCAATAGATGGACGAAGTACAACAGAGATAAGAAATAGAATAGGGCAGGCAAAGGCAGCATTTGTAAATTAAAGAATATACTGCGTAATATGTCGCTGTCAACGGGAATGAGAAAGCTCTTCAGAGCTACATAGCACATATTCTACCATATGGTTGCGAATCTTGGACAATAAATAAACAAAATAGTAGAAAATTAGAGACAAGAGAGATGTAGTTCTATAGAAAAATGCTGAGAGTATCATGAACAGCTAGAATGCTAACTTATTCCGAAAACCAATGTGAATCCGAAAGGCGCAAATAACGCAGCTCCGCTGTAAAACTATCAGTATAACGTACATCTCTCGCTCTCCGGTTTTCAATTTTTAATCCTTTTTGTGGGCACGTTGTGAGACATAGGTGTCTGGAAGAAATTGTTACAACAGTCAAGATATAATGCACGAGAGATCTAGTCTGAGATCGTGACATGACAAAGAGCCAATAACGATCCTGGTAAACGATAGTGGAAATAGAAAGTTATTCTTCTTCTTCAGCTTTCATTCTCAAACTCCTTCTGGATCTCCCTTGTAGCACTACCCTGGTCCTACTAGATTTCCAGCAGGATGTAATCCAGAGAATGGAAATGCGTTGTGTCGCCGTTTTATTTGCGTCTATGGCCCGACACATCCGTCTTCGTCGATAGAAAGTTATTAAGCGCCATGATATCCTACGCCAGTAGGCATGGTACCTGCAATGATGACCTAGCATCCTCCAGAAAAATGAATTTGTAAGCTAAACGTCGCGACCGGATTTCGAACACATAATTTCGCCAACACAAGGCAAGTCCATTGAACACTACGCCACGGAGAAACGATTAACTGTATGTCTACTATTATGACTTGCTTAGTTGATCTTTGTGAACAATTTTTGTAGCCATCTTTGTTCCTTTTATGATGTCTTGGCCTTCCAGAAATTTTATGGTGCACATTTGTTGAGCAATTCGGGTATTCCCCATGTTATTATACTTTTTGGTACTCCATCGATCATAGTCATAGAATAATCACTTCATGGTCTTAGTGATAATAAAAATATTGCCTCAAACCGTTTTTCATTGCTAACAAATTTGATATATCTTCCATGAGGGCTGTATTTGCTGCCAGATTTTTATTCACGTTCAGCTAAACGATATAGGCCTACTTGTTATCTTTTGTAAACCGTCTTTGACTGAACCACTGTCAGGGTGATTTATGGAAATTTACAAAGGAGAAATAGATAGGGGTGGAAAAAGAAAGTTTTCTACTTCAATTTTGGTGAGTTTGTAATAATTCTTGTTAGATAAACTGCTTGTGGAGGTGGGATCTTTTGTTGTGCTGGTTTTTTAGTTCTTAACATCATGTTTTTATTTTCCTGAAGAAAAGGAAAGGGTGGAAGTTCCAATATCGTATGTACAGGCATGTAAACACTGCTGCTAATTTCATAAATGTGCCACCCACCTGATAAAATTATAATGTCCTTATCACCGTATGCTTGTGTCGAGAAAATAGCACTAATAAACCCGCGCGCAACGTATCTACACCTACAGGACTAAATCCTGCTGGAAATCTGGTAGAAATATTTCCCTTCTGCAAGAAAGGTCCAGCGAGAGTTTGAGAACGAATGCAAATAAACAGCCCATATGAAGCAAACTAATGGAGTCCTTAATCATTTATAAATGTTTGCAGTTTTCTGTTGCTGATTGTCTTGGTCTCATTTTTTCTTATTTCCTCTGCCTTCAATCTCAGACTACTGCAGATTAGCATTTCATTTATTCTGTGTCCATTATCAGACTCCTGTATTTTGGAACCATGATTCTTGTGTGTCCATTATCAGACTCCTGTATTATTTTGGAACCATGATTCTTGTGTGTCCATTATCAGACTCCTGTATTTTGGAACCATGATTCTTGTGTGTCCATTATCAGACTCCTGTATTTTGGAACCATGATAATTGTGTGTCCATTATCAGACTCCTGTATTTTGGAACCATGATTCTTGTGTGTCCATTATCAGACTCCTGTATTTTGGAGCCATGATTCTTGTGTGTCCATTATCAGACTCCTGTATTTTGGAACCATGATTCTTGTGTGTCCATTATCAGACTCCTGTATTTTGGAACCATGATTCTTGTGTGTCCATTATCAGACTCCTGTATTTTGGAAACATGATTCTTGTGTGTCCATTATCAGACTCCTGTATTTTGGAACCATGATTCTTGTGTGTCCATTATCAGACTCCTGTATTTTGGAACCATGATTCTTGTGTGTCCATTATCAGACTCCTGTATTTTGGAACCATGATTCTTGTGTGTCCATTATCAGACTCCTGTATTTTGGAACCATGATTCTTCTTGTCCATTATCAGACCACTGTATGTTAACATATATTTTTCTTATGAGTCCTTTATAAGACTCGTGTATATTAGAACAATGTTTCTTCTGCGTCCATTCAGACTCCTGTATATTAACATCACGTTTCTTATGTGTCCATTATCAGACTCGTGTATATTAGAACAATGTTTCTTGTGCGACCATTATCAGACTCGTGTATATTAGTACACTGTTTCTGTGTGTCCAGTGTCAGACTCGTATATATTAAAACCATGTTTCTTATGCGTCCATTATCATATTCCAGTATATTACCGTTATGTAGTTAAGGGGCTATCAACCTTTTCAAACGGCGAGCACAGTCCACATGTAATCAGTAGTGCACGCGAGTAATCTTGAACTCGAATGGCCTGAGCACGTGCCCTTACCATAGCACCAAGGTGCTCGCAAGCACCAGATAAAGAAGACAATGGTGTAATTCATATAAGGGAATCATGTGTGTTATGGTTTATTTTCTAAACTTCATGAGTACAGTGCCAAGATATTTTCTATGGCAACCCAAAATGACATATGGAACGAAATAAACACAGATGGAAATACACAAGAACCAGAGTTCAAAATAGAAGAAATTATATCAGAAATTCACAGTTTGAAGAGAGGAAAAGCAGCAACTTGTGACGATATAACAGCTGAAATGATTTAAGTCAGGGACGAAAGCAGCGTTAATATCTTTTATCAAGTATGCAATAAGATTTGGAGAACGGAAACTTGGCCAAGGGACTGGAAACGTTCAGTATACATACCAATACTCAAAAGCGGTGATATACAAATATGTTCAAATTATAGAACAATTGCCTTGATCAGCCAAGCCAGTAAAATACTACTGCACGTTATAATTAAAAAAAATACATAACAAGATGGAGGATGAGATCCACGAAGCGCAAGCAGGTTTCAGAACTGGCAGAGGCACTAGAGATCATATATTTAACATGAGGATGATCATAGAGAAATGTAGAGTATAACATTGAATTACACGCATGCTTTATAGACTACACCACAATTCGACAGTTTCAATCACCATCAATTATGGGAAATAATGAACGACATGGGTTTCCCAAAACACATTACACGACTAATAGCAAAACTCTAAAAAGACCAAGAAGAAGTGGTAAAAGTTGAGGGTGCAAGCTCGGATTGGTTCAATGTACAGAAAGGAGTAAGACAAGGCTGTACCTTGTCTCCATACTTGTTCAACATCTATACGGAAAATATAATGAGAAACGTGAGACAAAAAAAAGAAACAATAAAGCCTGATTTCAGGCCCGTAAGTATAGGAGTGCTGCAGATACCAAAAATTAGATATGCAGACGACACAGTGCTATTAACAACACACGAACACGACCTACTGAACATAATTAAGTCAACCCAAAAGTTTAGTGAACAACAAAACTTGTTCTTAAAAATAGGAAAGAGAAAAAAATAATGGCAAGTGACAAAACTAAATCCAGACCCGAAATTAATATTGAGAACTGCAATTTGGAAGAAGTGACACATTTTGATTATTTAGGAACTAATATAAACAATGCGGGGAACTGCGCAGTTGAGATCAAGAGAAGAACGGCGATGGTGCTGTCAAAATTAAAACAGCTAATGAAACTATGCCATGGTACTAACATAAGAATCATATTGTGTTTACTACGAATATGTGTATTTCCTGTGGCGACATATGGATGTGAAGCATGGACACTAAAAAAAACAATGGCCAAGAGAATAACATAATTTGAATTAAAGTGCTATAGAAGAGTTCTAAGAATGCCATGGACAGAAAGAAAACTAACCAAGAGGTTTTAAGAACAATTACGTCCAGAAAGGCTGACTTCTGAACACCATATTACAGAAAAAGCTATTTTTTCCGGTCACAATAAGAGACACGACGGCATGGAGAGGGTGTTACTGGAAGTGATGATAAAAGGAGCAAAGGTGTCCAAGATGCCGTTGGAAAAAAGACGCTTAAGAATGCCTGCGAGTGTCACTAGAAGAGGCAGGACAACTAGCTCAAGACCGCGGAGAATTAAAGAGATACATAAGGAAGATTATATTCTGGAAAGAATATGGCACCTCATGATGATGATATTTGCGCATTTGACTGACAGATCATACTTCATCATGGCCTATTGGTTACTTTGATTCTCTTTGGGATAAAACAGCCGTTTTCATTCACCCCGAGCATCCTTAGTCATCTCTTGCGACATGTCTAGCATATGTCAAGAGTTGCTATTATTTTCTTCCCCCTTCAGGCGCCGGTAACTTGTTTGATTTCGATATTTCTGAGTAATAACTTGAATGGGTTTTCTCAATCAAATTTGACACACTTTGGGCAAGCCAACCAGTCCACGGTCTTAGTCACTGTACGACTTTGAGTAAGCAAGCTGATGGTTCCTGTAGCTCACTGGTTACACCCACACTTATCAAGATCGTATTCTCCTTCAGATGTGTTGATTTCTTTCGAAAGTCTTAAAATTTCATAATCCAGCATTAAGTTTGTGGTTCAATTCTTTGGCAATAATTAATTTGTAACATCCACGAACAGACTCAAACATAACTTGTAACATCCACGAACAGACTCAAACATAACTTGTAACATCCACGAACAGACTCAAACATAACTTGTAACATCCACGAACAAACTACAACATAACTTGTAACATCCACGAACAGACTCAAACATAACTTGCATCATCCTCGAACAGACTCGAACATAACTTGTAACATCCACGAACAGACTAGAACATAACTAGTAACATCCACGAACAGACTCAAACATAACCTGTAATATCCTCGAACAGACTCAAACATAACTTTTAACATCCACGAACAGACTCAAACATAACTTGTAACATCTACGAACAGACTCAAACATAACTTGTAAGTAACATCCACGAACAGACTAGAACATTCCTTGTAACATCCACGATCAGACTTAAACATAACTTGTAACATCCACGAACAGACTTAAACATAACTTGTAACATTCACGAACAGACTTAAACATAACTTGTAACATCCACGAACAGACTCAAACATAACTTGTCGCATCCACGAACAGAATAAAACTGTTGGAGCTAAACAAAGCTTGTTAACCTTCTTCTAGGAAAATTATTAGTAAAATTCCATGTTTTCATACCATTGAACGTATTTTTAGTGACCCAGGAATGGCATGGTCAGCACCATGCAAACCGCATTTACGTTCTCAAGAGATATGGTACCAAGTTTCATAGAAAAGGATTTATCTATGAGCCGTTATGATTTTGAATAAGTTTCTAGTTATGCTGAAAGTTAAACTCCGGATTACACGACTTGGGAGCCAATGCGCTACTCATTAAGCTACTGCGGCCCCCTTGTTATTAAGTTAAAACTATCATCGCTGTATTTTATTTCACATTAATAAGTTGAAGAGAGGAACTTATGGCTGTGTGATAAAGGCCGCATGCCATAACTGTAAGTAAACACATTTATAAGATGGGTTTTTAATTTACTCATGCGACAAAAGAAATCCAGCCCCTTACCAGGAGTCGAACTCTAGAGCTCAAGTTTGTGAGACCTTCTCTTTAACCTGTCGCCATGCGTCACTGTTATATAGTAACTCATTAAATATCGTAAAATAGATACATATTTTTGCCTTCTAACTTTTGGACAGTACCATTTGACTCTCTCAATGTCACATTATTTTCTTCTTGTCTCTCAACCCACTCGCCCCTCAATAAAAATGTTGTAGCTCGATGGTAAGCCACATGGGTTCGAGAACTGCCGTTGAAGCCAACATCCACAAATTTACACATGCTCTAATAACCACAAACTCCAGCAGAAAAACAATACGAAAGATAATGTTAATAACAAAATGAAACCCTTTCGAAAAATTATGCAAGATTTTTCTCTATAGTTCATAAGTCTCGCCTTCCTGTTCTCCGATCTTTGTACGTTAGCTGCTCAGACCCCGTGTACTCCGATCTTTGTACTTTAGCTACCGAGGACAATTTGCCTCATAATTGTTGTTTACATTTTTACGGAATTATTCTCAGATATAGCAGGGGAAGATATCAAATATTCAGTGGCGAGCTACTTGAGATCAATATTTGGAAGAAATCAACAACTTGAGGAGTTGTTGTAATTGGTATATCTACATTGTTCGTTCACGTATATGTTTATATAAGTGGAGATTTTAAATGTGGTAACGTCAGATAACATACACTGTTGCAGAAGTGGAGATTTGAACACAAGTGGGGGATGTGAACAGAAATGGAGATGGGATGTGAACAGAAGTAGAGATTGTAACACAAATGGGGATGTGAACAGAAATGGAGATGTGAACAGAAGTGGAAATTGGAACACAAGTGGAGATTTGAACACAAGTGGAAATGTGAACAGAAGTGAAAATTCGAACAACAGTGGAAATTGGAACACAAGTAGAGATTTGAACACAAGTGGAAATGTGAACAGAAGTGGAAATGTGAATAGAAGTGGAAATGTGAACAGAAGTGGTGATGTGAACAGAAGTGGAATTTGGAACACATGTGGAGATTGGAACACGTGGGGGTATGAACAGAAGTAGAGATTTGAACCAAGGGGGGGGTGTGAACCGAAGTAGAGATGTGAACATAAGTGGAGATGTGAACATGAGTTGAGATGTGAACATGAGTGGAGATGTGAACAGAAGTGGAAATTGGAACAGAAGTGGAAATTCTAACATGCATTTTACGAGGCAACCAAGTTGTAGTTCTTATATTTCGCTGTAGCCCTGTAAAGAAATTTATGATGTGGTTGGATGGTTTGGTTTTAGTCTTAACAAGAAGTTTATGTTGTGGTCAGGTTCTTTAGTTTTAATCTTGAAAAGAAACTTAGCTCTTAGGTTAAATCTACAATGAGACAAAGCAGATTGTGAGACAAAGGGGCATATGAGGCAAAGCAGATTGTGAGACAAAGGGGCATATGAGGCAAAGCAGCATTTGAGGCATAAAAGGATGTCCAGTGAGACAACGGAGAAATTGATGTGAGGCTAAGGAGGATATATTATACGGCAAAGGAGGAGTTGTTGTGAGGCAAACGGGGATGTTTTGGAGGAATATTATGATTAGAGAACAAAGTTGTGAGGCAAAGATGAATGTGTTGTAAGACTAAAGAGGAAGTTTTTAGTGATGACAATCTGGAGATGATGTGCGATAAGGAGGGTTGGCTGTGACTTTTAGTATGCATGGTATGATACTATGAGAGATAAATTGAGAGATAAATTGAGAGATAAATTGAGAGATAAATTGAGAGATAAATTGAGAGATAAAATGAGAAATAAATTGAGAGATAAATTGAGAGATAAATTGAGAGATAAATTGAGAGATAAATTGAGAGATAAATTGAGATAAATTGAGAGATAAATTGAGAGATAAATTGAGATAAATTGATAGATAAATTGAGAGATAAATTGAGAGATAAATTGATAGATAAATTGAGAGATAAATTGAGAGATAAATTGAGATAAATTGAGAGATAAATTGATAGATAAATTGAGATAAATTGAGAGATAAATTGAGATAAATTGAGAGATAAATTGAGATAAATTGAGAGATAAATTAAGAGATAAATTGAGAGATGAAATGAGAGATAAATTGATAGATAAATTGAGAGATAAATTCAGAGATAAATTGAGAGATAAATTGAGATAAATTGATAGATAAATTGAGAGATAAATTGAGAGATAAATTGATAGATAAATTGAGAGATAAATTGAGAGATAAATTGATAGATAAATTGATAGATAAATTGAGATAAATTGAGAGATAAATTGAGATAAATTGAGAGATAAATTGAGATAAATTGAGAGATAAATTAAGAGATAAATTGAGAGATGAAATGAGAGATAAATTGAGAGATAAATTGAGAGATAAATTGAGAGATAAATTGAGAGATAAATTGAGAGATAAATTGAGATAAATTGAGAGATAAATTGAGATAAATTGAGATAAATTGAGAGATAAATTGAGATAAATTGAGATAAATGGAGAGATAAATTGAGAGATAAATTGAGATAAATTGAGAGATAAATTGAGAGATACATTGAGAGATAAATTGAGATAAATTGAGATAAATTGAGAGATAAATTGAGAGATAAATTGAGAGATAAATTGAGAGATAAATTGAGATAAATTGATAGATAAATTGAGAGATAAATTGAGAGATAAATTGATAGATAAATTGAGAGATAAATTGAGAGATAAATTGAGATAAATTGAGAGATAAATTGATAGATAAATTGAGATAAATTGAGAGATAAATTGAGATAAATTGAGAGATAAATTGAGATAAATTGAGAGATAAATTAAGAGATAAATTGAGAGATGAAATGAGAGATAAATTGATAGATAAATTGAGAGATAAATTCAGAGATAAATTGAGAGATAAATTGAGATAAATTGATAGATAAATTGAGAGATAAATTGAGAGATAAATTGATAGATAAATTGAGAGATAAATTGAGAGATAAAGTGATAGATAAATTGATAGATAAATTGAGATAAATTGAGAGATAAATTGAGATAAATTGAGAGATAAATTGAGATAAATTGAGAGATAAATTAAGAGATAAATTGAGAGATGAAATGAGAGATAAATTGAGAGATAAATTGAGAGATAAATTGAGAGATAAATTGAGAGATAAATTGAGAGATAAATTGAGATAAATTGAGAGATAAATTGACATAAATTTAGATAAATTGAGAGATAAATTGAGATAAATTGAGATAAATGGAGAGATAAATTGAGAGATAAATTGAGATAAATTGAGAGATAAATTGAGAGATACATTGAGAGATAAATTGAGATAAATTGAGATAAATTGAGAGATAAATTGAGAGATAAATTGAGAGATAAATTGAGATAAATTGAGAGATAAATTGAGAGATACATTGAGAGATAAATTGAGAGATAAATTGAGAGATAAATTGAGAGATGATGTAATGAAGAAAAATATGAGGTTTGGAAGGTTTATTCAATAAACGTTTCAGACACAATACTGTAGGGGTCTTTATGAGACTTTATAGTTAGAAGAATTTATAGTTAGAAGACTTTATAGTTAGAAGACTTTATAATTAGAAGAATTTATAGTTAGAAGACTTTATAGTTAGAAGACTTTATAGTTAAAATACTTTATAGTTAGAAGACTTTATAGTTAAAATACTTTATAGTTAGAAGACTTTATAGTTAAAATACTTTATAGTTAGAAAACTTTATAGTTAGAAGAATTTATAGTTAGAAGACTTTATAGTTAGAAGACTTTATAGTTAGAAGACTTTATAGTTAGAAGACTTTATAGTTAGAAGACTTTATAGTTAGAAGACTTTTTATTTTGTATATGATCTTCAGCGTTAGTTCTGAAACTACTAGATCTATCTTGAAGCAGGACAATGGTCCTACTAGATTTCTATCAGGATTCAGTCCAGAGGGTATGCGTTGTGCCGATGTTTTATATGCCCGACACGTCCGTCTTCGGTATTTTATAGTTTTATATAGAAATAGTGATACCGACACGTCCGTCTTCGGTATTTTATAGTTTTATATAGAAATAGTGATTCTGGTTCGACATTTAGAAGAGATGTAAAAGTGAAAAGAAAGGACGTAGAAAATTAAGGAAAGTTTGGAATCAAGGTATATTGCTCCGCGTGCGTAATACATCCAGCCGAACAATTAAGTGGACTTCAAGTGACATGCTACCTGTTTAGGCCATCCGAGCTAGAGTTCCATAGAGATAGAAACACCTTTATTTTTCTTTGGAAACGGCTGTAGTTGTTATCTATATATCACAAATGTAAGCTAGGAATACGAAATTTAGATTGAAGGAATGAAACTTCTAATTATATGATACGAAATTTAGATTGAAGTAATGAAACTTCTAATTATATGACACGCAGCAGAATAGTGAAAAATTATATTGAGGCAGCAGCGACGTGGTTTTATAGAAGAATATTAAGAACACCAAGGATAAATTATTAAAAAATGTAGTGAAGATATCTCGGAAAAAATCAATTTAAAAAAGAGAGCTGCATGCCCGCATCAGAAAAAGAAAGTCCACATTGTTTGGAGGCATCACGAGAAGAGGAAAGATGGAACACATCGTGACAGGCAGGTTAAAGAGCAAGATAGTCAGGAAAAAGATAATAAGGAAAGATGCTTGAGAACCTAGCATTGTAGCACGGGAGAACATCAATATTGCAAATGTTTAACATCACACAAAATAGAAGGCTGTGTAAAGACATGATGACCAACCCCACACGGTATGGATCACAAGAAGAGGAGCAATGTAAAAAATAAAAAACATTGTGAAATCAATCAATCAATCAATAAACCCGTAATCTTTCATGGTCAAATGAGTACCACATTGGATGCTTCAGCACACAGAGTTTTCCAACAATTTCTATCCTCAGCGATGCGATGAGTGTGAAAATATATTGTCCTGTCCATTCCTTGATGTTGTCTGTTCGTGCCTTTATTTGCCCTTCTTTGCGTATTCCCCTTCGACAGTTCTCTGCAGTATTGTTTTTGTCAAGGAATCATGTCTACATATATGTAAAAACCATGCTAGTTTTCGTCGTTTCACTATTGGAAGCAATGGTTTCTGTACACCTGCATACATTTCTACTTCTTTATTTCTTACATAAAAATTAGTCTGATGCTCCCTATAGGAAATTCGTATAATTCGTATGTAGCATTTGTACTCGAAAGCCTGTAATCGTCTCTCCATGTCCTCAGCGAGTGTCCAACTCTCAACCATACAGCACAACAGAAAGCACCAGCGAATTATACAGTTTGACTTTCACTTCAATACTGATGTTCCTTTTCCAAATCCGTTAGCCTTGACAAACACGCTGAAGTTATCTCAATCCTTAATTTTAGCTGTGCTAAATATACATATTGTAAAATATGCGTTACTAAAGAGATGGTTCAAAGAGAAAACTTCATACAAGTTGGAGGTAAACACCCAGAGATTCTATCTATCAATCTATCTATCTATCTGTCTGTCTGTCTGTCTGTCTGTCTGTCTGTCTGTCTGTCTGTCTGTCTGTCTGTCTGTCTGTCTGTCTGTCTGTCTGTCTGTCTGTCTGTCTGTCTGTCTGTCTGTCTGTCTGTCTGTCTGTCTGTCTGTCTGTCTGTCTGTCTGTCTGTCTGTCTGTCTGTCTGTCTGTCTGTCTGTCTGTCTGTCTGTCTGTCTGTCTGTCTGTCTGTCTGTCTGTCTGTCTGTCTGTCTGTCTGTCTGTCTGTCTGTCTGTCTGTCTGTCTGTCTGTCTGTCTGTCTGTCTGTCTGTCTGTCTGTCTGTCTGTCTGTCTGTCTGTCTGTCTGTCTGTCTGTCTGTCTGTCTGTCTGTCTGTCTGTCTGTCTGTCTGTCTGTCTGTCTGTCTGTCTGTCTGTCTGTCTGTCTGTCTGTCTGTCTGTCTGTCTGTCTGTCTGTCTGTCTGTCTGTCTGTCTGTCTGTCTGTCTGTCTGTCTGTCTGTCTGTCTGTCTGTCTGTCTGTCTGTCTGTCTGTCTGTCTGTCTGTCTGTCTGTCTGTCTGTCTGTCTATCTATCTATCTATCTATTTATCTATCTATCTATCTACCTATATATCTATCTACCTATCTATCTATCTATCTATCAATACGTTGTGGCCCTTGTTTGACTTGCGGCGTCAGGGGTAGAAGAGCTCTCTGGAGATGACCTTATTGTCTGTTGTTTGTAAACTTGTTCCTGTGGCTTCTTTGGTTTCTGTGATCCATCTGTTACATGGTCTGTCTCTGGCTTTATAACCTTCATGTCTATGCGTCACGGCCACTTGTGGCATGTTATCTGTTGGTAGTCTGGAAGTATGTGAAAATTACTCTGTTCTCTTTGGATGTGTTACAATACTGGTATTGTTTTTATTTATCTTTCTGATGTTATCGTTTCTAAATCTATCTCTTAATGATTATCCGTGTATTCTTCATAGACATATCATTTCTGCGGTCACTATTTATCTTTTGTCTTGTGATTGTCCAATTTTCTGTATTGTCCAGAGATTGATATATTGTAATCTGTTAGAGTACACTACGAGGGAATGAGGCGTCGAGTATTGAATATTCACTGCAGCCATTTCATATGTTGGACATGTCACATAATCTCTTTCTACTGCAATGCACTTCGTGATCAAGCCGTGTAATTTTCTGTTTTTCCTCTGTATTTAACGTCTTATGTTGCAGTTGTGAATGAACACAGCGCTGCGAATGTTTGAAAGTAATTCTCACATTTCCGTGTTTTTGTGTGTGCATTGAACTGCCTTGAAAGTATTTTTATGTTTCAATATTCTGAAACGGTTCATTAATCTCGTGTAAAACATTATTTCTCGGTCAATTTCCTAGAAAAGTTCTTCATGTTTCTCGTCATTATTTTACGTGCAGGCACGATATATTTCGTTCAAGGACAGGATGACAAAAACGTTAAAAAAAATAATGACGATAACACAAAAAAATAATGACGTAGTCACATTTGGAAGAAGTTATAGAGCAAGCCGTTTGTGATGACGTGGCCCAAATAGAGAGCAAAGGATAGCAGTACTGTGGCATATTATGACTGTAGTAAGAGACGATTAAGAATATTTGCAGAACCCCGTAAACCCACGTGCTAAATTTCGCCTTATAGTCCATGCCGTGTAGCGTTGGTTATCATGTTTCTCCATAGCTTTCTACTTCCTGTGCTGTCAATCATTTCTGATACCATTGTTCTTCCATGCCACAATACTAGATTGTCAAGCATCTTATCTCTTGTTCTTCTCCTATCTCTCTTGCTATTCAACTTGTTTGTTGTCACGATGCATTCCATCTTTCCTCTTCTCATGATGTGTCCAATCAAATTTGAACTTCTCTTTATGGCGCGGGTAAGTAGCTTTCTGAATTAATTTCTTTCAATATTCTGTCGTGTCCAAAATTTCCTTCCAAACTGCGAAGATAAATTCGGATAAGTAAGATCGAAGGTGCAACCAAGATGATGTACAGAAACTATTTAAACAATTGTTTCTAATTCTTAATCCTCTTCTCCATACTCTCAAGAATACCTGCATGATTTGTTTTCTACTTTGTGTGTTTATGTGTTTCAATTTTTAAACAAAATCATTGGTTTATGAATTTTTGTCGTTACGTTTTAACCAACCATCTCCCCCCCCTCTCCTCCGCGAAAAACTGTCAATCTTGTTCAGACCTACCCCCCCCCCGTTTCCACCCTTAATTATTGATGTAATGTATGGGACAGCGCCATCCCCCCACCCCTACCTCGGTCCCAAAACTATAAATATTTGCAGCGCATTACGTGCTACGGGGTGCCCCTTCTAATTTGCGCTAGTGAGAACACACGCTGAAGATTAAACATATGGAGTAAACACGATTGTGTCGTTCTACGTTTTTGTGATATCCAGTGAACAATATTGTTCAATATTTTTGTAGCGAAAGAACAGTATCGTGTTTTGTTTATGTTACAACGAGAGAACAGTATCGTTCAATATTTACCTGACGAGATATACAAAAATAGGTAGATGTGTTACCAAAATAAACCATAAAACAACCTAACAACCAGATACAGGGACAGACCACGTTTCGACTGAAAACCCTTCATAAGGACAAACAAACGACCACAATAAAACAAATCTTACATGGAGAAAGAGTTATAATAAGGAGAAAAAGAGGACAATAGCAGATAGGTAATGGAGGAAGCAAAGATGTAACAGTATGACAGGAGAGAAGAAGGTATATGAAGAAGATAGTAGTAAGTAGGGAGGGGAAAGTAGACTGAAGAAAGTGAGATGGAAAAAAGAAAATATATAATAGCAAGTAAATCAAAAGTCAAATAAAAATTAAAAATAAAAAATACTTACCTCAAAAGTGGCAACAGAGAATGAATATTACAGACAATCATAATGTAAGGGAAGAGCAAAATCAGACGGTGAGAGAGATCAGGTGGGAGAGAGGGGAGAGAGGCCAAAACGGCAGGAACAGACGAGGAAGAGCAAACAGCAGGAAAAAATATATGAGCAGATAATGGTGACATATGAGAGTAAAATAGCGCAATAAACCTAACTGAGGCAGCGACTGTTCCGAGCTCCTTACATACCAATGGTTACACACAGTGCATGGTAATACAGTAAAAAATGGACAGTGAAGGCCAGATTTATATCCAGGGCCATTGTAGCAAGTGAGCCAGGTTAGAAAAACACAGACATGCCACGGTAATAGACAATACCCGAGGCGCAGAAGTGCAAAGAACACAAACCCGCGAAAGGGAGAACAATTGGATAAAACAATAGCCTGGAGGAAAAGTAGGTCGCAGCATACACAAACTGACGTGAGTACAGGGGCATACAAGCGAACAACTAAGGAGGGAGGGGGTTGAACCATGACGTCACCCAAATAGCCATAGAGAAGATACCAGAGGATGAGAAAAATGCAGAGGTGAAGAATAAAAGAGTTTGTATATCTTGACATTTGCCCTGTGTTACTCCAGCCACCTACTTCCAGTTTGGGGTTGTTACCCTACACTGGAACATTTATTCCAATATTTACCTGAATTGCTTTCTCGTACGCATCACTAGTATCACACCACATCAATTTTTTATACAACAATAAATCTCAATTCTTTATACAACAATAAATCTCAATTCTTTATACAACAATAAATCTCAATTTTTTATACAATAAATCTCAATTTTTTATACAACAATAAATCTCAATTTTTTATACAACAATAAATCTCAATTCTTTATACAACAATAAATCTCAATTCTTTATACAACAATAAATCTCAATTTTTTAATGCAATAATAAATCTCAATTCTTTATTCAACAATAAATCTCAAATCTTTATACAACAATAAATCTCAATTCTTTATACAACAATAAATCTCAATTTTTTTAATGCAATAATAAATGTCAATTTTTTATACAACAATAAATCTCAATTCTTTATACAACAATAAATCTCAAATCTTTATACAACAATAAATCTCAATTCTTTATACAACAATAAATCTCAATTTTTTAATGCAATAATAAATCTCAATTCTTTATACAACAATAAATCTCAATTCTTTATACAACAATAAATCTCAATTTTTTAATGCAATAATAAATGTCAATTTTTTATACAATAATAATTCTCAATTTTTTTATGCAATAATAAATCTCAATTTTTTTTATACAACAATAAATCTCATTTTTTATGCAACAATAAATCTCAATTTTTTATACAACAATAAATCTCAATTTTTTATGCAACAATAAATCTCAATTTTTTATGCAACAATAAATCTCAATTTTTTATACAACAATAAATCTCAATTTTTTATGCAACAATAAATCTCAATTTTTTATGCAACAATAAATCTCAATTTTTTATGCAACAATAAATCTCAATTTTTTATACAATAATAAATCTCAATTTTTTATACAACAATAAATCTCAATTTTTTCATACAACAATAAATCTCAATTTGTTTAATGCAATAATAAATCTCGATTAGATAGCATGCATGTGTAGTAAGGCTTTCGTCGTGTAGAAGTACAACTCTCCATCTATACCAGTTTCTCAACAATGTTTGGTTCTGTAGCTCAGTCGTACAGGTCGAGCCTTGGACGGCCAAAGAACCGGGTTCACCGGACTGTTCAGAAATTAATGAAAACTTACCGGATGTATTTATATTGCGAATAAAATTATTACAGACAGAAAGATGTCTGCACATCCGACTCCTGGATAATGGAGGCATGACTACTTGCATTGTCCAGTGTGTGTTATTACCACTTGGCATGAGGTTTGGCAATCTACGGGCACATTTATCCAATCTAAATCATGCTCCACATTCTCAAACATGCATACATAGATGTATTGAACAAACAGCACAGAGCTCAGAGAGAAGGATAGACGAAAGGAGGGGAGAAAACATGAACAAAGAGAAGATCTAACGATAGGAAAGGGTGTAGGCGAAAATAGGGAATATTTTGGAAAATTTTTTATAGGAATGTTCGTGATGGGGAGGGGGTGTAGAGGCTTTATATTCTGGAGGTAATTTCCGTTCACATTAGCGTAGATGAGTTCATTTAGAGGTTATTGATGTCAAAGGTTGCATAGGTCAAAGTTCAGCGATCAGTGAACCAATGAATAACTTGTTCCAAGGAAAACGTGACAAGATAGTTTATTTATTGTGTCAAGATGGCTAAATATAGTTACAGTGTTCATTCAGGATTGTACACATTCATTTTTTTCATTCAATTTACAGACTCATATTACATACTCAGTAGAATGAATAGAATACAGGTTTGGATTACACTCTCAGATTACAAGCTCAGAATAGAGACTTAGATTACAGGCAGGTTTATAGACGCATATTAAAATTCAGATTACAAGATCAGATTGTAAGCTCAGATTGAAGACTTGTAGGCCTAGATTACACTCAGATTACAGACAAAATTACATACTTTTACATTACAAACTAATATTATTGGATCAGAATACAGATTCAGATTACAGATTCAGGTTCATTACTTAAATCAGTGACCACAACATGTGTCCATATCAACTTTGAAATACTATGCGTAATTTCATACAACTTCTGTGACTCGGTGATTAAAAATACACAACTTCTGCCGCCAAGGAATCGATCTGTGCGCAACGTACTGAAAGCCCCGACCCCATGGTCATCCAGGGCGGGGGTGGGGCTCTCAGTGCGTTAGGTGCAGAACGATGGTAGTTTGATTCTTGATTAGGAACAAGCGTCAAATCACTAGGGGCATTCCCATATAGGCTCTTCTTGCCGTTCCGTAGCAAATCAAAAGTTTCTAACTCAGTGTCCCAGTCAGTTGCTGATTACGCGTTCTTCTCATCTTTCCGGAGAGTGAGCACTTTCTCCCATCGCCTCTAGTTCATTACGGTTTATGCGACTTTAGCGAAAGTTCGTTTCGTTAAACAATATTGTTTTCGTTAAAATGTAGCTACTGATTCCTGTAATTAACTCAGATTCACACTGCAGATTTCGATTACAGGTTCAGATTACAGACTCGAATTACATATTCACGCAACAGACTTATATTACAGGATCCAATTACAGATTCAGATTACAGATTCACACAATAGACTTAGATTACAGGCTCAGAATACAGATTCCCATTACAAATATATATCATAGATTCAGATTACCGTCTCAGATTGAATGCACGAAGTACGAATTCATATTATAGACTCAGATCCAAGATTTAGATTACATGTTGAAATTCTAATCTTCGATTGCATACAGTCACACATTTCACCCAAGGCATCAATAGACGGGGGGGGGGGGGGTGCAACTAGACAGGGGACATACAACTGCTTGAGGAACACCTGCTGGATGGTATCACCGCTAGTAAGGATACACAAAGGCTGAAATTGTAAGGATACACAAAGGCTGAAATTGTAAGGATACACAAAGGCTGAAATTGGGAAAATGTGGTATTTAACATCAAACTAATAAAACTGGGCGACTGCAGGGTGTTGAGAGTATATGACTAGCCAGTTCCAGGAGTTAATATTATGCATACACACTTCAACATTTACTAGGGGAGATAAACCACATGTGGGTATGTCTGGGTACAATTACTGGCGAGCTCCATGAGTTAATAGCATACATACACACCATTTACTGGAAGAGATAAAGCACTTATGGGTATGTTCGTGTGCAGGGATGTCGGTTCATAATTTATATCTCCTTGCATTCAATATCACAGTGGACAAATTCACACAAAGAAACGGTGTTGCTAAAAGTGAACATTGTGGAGGGCGCAGAAAAATAATGGTCAACCAGCAGAGGACCGGTACTGTCAGCAGAAGTGTAATGGCGGATACACTCAGCGAGAGATCGGAGCACCTATGGACGTGTCCAGTTTGTAGTGATGATAATCCTACGACTAACTAATTAACTAATATAGGGTCCAAGTGACCCACAAGTCATGCTGAAGTCGTATGTTTCTGAAAGACGCAGAAACCGCAGCAAAATCTGTAAACAACATATAGCACAACACATTTCGTACTCAGGACTACAGTCAGCTAATCTGTAGGAGTTTTAGAAGAAAACAAGAAAATTAAGGTAGGCATATCTATTCAGGACTTAGCGATCAAGCCAGTATTTTGTTGGATACAGCATTCTTCTAAGGGACATTAATGCGTTCAGTAGGTTTTCATTACTGTGTCTACGATTAAATGCCACATTTATGTTGCGTTATTTGAAAATGGTACCCTGGGGCTCTTCATAATTTACATCAACAATTGGGATACGGTGTTCTGATAACGTTTGGCGGTTATTGACAAGGAAGGGGGGGGGGTGTTGACAAAATTGACGTCAATAATCGTCCTTTTATACATGATAATTAAATATAATTTGAATTTTATTGTAATATAAATGTGGAAAACGTACTTTTTATGATGTTTATGCTACAATCGAGGGGAAGTGACGATGGGGTCATTTTTAGATAAATTTGTAAGAAGAGTCTGAAGAGGGGAAGGAGGGAATTCCATAAAATTGTAACAGTTGCTGACAAAGGGGGTTGGGGGTGTAAAAATGACCAAAAATAGACGTAATTTATTGACAGACCCTGGATGTCTTTAGATTCTCAACCTCTATCATCCCTCACCGGAGAGTTGGACTTGAGTGAGCAAAGAGAAAATAAGATGTGTTCTTGTGAAGAGCGTAACGTGTATAAGTTAGTTCCGAGTTCAACTTCCTTTGCAGATAGAACTAGACATTGGTTCACGACTTTCTGCATCAGGATTTGCTTCCAATGTGTGTATATTAAACTAGGCAATGACCTTTATCAACGAGAAATCATTATAACCTTACCATCATGGCCGTTAGATTGTGTGTCTATGAAACAATAAAATGCCCTTCAGCAACGACAGATCCGTACTAATCCTTAACATCATAGCCGGTCTATGAAACCAGACAATGACCATCATGAATGAGAGATCAGTATGACCTCACGATCATGGCCGCTCGGATGTGTGTCTATGAAACTAGACAATGACCCTCAGCATCGAGAGATCAGTACTGAACCTTACCGCCATGTCCGCTCTGCTTTAAAACACTGAACTCAAAATTGATTTTCAATTTCTTTTAACCGGAAACAATTTTTTCCCCAATCTACATAGCATGCAATACAAGCACGCGAACTAATAGAATCAAAGAACTAATAAAGGAAATAGAGAACTACTTCTAGTGCACACATGAAAGTGCGGCCATCTTAATCTCTTTACATCAAAACAAAACCGGCGAACAAGAAAAAAATATTAAAGACATGAAAATAATGACTTTCACTGACTCATCACAATTGTGTGTGTGTAGTGAGATTCACTTGGTTCATTCTATGAACATCTACATTATCTCTATGAGCATCCTCTTCATCGTTTTGTAGTGTATCCATGACAACATCCTCTGCATCGTTTGGTAGTGTATCCATAACATCCTCTTCATCGTTTGGTAGTGTATCCATGACAACAACCTCTGCATCGTTTTGTAGTGTATCAACAACTGCTCTAATTATCTTAGCCTGGTCTCCTCTCATCACTTTGCCATCCACTATAACTTTATCTGCTAATTCATCAGCTCCTTCGATGCCCCTAAATTTTGTCTTGCCATGTGTATTGGTTTTACATCACAGGCTGTCAGTGAGTTTTGCAACGCTGTCTGTTAGTGTTTCTTTCGACTACCCTGGAAAGGCTGCCAGTAAGTTATGTAACGATATACATTAGTGCTTCTTTCGACGACCCTGAGAATGTATATCCTCCAGCGTAAGTGCTGACTCCTAAACAAAAATCAAGAATCCGAAAGATATGCTTGTGTTTAGAATCATTGTTCACACGATATTTTGTATTCTTAAAGTGTTACTTTCCCTAGATCAACAGTAACTTAATAATACAAAGTCGTTCTTATGCGACTTAATAATACTAAAGATGTTCTTATTGCCTTTTGTCTATCCCTTCTTCTTCTTCTTCTTTCCTTCCTCTTTTACCCTTTACGGGTGTTGAGGGAGATACACTGTTCTTGCTCTCGCTTTTCTGGCAGCTTCAGATAATGTTATTTGGTGTTCGTGTAATGACTCTTTGATGTTGTCGATCCAGCGTACGCTAGGTCTACCCTTGGCTCTTCTTTCTGCTTCTCCTCTCTTCGTATATGCTTTATAAACTAATGAATCACACGGCATTCTTTCCAGATGACCAAACCATTGTATCTGTTGGTTTTGTATGTATTGTAGAATTGATATGACAACCACTCTTTCTCTTATGACATCTTTCTAATTCTGTCTTCTGGTCTCTCCTGTGGCTTTTCTCAGACATCTCATCTCTGTTGTAACCAGTTGTCTCTTATGTTTTGTTGTTAAGGACCATGTTTGACATTGGTAGCACAGGATTGGAATAAAGATACTTTGCATAAGATGTGTTTTTTTGTTGACATTAGTAGCATTTTGTGGTGCAATAAAGGGGATAATTGACCCAGTATTTGATTCGCTTTGATGCAACGAATGTATATTTCGGTGTCCAATTTAGGTGGTTTAATTCCTAAGTGGTGTTATCGTAGCTTCCATACTTGCCGTTGAGCGTCTGGGTTTGTGAAGGAGATGTAGTCTGCGCTCCAGAGTCGGGTATGTGTTATGGCCGAGGTGTTGTCATGTCTATTCAGGATGGTCTTAGTGTTGTCTATACATCTCTTCCTCAGTCTGCCCTTGGATCTGTATCCTGATTCCATCTTCTAAAAGGTTTTACGGGAAATTCATCCTCATAAGATGTCCAAACCATTTTATGCAACTGAAGTTGTTCTTATACGACGTGACAATACTAAAACCGTTCCAAAGCGACCTAATAATATAGGTTTTTGTACTACTGAACCGGGAAACTAGGGTACAGCTGTAAATAAAGATGATCCGTTTAGCTATGTGATTGCAGCTCTTGGCAGACCTTAGCCTTTTTTTATTGGACGGTGCGTTGTCTCAAATGCATCGTTTTGTTACTGGGATTAAGGATGTATGTTTCATCCCCGAATCGAATCGAGACATTTCAATGCAACTGTACTCGAGGATCGTCACGACTAGGCAGTAACATAGCATATACTTCACGGCTAACTTACCGGTAACATAGCATATACTTCACGGCTAACTTACCGGTAACATAGCATATACTTCACGGCTAACTTACCGGTAACATAGCATATACTTCACGGCTAACTTACCGGTAACATAGCATATACTTCACGGCTAACTTACCGGTAACATAGCATGTTTGAGAGTAGTAATATCACTTAGCAGGGAATGTAGAGAATGGTGTCCCACAGCTGTGGAGAAAGAAGTGCAGGCTTTAATCAGTTAGAATACCAAAGAGGGGGATGTGATTACATACACTGACGGATCTGTAATTACGCATGTTCGCAGTGCTTGGGCCTTTACAGCTCAGTGCGAAGGTAAAACGATCAAGGAGGAAAATGGTGCCTTTGCGGTCACTACGAGTAGTATGACCATGGAGACTATGGAAGTGACCAAGGCATTTGAGTGGCTACGCACACAGAAGGTAACGCAGGTCTGCATCTTGAGTGACTATGATTAAGAAGGTACAAGTGGGTATCGTTCGCGAACAGTGGATTGAGGTCTTGAGAAAGTCGAGCTTGAAAGTGGTTACATTTATTTTCGTGCCGGGACATGTGGGCGTTCAAGGCAATGAAAGAGCTGATCAACTGGCATCGTGCGCGATTGTGGCACAGGGCGATGGGGCAATGGATCGCGCTGACGTTTTGAATTCCTTAAGAGATATAACACGCGAGAGTGAGACTAATGTGGATGATGATTCCTTTTCAATGGCCAGGATTAAAGATCAGGGATTGAAATGCGGTGTTGCTAGAGGTTAACATTTTGGAGGGCGCAGAAGAATGATAGTCAACCAGCATATGACCGGTACTGTCAGCAGAAGTGTGATGGCGGATACACTAAAGGAGAGATTGGAGCAACTATGGACATGTCCAGTTTGCAGTGATGATGTGATGATGATCCGACGACTAACTAACTAACTATAGCATGTACTCGGCTAACTAATTCCCCATTCTTCTTTCAGATTTATTGATACATTACTGTGATGGTGCATCTGGAATTTCCCCCACCCCAAAATGACATGTGTACTTTCCACTGGCCATTTAATCTTCATGCATACCTATTTGTCATAAAAATGAAGTATTTGGTAGAAGACAATAGTATGAAATTGAGACAAAAGATACGTTTAACCAATGAGTGGGAGACAACAGAACATATAACGTGAATGAAACATTTATAACAGTAAAGATGATTGTTACAAGGATTTTCATTGGAAGAAAAGTGTCGCTGTATAGTCATATCATCTACCGCCATTTGTTATATCATCTACCGCCATTTGTTTTGTAGGCGGCGTTAACATCCACAGATCCTGCGTAGGCGGATCTGAAAATGATAGAAAGCTGTGGCGATTGATGGGTCAGTTAAATTGAAATATAATCACAAAGTAATCGATGCCATGGAATCCGTAGAGAATTAGAGGAAGTGGAAGACAAGGAACAGATAGGGATGATTGTAGAGGTTATCTGTGACAAGGAACAGATAGGGATGATTGTAGAGGTTATCTGTGACAAGGAACAGATAGGGATGATTATAGAGGTTATCTGTGACAAGGAACAGATAGACGGGATTATGGAGGTGATCTGTGACAAGGAACATATAGGGATGCTTTTAGACCATTTCAAGAGTATTATCAGGTACCATCTTCGCAATGAAGGTTGGCTGCAAGATACCTCCAACATCTCTCTTCTTGCCTTAGTGGTGCACTCTGTTAGGCTTTAGCATGTCCATCGCATAATGTTTCTCTCCCACCTGTATCTATGACTGCATTCTGCTCGCCACTACGTTAACTATACCTTCTTGTAAGATCTCCAACAAGTTGTCATTTCTTTGAATATTTCCAAAATACTTTATGTGTTTGATTTTGCATTTCTTTTAATAGTTCTTTTTCTCATAATCAGCCATGCCATAATCAGCCATGCCATAATCAGCGATGCCATAATCAGCGATGCCATAATCAGCCATGCCATAATCAGCCATGCCATAATCAGCCATGCTATAATCAGCGATGCTATAATCAGTCATGCCATAATCAGCGATGCCATAATCAGCGATGCCATAATCAGCGATGCCATAATCAGCCATGCCATAATCAGCCATGCCATAATCAGCGATGCCATAATCAGTGACGCCTTCCCTCTCTGTTCATGTTCTTCACCTTCCCTCTTTGTTCATGTTCTTCACCTTCCCTCTCTGTTCATGTTCTTCACCTTACCTCTTTGTTCATGTTCTTCACCTTCCCTCTCTGTTCATGTTCTTCACCTTCCCTCTTTGTTCATGTTCTTCACCTTCCCTCTTTGTTCATGTTCTTCACCTTCCCTCTCTGTTCATGTTCTTCACCTTCCCTCTCTGTTCATGTTCTTCACCTTCCCTCTTTGTTCATGTTCTTCACCTTCCCTCTTTGTTCATGTTCTTCACCTTCCCTCTATCCAGGGATAATTAGTATTGTTTTGATTAATAGATATATTTTGAATACAATTTATTATTTTGATAATTGTAGACACTTATTGAGCGTTAGTGAATGGCTTATGCACACCTAGATGATAATAATAGTGAAACTAATTTATCACCCACGTGTTATCGTGGCCCGAAAGGGGAGCAAAGAATAGGGATGTTTACCATACATGCATATCGCACGATGCGACTAAGGAGGTTATAGGATAGAGTTGGCTGTCCCATCCCATATAGGGTAAGTGACCCAAAGCCATGCTGAAGTCAGATGTGTCAGGCCGAAAGGCGCAGATATCGCAGCCATGATGTAAACCATGACTCAACGTATTCCGTTCTCCGGACTACATCCTGTTAATCTGCAGGAGTATGAGAACGTACGCAGAAGAAGAAGAAGAAGAAGAAATACATTTATGAATAGATAACGTCAACATATGCCTACTTAGTATTGTGAAATTACTTCCCATATATTGTACTAGTCATCGTATACAGCACTAACAACTGCAGTATAGTGTCAGTATCATTCATTTCTTGGTATTTCTGTCGCTCAATCATTTCTTGGTATTTCTGCCGGTCAATCATTTCTTGGTATTTCTGTCGCTCAATCATTTCTTGGTATTTCTGTCGCTCAATCATTTCTTGGTATTTCTGTCGCTCAATCATTTCTTGGTATTTCTGTCGCTCAATCATTTCTTGGTATTTCTGTCGCTCAATCATTTCTTGGTATTTCTGTCGCTCAATCATTTCTTGGTTTTTCTGTCGCTCAATCATTTCTTGGTATTTCTGTCGCTCAATCATTTCTTGGTATTTCTGTCGCTCAATCATTTCTTGGTATTTCTGTCGCTCAATCATTTCATGGTGTTTCTGTCGCTCACTCATTTCTTGGTATTTCTGTCGCTCAATCATTTCTTGGTATTTCTGTCGCTCAATCATTTCTTGGTATTTCTGTCGCTCAATCATTTCATGGTATTTCTGTCGCTCAATCATTTCTTGGTATTTCTGTCGCTCAATCATTTCTTGGTATTTCTGCCGCTCAATCATTTCTTGGTATTTCTGTCGCTCAATCATTTCTTGGTATTTCTGTCGCTCAATCATTTCTTGGTATTTCTGTCGCTCAATCATTTCATGGTATTTCTGTCGCTCAATCATTTCATGGTATTTCTGCAGCTCAATCATTTCTTGGTATTTCTGTCGCTCAATCATTTCTTGGTATTTCTGTCGCTCAATCATTTCTTGGTATTTCTGTCGCTCAATCATTTCTTGGTATTTCTGTCGCTCAATCATTTCTTGGTGTTTCTGTCGCTCAATCATTTCTTGGTATTTCTGTCGCTCAATCATTTCTTGGTATTTCTGTCGCTCAATCATTTCTTGGTATTTCTGTCGCTCAATCATTTCTTGGTATTTCTGTCGCTCAATCATTTCATGGTATTTCTGTCGCTCAATCATTTCATGGTATTTCTGCAGCTCAATCATTTCTTGGTATTTCTGCCGCTCAATCATTTCTTGGTATTTCTGCCGCTCAATCATTTCTTGGTATTTCTGCAGCTAAATCATTTCATGGTATTTCTGTCGCTCAATCATTTCTTGGTATTTCTGTCGCTCAATCATTTCTTGGTGTTTCTGTCGCTCAATCATTTCTTGGTATTTCTGTCGCTCAATCATTTCTTGGTATTTCTGTCGCTCAATCATTTCTTGGTATTTCTGTCGCTCAATCATTTCATGGTATTTCTGTCGCTCAATCATTTCTTGGTATTTCTGTCGCTCAATCATTTCTTGGTATTTCTGTCGCTCAATCATTTCATGGTATTTCTGTCGCTCAATCATTTCTTGGTATTTCTGTCGCTCAATCATTTCTTGGTATTTCTGTCGCTCAATCATTTCATGGTATTTCTGTCGCTCAATCATTTCATGGTATTTCTGCAGCTCAATCATTTCTTGGTATTTCTGCCGCTCAATCATTTCTTGGTATTTCTGCCGCTCAATCATTTCTTGGTATTTCTGCAGCTCAATCATTTCTGGGTATTTCTGCCGCTCAATCATTTCTTGGTATTTCCGTCGCTCAATCATTTCTTGGTCGATGTACCGGTCATCAGATCACAGAACCAGTAGATGCAATTATACGTATGATTTCTGTATTTATTGATTTGTAAGTGCACAATTGGAGAGTTCTTCAAAACAACTGTGGGAGTTCGACAGGGATGCATAAT